>SSNR01000097.1:274314-289570 GCA_006937965.1 Callopanchax toddi | reverse complement strand
GGGGGGGGGGGGGGGGGGGGGGGGGGGGTTATATCACAGGATGAGTTTTAGATTTACTTTCAGGCGTTCTGGTTGTTTAGTTTTTCCCACAGATTGGATTAAAACTCAGTTTCTCTCAGTGACTTTTATTTAAACATAAGTCATACATTTAATTTTAAAATCAGGTTTTTGACAAAAACTTTGTTAAATATTTGATCAAAAACATCGGTGGTCCTGGACTGGTCTGGCTGTGGATCCGTCCTTCACATCGAGGAAAACTTAAAGAAGGGATGAAGATATTCCTGTAGAAAAACCCTAAAAACCTCCGAAAACCTCCATAGATCATCTGATAATCAAACTGATAGGATGAAGAAAGACAGACGACTGGTTTTAGGTTTAGGGTTCGGGTTTAGGGTTTGGCGTTCGGGTTTACGGTTCGGGGTTCGGGTTTAGGATTCGGGTTTAGGGTTTGGGGTTCGGGTTTAGGATTCGGGTTTAGGATTCGGGTTTGGGGTTTGGGTTTGGGTTTAGGGTTCGGGTTTAGGATTCGGGTTTAGGATTCGGGTTTAGGATTTGGGTTTAGGGTTTGGGTTTAGGGTTCAGGTTTAGGGTTTAGGATTCAGGTTTAGGGTTTAGGATTCGGGTTTAGGATTTGGGTTTAGGATTTGGGTTTAGGGTTTGGGTTTAGGGTTCAGGTTTAGGGTTTAGGATTCAGGTTTAGGGTTTAGGATTTGGGTTCGGGTTTAGGGTTCGGGTTTAGGGTTCGGGTTTAGGATTCGGGTTTAGGATTCGGGTTTAGGATTCGGGTTTAGGGTTCGGGTTTAGGGTTCGGGTTTAGGATTCGGGTTTAGGATTCGGGTTTAGGGTTCTGGTTTAGGGTTCTGGTTTAGGGTTCTGGTTTAGGGTTTGGGTTTAGGATTCGGGTTTAGGGTTCTGGTTTAGGGTTCTGGTTTAGGGTTCTGGTTTAGGGGTCGGGTTTAGGGTTCTGGTTTAGGGTTCTGGTTTAGGGGTCGGGTTTAGGGTTCTGGTTTAGGGGTCGGGTTTAGGGTTCTGGTTTAGGGTTCAGGTTTAGGGTTCAGGTTTAGGGTTCAGGTTTAGGGTTCTGGTTTCTAAAAACAACAAATGAACGTAAAGGGTTTTTCTGTTAATCCTGCACAGGATGCACACTCCAACTATCAGGCTTCTAATTCTCGGGATGTAAAATAATTTAATTTATAAGTTTTCAACCTGAAGCAGCCTTTGATCCTGATAAAAACCACATGTAAGTTTCTGCTCCTACCCCTCCCAACATGGCCGATCCAACATGGCCGACCTGTAGGCATATCACTGGGCTGAGACGGCTTCTGGACTTTGTGTCTCTTGCTGGTTGACTTGAAACTAGAGTTCTGTAACTACAGTCTGCTAATAGGGTGATGGATGGGAGGGGCAGGTATTTATTTACCCCCCCCCCCCCACCACCACCACCACCCAGAACCTCCTCTGTGAGAGAGAGAAACCATCAAATGAACAGAGACATTAAAGACACTGCAGAAGAAGAACAAGGAAGTCTAGGAAACTCTCTCTCTCTCTCTCTGTGTGTGTGTGTGTGTGTGTGTGTGTGTGTGTGTGTGTGTGTGTGTGTGTGTGTGTGTGTGTGTGTGTTAGTAAAAAATGAAGCCACAGACATTAAAGTGCTTTAAATTTCTTCCCTCGGAGCTTCTTGCCCAGAAGGGGATCTTTTATTCGGCTCCCCAGCGTTCCAGCATGCCGAGCATCCAGCATCAATCACCGCCTTTCATTTTTATCTTCATTTTGTTTCACCATTTTGCATTTTGGTTCGTCATTACAGCTGATAAATGAGGTGAACGTATTGTCTGGGCTGTGGTTCCGTTAGAGGTGGTCCACCAGGGACAGGCTGGCTCTGGGCTGGGACTTGACTAAAGCTCAGAGGAGGAGGAACGCTGATATTCCCAGCCTCACGTGGGATTGGGAGTGGGGATTAAAGCGGAACAAAGTTCTGTTGGGATCATTTGTTTTTCATCAGCTGTCAGAAGCAGTTTCTCTGTCTGGGTTTTGAAATCCACTGTTTTACCTGAGCAGGAAAAGCTGCAGGACAAGAAGAAGTTCAGATGAAATGATGTTATTGGTCAAAGCTCAGGTTACCAGTTAGAGTCCCTCAGAGACGGACTGCTCTAAAATCAAAATGGCCACCTGACACGGAGCAGCTCTGGAGTTTAATCAGAGTCATTAGTCTCACTGATTGGTGCTTCAGCCACACATCAGGTGACTGGACTCCTCCGTTATCGCTCTCTGGCTGTCACACACGGTTCTGTTGACCTTTACAGGGTTCATCAGGACCTGTTTGGACCAACGCTTTAGTGCCAGTTCGCCTCATCCCTCCCACCAGCTGAGACCAGCAGCTCTAGGCTGTATTTCTAAAGATCTGGGTCAACATAAACGTGCCACTGAAGCTAAAGCGTGTTAAAGTGCAGCTGAAGCTCAGAACAGAGCGATCATTAATTACAGAAAGCTGACAACGCGTCCCAAAGCAGGACACTAAAGCTCAGTCTGCTCCCAGCAGGACCGTCAGCCCTGACACCGAGAGAGGAGATGATGAAGCACTTTACGGGAAACGCTCACATAATCTGCCTGCTGAGCAGCAGGAAGACTTCTGAGATTTGCTAGATGACAAGACGGGTTCTATTTCCAGCCTGTAAGTCGTTGGTTTGCGTCTGAAACCATTTCTGACCATGGTCCTTTGGGTTTAGGTGATCTGGTTCCACCTGGTAGCAGGAACCATCCAGCAGGTGGAGTTATTGGATGTTTACGGATGCTCAGAATTAACCCTTTAATGCACACATGAACATTTCTGTGTGTTTGATTCTTAAAGAAATGTTATCAATGTTTCATGAAAACTGATCATTTATACAAGGTTGTACTTTTTGAGTGTCTCCCAACCCCTAACGTTACTTTAAACAAGTAATTAGTTACAGTTACTTGTTCCAAAAAGTAACTGAGTTAAGTACAGAATTACTCTCTAACAAAAGTAACTAGTTACCAGGGGAAATAATTTTTGCGTTACTTTTTTTTTTTTAAGTTGTGGTATATCAATGAATTAGGACTTTTCTGAGCAGTTTTCATGAGAATATTTAAAGAAACAGAACGACGCCTCACAAACACATTCTGGACTTTCACCTCAATCAGTTTGAAGTAGTGGATAAATCACCACCTTGAAGATAACAACGTTTAATCTGAATGCTCCAGACTCGCCCTGCTGCATCGCCAGCGTTTATGTGTGTGTGTGTGCGCGCACAAGCAGTCTGTGCATGGAGACGGTGCATTAACACAGTTTATTTGATCAATTCACAGCGTAATGGTGTGGTTATCGTTTGTTCTGAGATACTTGGAAGTTGCTGTTGTTTCTGCTTTGCGAGAGTCGCGTATAAGCAGCTGCTGGAGGAACGGGGCGGAGCGTGAACCGCGTGTGTGTGTGTGTGTGTGAGAGACACCACTACAGGAGCGACAGAGCAGGAAGCGGCTCTGTTCGGTTGTTTTTAACTGTTTTAGACTGTTTTGGTGCGGCTACAGCCGGCAGTAGCTCCTGTGGTTCTAAATAAAGCTACTAGGACTGAACCAAATGACTCATTATTGGAGAGAACATTACAAAAGTGACGCACCGCATGTCACGCTCAGTAACGGTGACGGTGTTCTCATGACAAACGATAATTCCTTAGATTAGTCCGTTACTGATTAAAGAATGGCGTTATTACAAACACTGGCTACTACTAACCAGCAGCTACTACTAACCAGCAGCTACTACTAACCAGCAGCTGAAGCTAACCAGCAGCTAAGGCTAACCAGCAGCTTAAGCTAACCAGCAGCTAAGGCTAACCAGCAGCTGAAGCTAACCAGCAGCTAGGGCTAACCAGCAGCTGAACCAGCTAAGGCTAACCAGAAGTTTAAGCTAACCAGCAGCTGAGGCTAACCAGCAGCTACTACTAACCAGCAGCTGAAGCTAACCAGCAGCTACTACTAACCAGCAGCTGAAGCTAACCAGCAGCTAAGGCTAACCAGCAGCTGAACCAGCTAAGGCTAACCAGAAGTTTAAGCTAACCAGCAGCTGAGGCTAACCAGCAGCTGAGGCTAACCAGAAGCTGAAGCTAACCAGCAGCTACTACTAACCAGAAGCTGAAGCTAACCAGAAGCTACTACTAACCAGCAGACACTAACCGGACACTGAACCAGCTAAGGCTAACCAGCAGCTGAAGCTAACAGCAGCTGCTACTAGCTAATGGTAACCAGCAGCTGAAGCTAACCAGATGTGAAGCCATTAAACTCAAGATAATTTTTAATATTTAACATTTTTAATGACCAGCTTCCATTAACTTTGCACATTTATCCTTTGCTAGCTTGACCTCTGGATCCGCTCCAGACTGGAGAGGCGTTTTGGTCCGAGGCTCACGCTGACAGATCCAGTCTCATTGCTGCAGTCGTTCTTGGCACGGTTCCTCTGGTAAGGCGTGCCTCAAACCAGTGTAAGTGATTGTAGTGATCCCTCATTAAAACAGATGAACGCGTTGCTCCTGGTGTTCTGCTGGGACTGCTGCTCTTTGATTCTCAGAGTGTGAATCATCAGGACCACTGCAGCACAGAAAATATAAAACAAACACTCCAGATGACGGTCTGAAGGTGTTGCAATGAGTGATGAGTTGTTTGAAATCTTTCCAATTAAGATGCCAACATTGTTGTGATTTCAAAAGAGGGATGTGAGTCAGGAGAGAAGAACCAAGTCATCTGATCCACCTTGCTTCTGCAGAGATCTTCAAGTCCTGCAGACCAAACTAAGTGTAATAAATCCTCTGCTGGTGTCTTCTCATCCCTTTAAAACCTGCATGTGGGCAGCAAACAGCTTCTAGATTTCACAAACAAGAGAATAATAATGTTTATGTCCGACATCATGAATCAGAAGGGATGAAAAAAAGACGCAACATCATAATTTCTGCAGGGAAACTTGCTGAAACTGTATTTGTTTTCCTGCCTTGGCCTTTCGCCCTTTTTAACAAGCTCAATTGGATTTATCCCCTAATGCTCTGATAGATAAGCACTTTATTCATTAGCGCGGATTCATGGGGCTCTGGTAGGAACGAAGCAATCAAACGGTCATTCTTCAGACGAACACCGAGCCCATAAATCACTCAGAGTGGCCGTCCAACAAACACCAGCTGGAACAGCTTCTAACCTCTTTACAGCCTCAGTGACGAGCAGCCGTCAGACGGAGAAGATAACAACCTGATCAAAACCACTCTGATTAGCGAGGCTGTAGGAGTAACCGCCTGATCATCAGGGGCCTTCTATCAGCCAGGGCCACACCCACTGGTGACATCACTGAAAGTGGGCAGAGTCTCCAGGAAAAGGACGTAGTCAGTTAGATCTTCAGAAGTTCCTCGCTGTAAGGTCTCCGTGTCGGGATGGTCGAGACCAGACCAGGGGTCAGGTCAGGGTCAGGACCTGGTAGTAGAGGTCAGAGGTCAGACTTTGATTCGGTCTGGCCTCAGGCTGTGGTTTGGTGCTGCGGTCCAGGTGTGAAGAAGAAGAATGTGATGCGTTCGACGTGCGCTACGACCCACTGAGCCTTTGATCTCTTCACAGGATACGTCTTCTCTCAGACTGAGGAACCTGCTGAGAGCGTTTAGTCGCACAGAGGAAGGAAGAGCGACGACGGAGGGAGACGTTCCTCCACTTCCACAAATCCTGAATGCTTTAAGATTTTATAAAGAAAACTAGTTCTCTCTGGGTTGAGTGTCGTAGAGCTAAACCTCTGAGGTGCTGCTCCGTTACGGCGAAGAAACAAAATAAAAGAGTCGAATCCAACAAACAGCCTGTCCCTGTTTCCTGTTACGGCACAGAAAAACCAGATAAACCACAAACCTGATGTCAATAAAAGGGTTAACATCGGTAGGGATCATTATAACAATGGTGTTCCCTTTTGTTGTGCAGGATTCACACACGTGTCATAATCACATAAACACTACATATATGAGCAGATTAAATTAACTCTTTAAAGCCTGAAATCTGAACGTTTCACAATTAAAAAAATGTGTCTACAATTAATATGACACCTATATAACCATCTGTTGTACTTTCTAAAGAAATTATAGAAAATATAACAATAATGACACTTTACATCTGTAGCTTCTCCAGCAGGGGGCAGCAGAGGGCTGGATAAGAAGGTACTAATCCTGATGCTCCATCAGGTCACTAAAAGCCAGAAGTGACTCAGAATGAGGAAATATTCTCCTAGATAAATAAAAATAATCATTTAGACCTGAAACAGGAGCTAGAACCTCAGAGAACACAACACAAAAACCACCAGGTGGGGGCGCTAGAGAGGAAATAGACCTTTACCTTCAATCAGCTGCTTTTTAAATTACACCAAACTCTGAATTAAATTAATAATTTTAACTGAATCAGCTGTTTTCAGGCAAAAACATGAAATACAAATCACACCAGTGAGACCTGGATCCAAAAAGACCTGGTTCAGGTTTTGTCCTCTGGTCTGAGTCTCACCAGCAGCAGGTTCTTCTTCTATGGTGCCAAACACTGGATGTCAGGTAGCATCACAGGACGTTATCGCCATAGATATCATATCACTAGATACCTTACCCGTGCTGTTTGTCAATGGACCCTGAAGTAGCTACGCCGGCGGCCATCTTGGGGCAGCCAGCTGCCCTCTTTCATAACACTGGTGTCAATGGAGCATGTACTAATAAATACCTCTAACTTCCTCAATTTTTAACCGATTTTCAAACGGTTTGCATTTTTATAAACGTCAGAGACGTGGCTGTGAATATATATCAAAATATATCGATAATGGTCAGGAATTTCATAAATTGTAAAAGTATCATATCTCAAGTCTATACATAATAAGGTTTGTAAGAAAGTAACCCGTTTGTAAATCCGTTCATTTTTCATCGAGTTCAGAGTGTTTTTAGTTAAGTTGATGCTCACCTTCCATCTGCTGCCGTAGAGAGCAGAACGTCTGCTGTACGAAGCAAGATGGCCGCCGTGTAGCTACGCTGTTGAACCCCAGATGATTCATCTAGCCTTTATATATGATATCTATGGTTATCGCCACCTACTGGTGAGAACCAGCCAAAGGCCCTCAACCCACCAGTTGACTACCACTGGTCCACAAGGGGTTAAATGTTTTAGTGTTACAGCCAACTAAAGACTTCATTAAAAAATCAGCATTTTCAACCCCTTGAAGACACTTCATCACATTTCAATCATTTAAGGACCTGAAGCTTCCTGATTTGAACCCCTACAGCCCGGAATGGGAATGGAAGGGTTAATTAATGAGGCCCTGACTGCTGGGTGGAGGAGGATTAGGAGGGAGGCGATGCAGAAGATGGGGACGATGTGGTGAAATAAGTGAATCTGTGCGTCGGAGCCTCCCTCCGACCTCCAGTTCTGCCCCGTCAAACAGCTGGAATCCACCAGGACGGAGACGCAGACATTAAGGTGTGCTCGGCTGGGAAAAAGAGAAAGGAGTGTCTCCAAAGTAATGAGAGACTTATGATTTGTTTGGCATGGTTACAAGAAAAAATGTTTATGTGGGTATGTTTCTGAGGGGACTATAAAAGTGATTCATCATTCTTCCTGTGGAATGTGGGGGATAAAGCTACTCCCACCCATTTCCTGTTCAAACGCCAGCGTTGGTTCTCCAGTTCAGTGAATATGAGGCTACCTTCACACTGAAGTGACACCAATATCCCACTCAGGTCTTTTTCACATGTGGTCCTAAATCAGACCTGATGTGTGTCAAAGCGACCTGAGCCTGAATGGTTGAGACGCATTTCGTTTGACTTTTACATCAAAAACACGAGACGGACAGAACATATCTACACCTGAGGAGGCGGGAACCAGGAAGACCACCTTCAGACAATGAATGGACAAGCTTCCTTCATCAATCGTTGGTTCTGATTGAACTTTAGATCTGATCTAGACATGCTAACATGTAGCAAGCTTTGCATGTACGGCTCTCTTTAGGACCACAGATTACACTGGAATCATTTATAACTACTGTAAATCACAGCTCAGCAAAAAAGTATTAGTCTGGCCACGATTCACTGAAACGACTCATTCATAGGGGTGGGATCAACGGCTGTCAATCAGGCTGTTTTCACATGCTATTGGATAGCGCTAGGACCAATCAGAGCCGTTTAGAAACAACCGGAACCAGCTGGTAGATTAAACTTTTACCAGAAAACTTTTCTCCTCATTCCTCTGGTTGTGTCTCCTCGTTCTCCTGGTTGTGTCTCCTCGTTCTCCTGGTTGTGTCTCCTCATTCTCCTGGTTGTGTCTCCTCATTCCTCTGGTTGTGTCTCCTCGTTCTCCTGGTTGTGTCTCCTCGTTCCTCTGGTTGTGTCTCCTCGTTCTCCTGGTTGTGTCTCCTCGTTCTCCTGGTTGTGTCTCCTCATTCTCCTGGTTGTGTCTCCTCATTCCTCTGGTTGTGTCTCCTCGTTCTCCTGGTTGTGTCTCCTCGTTCTCCTGGTTGTGTCTCCTCATTCTCCTGGTTGTGTCTCCTCGTTCCTCTGGTTGTGTCTCCTTGTCCCTCTGGTTGTCACTTTATTCACATCTGAGATGAATAAATTAATAATTCTGTGATAAATCAGGTAACTGGATGACTCAGAACCTGCTGTAGGGTTTATTAGATCTTTACCTTTATTCTGATCTGAAACCTGTTTTTCTTTCTTCTCATTGATTGGTTGGTTTCGTTTTGTTTTTTTTATAAACTAACTCAACCTGCTTCAGATCCAAAGGACACACCAACCTAGAAAACCTACAGATATTTGTTCCACGTACGTTCTGTCATCCTGATATTGTTTGAGGTTTATTGCTCCAAGCCGGCTGCTCTCTGTGAAACACCTGGATCATTAATCATTACTGGGACTTTCATCCCTGACAACAAAGGTGAGCTGTGTGATGGTGAGATCCCAACGTAGAGCCAGACTGCAGCTCATAGAAGCTGCATTACAGGAGATCTGGCTCTTCAAACTAGATGAAGTATTAACTGGACCTTCAGAACCTGGAGGCTGGTCCTGGACCAGCTCTTCGTCAGACTCAGCTCAGAGGTGGCGCCTCATTAATGATGGGTTCATCAGGTAATAATTAAAGGAGCCGAAGCAGAAAAACTGAAGCGTGGTTGGTTCTGATCTGTTTGACTCACTTCTCCTTCAGCAGCGTCAAAAAGATCAGATCAGACTCCTTAAAGAGCAAAGGTTTCACCACCAGAGAGACGGACTGGTTTAGAGTTTACACCTGAAACTATTAGTAAAAATCAAGAAATGAGAAAAAACTTTAAAAGTTAAAAAGAACAAATGTTTAAAAATGTCAATATAGAAATAAAAAACCTAAACTAAAAGGAAAACAACAAGTTAAAATTTAAATATGTAAAATATAAACTAATACTAAAGTCAAACTATTTTAACAAAACAATAACAATTTAAGAGGAAACAGTACAATTAAAGAGTTGATTCATTTCTTATTAAAATAATTTATTTTTTAATCATTAAAAACTACGGAGCCCGTCTCATGACGCTGTAGAAAAATAAATAAATCGTGGCCACAAAATAGTCATACCGTTCCCACGATATAGTAATTTGTTGCCACAAAAAGCTTTTTCGTGCGCACAAATTAGTATTTCGTGTGACCCGGGCTGGACTCCACGCACAGCAGGGCAGCGCTGGTCAGCTGTGGCTGCACGTATTATTACTGCGGGGGATGCAGCTCTTTGTCTGCACCCTGATAGAAGAATTACTGGGGACATTTCAGTGATTTCTGGATATTGGTGGAGATATTGGACTCTGGTTTTATGTTTAAAATACCGTGTGCCCTTTATCAATCAACTCAAAGTGCCATGATTTGTGTGCAGGGCTGCAGAAACACAAGTTTACCACTCCACGCAACAAAACACGTGGTAGAAAGTTGTGTAACAAGTCATACAGCTCATGACAAAGTGACAAAGATAGGTAAAAATGACAAGAACTGAATTAGAGAAGGCACTCAAACATCAGTGGGTAGATTGTTATCACGGCTGGTGCAGATGGATGAGGGTGCACTGCGGGATAATATCATCAATACTGTTCCGTTCCCACAAAAATAGTAATTTGTGGGAACGAAATATGTTTTAACGTTCGCATGAATTAATATTTCGTGGGAACGAAATATGTTTAACGTTCGCACGAATTAATATTTCGTGGGAACGAAATATGTTTAACGTTCGCACGAATTAATATTTCGTGGGAACGAAATATGTTTAACGTTCGCACAAATTATTATTTCGTGGAAACAAATTTCTATTTTGTGCGCACGTTATAGTTACTTCGTGGCCACAATTTATTTATTTTTCCACCATGTCATGAGATGGGCTCCGTAAAAAACAACAGAAGTGTTAAAACTTTAAAATGAGAAACTAAATCAGCTCTACCTGATTCAAGAGGTGTCTGGATCCTCAGTGGACGTCTTAGAAAGCCCCGCCCCCTTTGTAGATCCACAGACATCAGAACTCACTGTAAACTTCTGGTTTTCCACTCAGTGAGATGATGTCGAACACGGTAAAAAAAAAGAAGCCATTTTTACAGTAAAAAACTGGCAGCTGTGGTTGCCAGAAAGATTCCCTAAAAATCCTAAACATTTTTACAGAACAAACCGTGTTTACCACAGTAATACAGATGAAAAGGCTCCGTCTCCTTTGGCTTTTCATCGGTATTATTTCATCTAATTATGGTTTGTTCAGTAAAAAATTTTACACGTTCACATTATTTTTTACGGAGTTATTCTGGCAACCACAGCTGCCAGGTTTTTACTGTAAAGATTACCTTTTTTTTAACAGTGAACGTTTGATCTCTACGTATTTCTGAACTCATTTGTACCTCCACAATACTTTGACAGATTTTGCATTAAAACAAATGAATTCCTGTTTTCTCCCACCGTCTGCCAGACTGATGGTTTCTCTCAAATCCCCAAGAGGTTAAAGGTCACCAGGCTCGTGTAGATTTCCTGTCATTTTTCCTCCAGACTGTGAAGTGTAACTGGTCTTTTTATCTGTCCATATCTCTGACATAAACCACAGTGGAAACGTTAAACTTCAATGATAATTCAGACTCAGAATTCCTTTTTTTAATGACTTTTTGTTTCAGTCTGCTTGTTTAATTGGGACTGCAGTCAGAGACAGGTGTATGGTTACCATGGTGACCCTAATGAGCCACTGGCAGCAGCATTACATTGTTCCATCATTTAAAGCTAATTATTTTATGATGAACACAGGACTGAGCTATAGACCTGCTCTATCTGTAATGTCCGTAACCGTCCAGTGTCCCCTCCGCCTGTTTGTGCTCCACGTGCTGGACGAGTGTAATTTATGTCCGCTATAACGTGCACTTCCTGACGGTAACTTAGCGGGACCTTGCTGTGTGGACTGGAGCTTATGGGGCTGTTAAAGCGCACCAGCTTTCCAGCAGCTGACAGGTTTATAGGAGACGTAGCGCATGTCTAAGCACGCTGCTGCTGCAGCTTCCTGGAGCGTTAAACTGTCTGGTCAAGATTCAAACATCTCCCAACTGAAGGGAGGAGAAGTTCACGTTTTAACCAGAGAAGATATCTGTTCTGAAGGTCAACAAGTCCAGAGGGAAAGGTCTGACTTCACTCTAAAACAACAACTCCATCCCATAATAAACTGCTGCAGTCAGATGTTTGACCAGCTCATTCTGGTGCTGATGGTGGAGCTGGAGGTTTGTCTGGGTGGGGGTGCAAAAGGCCAATCAATAAAATCCTTTCATTCACTGTTTCCTATGTGATGAACCTCTCCGTTATGACTCAGCTGTTCATCCTTTGGTTTCTAAAAACAGAACTTCAACCTAAACAGCTTCTTTATGTGAAGGAAAAACGTCCAGAGACGGAACAGGAAGAGGTCGTGATGAAGAGAAGATGAAGGTCGGCTCTGATCAACGTCTCATTCAGGTTCTTTAGAAAGTTAAACTTCACCACACACCACCTGAAACCTGTTGAATCCAATAGAGTCCAAGTCTAGTCTGTAGTCTGAAATCGCTCAAAGGTACCAGAGAGTTTGGTCAACAATGTAGCCTCAACAATGTTCTGACTTAATACAGCTATAAATATATTGTGTCTCAGCTCTCTAAAGACCTCAGCCAATCAGACGTTGCTTTAATGCTGCTGGAGCATTTTTCAGCAGAACATCCAGGAAGTGAGAGAAGGACAGAAACAGCTGTTAGCGCTTCAGTTTTAGGAGAAAATACCAGAGTCCCAAAAAGAAAAACACCTTTCAGCTAGCAGGAAGCTAAAAACGTTTGGACGTAGAAAGAGGAAAAACCAGGGGGAACGTTAGCATAGCGTTTCAACGGCTGGTGTTTAGCTCTCTATTGTTACTGTGGTAATGTGCGGTCCCATGTCCAGAGGAGGCGGGGCCTAAGGATTATACCTGACGGGAGGAGTGAGAGCTCTGAGACGTGTTGGTGTAAACCAGTGTAGCGTGATCAATATACGCTCTGACCTCTGATCTACGTGATCATCGAAAATAATAATCCATCTTCTTCCCAATAACTCGGATTATAATGACTCTTTTATTATGTTTTAACCTGAATCAACATTCCTCCAAGGTCACGGTCGTATCGGAAGAATTCACCGGACTTTAAATAAAAATAATAATAAAGACTCTTGGTGTCTCTTCCTAAAATGACACCTTAATCTGTTACAGAAATGTCTTAAATGATTAATGCACTTTCTCTTACAGCATTGTGAATGTTTGATCCAGCTTCAGTATTATTGTTACTTTGCTAAAAGGTTAAATCAGTATTATTACTTATTTCCACCTTGCTAAGGATAAATAAGTAAACCTTCCACACTCCTCACACGGAGGTGACGTAGGACTTTAGAGCCTGAGTCACGTGTCTTGTTTAGAGTCTCCTGATTGGCCCACGTTTACTGACAGCTCTCAGCTGTCTGCTCACACGGGAAGAGAGCGAGTTCTCCGCCAGCCTCGGAGGAGACGACAACCCCGCTGTCAACTCGCTACACAGTGGGTTATTGATGCCGACTGCTCCCGTAACGGGTCAAGCCCCGTAGCAGTCGAAGAAGCTTCTTACCCCTGAGAGCAGGAAACATCCACCTGCCTCTCTATTCCAACCAGAATGGGTAAGACAGCCAGCTATCAACCAACTAGCCATGGGTCCCACTGACCTCCGCATCCACGGACGCTCTCCGCCGCCCGGGCGGGTCAATCGACCTGTCAGGGCCCCAGATCGACCGAGGGGGAATCTCCGCTTCCTCGTCGAACTCCACCAGCCGGACGTGATCCAGGAGCGAGGTGCAGTAACCACCCATGACCTGGTAAAGCAGGCTACTTTGATAAAGCTAACCCTCTACCACTAGGCTGCTCATCAAGGTAACCTCTCCACTTTATCCCTGATAACTAAACCCTTAAGCTAACTCCCTAGTCTTCACCGTGAGACTCAGGTTCTAAACTCAGAAGATCAATATTAGAACATCTACCACTTAGTGAATGCTAACCAACTTGCTACCTCAAATGCTAATCTGTTTACAAATGTTCGTCAGCTTTTATAATAAATATTGAATATATTTATTCCTGACTCAGCTTCCATTCGTCAAATAACAGGTACATAAATGCTCCCTGCGACTAAATAGAATCTAGATAATCCTGCTTTTATCACAAACAGTTGTTCAAACCCAGGTCTCCAGAGCACACAGACTCTCGGTTTTAAACCCTCGGTAACTGTAATGAATAAGCGGAAGGTGAGTAATAAAACATAGCTTTTATACACACTACACCAGCTAGCTGTACCTAGCTTGTTTGAAGACTCCTCAGTGAACCTTTAATGTTTTAGCTGATTTTATTTCCTGAAAGCAGAGAGACAACCTAGCGATGAACTATAGGTAGAAACCTCCTGAAGGACCAGACTAATACCTGGTTAAATAGGAACAAAACCAGCAGGACTCAAAAAGAGACAAACACAGACTAACATCATCTGCAAACATGGAGGGTAAAGCCAGCGGTCTGAGCCAGGATAAATGTCTCTCACTCAGCCAGTTTAGCTGATTTCGAGGTAAAACTCGGTGTGTGTTTTACTGAGACATCTCCGTCCCGTTCTCTGAGTTCTAACAGAAAACACAAGCTCGTCTCATGATTTGACCAAAAAAACTCCATCATTACCTCTGTTTAGAACTCTGTCTGAAGTGATGAAGGGACTTCTGATGTTTAAATGCTCTCAGATGAGTCGCTCATTGTGTTTCCGTTCAAAGACCATTAGTTTTTAGGTTCATGGGTCCTATCCAGTCAGGACGTGGGTTTTATAGATTCCAGACGGTTGAACCAGAACCAGCAGGGTGTTGGTAAAGTGTGTGGTCTGTTTACAGATCTGATTCTTGCTAATACTGTAAAACTACCTGTGCTGTGGTAAAGAAAAGGAGAAAAGCTCCACTATAGAAATGCACTATATGTGCTGCTGATATTTCCCAGCGGGCAGTTTGGTCAGCTTGACCTCTGTTAAAGCTTCCGTTTCTGTCACCGGCAGCCTGACTCAAATAAATTGGCTCTGGTCTCTGTGGAGGCGTTTGCTGTTGCTGCAGACCTGATTGGTGGAGCTGGAAGGTCTTTCTCTGCGTGTTTTTCTGACCCCAGAAAAAGTCGTCCGTGTGAATTGCTGCGACCTGAGAGACTGGAGAGTGTGGGCGTGTGACTGTATGTATATACGTGACCCCGACCCCCATTAGACGAGAGCCCAGGAGCGAGCGTGACCTCTGAGGAAGCGTGTGACGGTGCATGTGTCTGTAAATGCACTTGAACTCCAGACGCTCCTTGTGGTTTTGTGCAGGAAGTAAACCGATGACTGCGGTCCGCCGACGCACCGCCGGGTTGCATCACCCCGGGCGTAGCGGGGCTGATCTGCAGGCTGAGAATAAACAGGGAGATGAATCAGGACGCATCAGAGGTCAACAGGCTTAGTGGTCCGATAATAGTGTTTTCACAAGACATGAAAAATGTTTTTTACTCATTTTATACACAAAAGGCTGTTTTCAGCTCTCAGAGGTCAGAAAGAGGAAAAAGTTTACCTGGATAATAAAACTTCTCTCCCAGAGCATCAAAACAAACCAAGAACAGAATAACTCTTTTCTTTTTCTAATTCAACCCTTTAAAGGGATTTCTGAGGCTAGGATTGTGTTTCTGTGTAAAACAAAGACGGGACTAAAGGAATCTGATGTT
>SSNR01000097.1:253282-268113 GCA_006937965.1 Callopanchax toddi | reverse complement strand
GTGTATAAGAGACAGGCTAAGGATAAATAAGTAAACCTTCCACACTCCTCACACGGAGGTGACGTAGGACTTTAGAGCCTGAGTCACGTGTCTTGTTTAGAGTCTCCTGATTGGCCCACGTTTACTGACAGCTCTCAGCTGTCTGCTCACACGGGAAGAGAGCGAGTTCTCCGCCAGCCTCGGAGGAGACGACAACCCCGCTGTCAACTCGCTACACAGTGGGTTATTGATGCCGACTGCTCCCGTAACGGGTCAAGCCCCGTAGCAGTCGAAGAAGCTTCTTACCCCTGAGAGCAGGAAACATCCACCTGCCTCTCTATTCCAACCAGAATGGGTAAGACAGCCAGCTATCAACCAACTAGCCATGGGTCCCACTGACCTCCGCATCCACGGACGCTCTCCGCCGCCCGGGCGGGTCAATCGACCTGTCAGGGCCCCAGATCGACCGAGGGGGAATCTCCGCTTCCTCGTCGAACTCCACCAGCCGGACGTGATCCAGGAGCGAGGTGCAGTAACCACCCATGACCTGGTAAAGCAGGCTACTTTGATAAAGCTAACCCTCTACCACTAGGCTGCTCATCAAGGTAACCTCTCCACTTTATCCCTGATAACTAAACCCTTAAGCTAACTCCCTAGTCTTCACCGTGAGACTCAGGTTCTAAACTCAGAAGATCAATATTAGAACATCTACCACTTAGTGAATGCTAACCAACTTGCTACCTCAAATGCTAATCTGTTTACAAATGTTCGTCAGCTTTTATAATAAATATTGAATATATTTATTCCTGACTCAGCTTCCATTCGTCAAATAACAGGTACATAAATGCTCCCTGCGACTAAATAGAATCTAGATAATCCTGCTTTTATCACAAACAGTTGTTCAAACCCAGGTCTCCAGAGCACACAGACTCTCGGTTTTAAACCCTCGGTAACTGTAATGAATAAGCGGAAGGTGAGTAATAAAACATAGCTTTTATACACACTACACCAGCTAGCTGTACCTAGCTTGTTTGAAGACTCCTCAGTGAACCTTTAATGTTTTAGCTGATTTTATTTCCTGAAAGCAGAGAGACAACCTAGCGATGAACTATAGGTAGAAACCTCCTGAAGGACCAGACTAATACCTGGTTAAATAGGAACAAAACCAGCAGGACTCAAAAAGAGACAAACACAGACTAACATCATCTGCAAACATGGAGGGTAAAGCCAGCGGTCTGAGCCAGGATAAATGTCTCTCACTCAGCCAGTTTAGCTGATTTCGAGGTAAAACTCGGTGTGTGTTTTACTGAGACATCTCCGTCCCGTTCTCTGAGTTCTAACAGAAAACACAAGCTCGTCTCATGATTTGACCAAAAAAACTCCATCATTACCTCTGTTTAGAACTCTGTCTGAAGTGATGAAGGGACTTCTGATGTTTAAATGCTCTCAGATGAGTCGCTCATTGTGTTTCCGTTCAAAGACCATTAGTTTTTAGGTTCATGGGTCCTATCCAGTCAGGACGTGGGTTTTATAGATTCCAGACGGTTGAACCAGAACCAGCAGGGTGTTGGTAAAGTGTGTGGTCTGTTTACAGATCTGATTCTTGCTAATACTGTAAAACTACCTGTGCTGTGGTAAAGAAAAGGAGAAAAGCTCCACTATAGAAATGCACTATATGTGCTGCTGATATTTCCCAGCGGGCAGTTTGGTCAGCTTGACCTCTGTTAAAGCTTCCGTTTCTGTCACCGGCAGCCTGACTCAAATAAATTGGCTCTGGTCTCTGTGGAGGCGTTTGCTGTTGCTGCAGACCTGATTGGTGGAGCTGGAAGGTCTTTCTCTGCGTGTTTTTCTGACCCCAGAAAAAGTCGTCCGTGTGAATTGCTGCGACCTGAGAGACTGGAGAGTGTGGGCGTGTGACTGTATGTATATACGTGACCCCGACCCCCATTAGACGAGAGCCCAGGAGCGAGCGTGACCTCTGAGGAAGCGTGTGACGGTGCATGTGTCTGTAAATGCACTTGAACTCCAGACGCTCCTTGTGGTTTTGTGCAGGAAGTAAACCGATGACTGCGGTCCGCCGACGCACCGCCGGGTTGCATCACCCCGGGCGTAGCGGGGCTGATCTGCAGGCTGAGAATAAACAGGGAGATGAATCAGGACGCATCAGAGGTCAACAGGCTTAGTGGTCCGATAATAGTGTTTTCACAAGACATGAAAAATGTTTTTTACTCATTTTATACACAAAAGGCTGTTTTCAGCTCTCAGAGGTCAGAAAGAGGAAAAAGTTTACCTGGATAATAAAACTTCTCTCCCAGAGCATCAAAACAAACCAAGAACAGAATAACTCTTTTCTTTTTCTAATTCAACCCTTTAAAGGGATTTCTGAGGCTAGGATTGTGTTTCTGTGTAAAACAAAGACGGGACTAAAGGAATCTGATGTTCTGGATCCTCACTGCGACCTGATTGTCCCAAACTAGGGATGTTCCAATACCGATCAAAACCGATCCGATACTTTAATCTGAGTACTCGCCGATACCGATACTTCTACCACACACAAAAAAATGCAACAAATTGGAATACAGGTTTTATTTTTTCTTCTCTGCTTTTTACAACAAATGACAGAGTTAGATAAAAAATAAAATATATTAATAAAAATGATCACAAAACTAAAATATAAGGTGAAAAATAACAATTTTCTGTGATTTCACAGTGAAATTATTGCAGTTTTCCACATTTTAACCAAATAAAATGAACTATTTGGCACCATCTCCAGCTCTCAACCCACACTGTTCCTCTTTAGCTCAATAGCTCCCCCTAGTGTTCAATATAGGACACTACAACAGAAATCACAAGTCACAGACAGTGAAGCCACTGGTATCGGGTAACTTTAACCGGTATCGGCCCGGTATCGGGCTGATATCCCAAACCAGTTTGTTCCTGTTGTCTTTAATCAGCTCCAGTCTCCCAAAGTTCCCAGTGGTTCAGGTGAAGTCGTTCCTTTAACCTTTACACAGCTTTCTGCTTCAGTTCAGGAGAAACATTCCTGTTGGACTCCAGCTCTGAGGGAAGAGCTACTTGTTAACGGGTGATATTCAGGCTTCAAAACCCGCATCAATTACACAAAAACCACAGAAATCTGCATAACTACCCACAGTATTCCACAGAAATACAGAATTCTACGTATTTATCACAGATTTTTATGCAGAAAACTCCATTAAAAAAAAAAAATTCCCACAAATAACTCAAGAGTACCTGGCTGCAGACACAAGATGGTGGACAAAGATGGCGGACAGCAGGGTTAGGGTGAGAGTTGTTGACCTTGCTTGAAATCCCCACAGCCAATCTAGAAAAAGGATATTCGCCTCCGGTACGGAGAATTACATCACTTCCGGTAGAGAGCTTCCGGTACGGTAGTACGAGAGTGGCTGTCCGCCATCATGTGTCTGCAGCCAGGTGCCTCTCAAAAAACTCCAGACTTCCATGTAAATGTCCAGCTGTACTCTGCGTATTTCAATTCAGAATTCCATATAAACAACAACAAAACTCCACGTAAACACCTGCTAATGTGAACTAGCCTTTAGCTCATCAGTCCTTGTGGACATATTCTCTAATTCTCTGAACAGAGGCCGTTCAGCAGGCTCATTCCAAAGGGAATGTTCCCTAACGTTTCCTCAGAATGTCCCTTTAACGGTGGGATCCTGAGGCGTGTAACAGCTGACAGCTTAATGCTGCTCTCTGTTGTTTTCTAGCTCTTCAGAACCAGGATGCTCCGCTTCCTTTGAACACGGAGCCGGAGCGCCGACATCCCAAATACGACTGCAGACTTCAGCCGTGTGCCTGGAATGTTGATCAGACACCTCCTGCTGCAGCAGGACCATAAAACAAGGTAGAGGAGCTGTGTGTGTGTGTGTGTGTGTGTGTGTGTGTGTGTGTGTGTGTGTGTGTGTGTGTGTGTGTGTGTGTGTATCATGGGACCGATGAGGAACTCTGGTGAGTCACATGTCAGAGAACTGGGTCAAACAGAACCCAGCTCCAGGACCTGGTTCTGGTGTTTTGAGGTTGTTTTCACGTTGCTCTCACACTAAGAACAACGCTGTAGTTTCACCAGCTTGTTTACCTGTTGATTATAGAAATGTTCTCAGGATGAGTCGCTGTGGCTTCAGATGGAAGACCATCTCATCCAGGAAGTGGTTTTTATTCTCTTACAGGATGGAACCGGGTTTCATGGAGACCTAAGCCACAGACTCTCCATGTGATCGTTGGCTTTTTGTTCTAGAAAAGCTTCTTTTTATTTACGTTTTTCTTTTATTGAACCAAAGTCTGAAGCACGAGAACGATCTTTTCTTCTGATTTCCTCTGAAGACATGGATGGATGCCTGGTGGAGGTCAGAGTTCATCTCCTCTATGACCTCATGTATAAAAAACTCATGTAAAGGAAATCCATCCAAACACCTGGCTCATGGTTTAATGTGTTCTGGTTCCTGCAGACTTATTAATAGAAAGCTGATAAATAATCTGTCTGCATTAATTAGAGTTTCTATTATTAATAAAAGGTTTTATTTCCTCTTTGGAGCTAAAGCCAAGTTCATTTGACTCTAAAGGATCCTGCTGTGGACGGTTTGATTCATAATATTAATAATTCGTTTGAATCATCAGGGTTTGAGGTCACCTGAGGTCATCAGTCGTCTCACGCCGTCCAGCGATTCATCAGGATGTTTTTAGCTCGATGTCATCAGACGGTGGTTTTAATAAAGTTTATAAAGGTCAGATAATCTGGTTTGTTTAACGACCTTTTTTCATCCCTTACTTTACATTTTAATGTGATTGATGTTCAAAAAAGGAAACATTTTCTAAAAACTTACCAAAAAATGAGAAAAATAAAAAACTTTCTTTAAAAGATTAAAAAGTTCTCATGTTAATAAAAATACTACAGATTTTTTACAAAAGTTAAAAAGTTCAGACATTTAAAAACATCGACTAAAAACCAGGGTCCGAAATTACATTTTTGAATTACCGGTCAAGTAAACAACCTTTTACCGACCAAAATTCTAACTGAGTTAGATCTACCCAAAGCTCGTTATTCTATAATATGATATCATGTTGGATCCAAACAGGAAGGAATGAAACTTCATTAAATAATCATTAATAAAAAACTACTTTTTACTCATCTCTGATTTTTTATTTTATTTTTTAGAAATGTTTTTAATGAACTCTCCTAATGAAATCTAGTCAGACTCCTTGTTTTCTCTGTACATAAAATCTGCCCTCCTGACATTGTTGGAGTCCCTTCATCGTCTTATTTCCTAGGACCAGTGAGTTCTTTTAGCGTACTGGAGGAAAACGGAGCTTCTCATCTGCGCAGATTCTGGTGTTGTGCTAAAATCTGCTCCCCTGAAATACTATGTTCACCTGTGTAGGAGCGGATAAAACGCTCAGCGATTCTGTCAGTGTTTAAAACAAAACAAAAAAACAGAAAAAAATTTAAATTTCAAGTTTGTATTAATTTATTTACTAGGAACTAAATAAAGTATCAACTCTGACACGACTACGTGTTGTAGAAATCTTTTAGAAGTGCTGTGAAGCTCGCGGTTCGACATGGGGGAACAGAACATTCAGGGGAACAGACTTCTGCACAACACCTGTTGTGCCCTGTAGCCAGCGTCAACATCAACATCTCCACCGCCACCTCCAGTTCGCCACTTTTCATTCAATCTGCTGGTTGCCACTGGTCCTGGTGGTTTCTCTTCCAGTTCCATTACTTTTCTTTTTGAAGACTGGCTGACTCCAGTTCTAAACCGCCACATATCGCTGCTAGCTTTAGCACCAAGCTAACTGCTGCTGCCTTGATGAACAGTGCGGGTGCGATTCTCACGTTTCGCGTACGTCGCTGCAGGCAGGAGAGGAGCGTCACAGAAATCCACCTGATAAACAGAACTGATGTGGCGTTAAAATGGACTCGCCATGTGGCGGATGACGCTCCAAATTTTACTCGCCAAGTGGAGCAATTTGGTCGCATTTGGCGAGTGGCGACTGTTAATTTCGTACCCTGCTAAAAACGACTTAAAACAACTGAATATGAAATATTAAGAAGTGAAACAGGATGAAGGGTTCAGTGAAACGCCTCGTGACCTTCAGCTGACCTCTGTTCGTTCTGGTTTGTAGTGTTCCGACTGACTTTAGGACACGTTTTATTCTCTAACTTCCTGTGAATGGATCAGGTCATGTGAACCTCGAGCACCAACAACCAAAGACTCTAAATTTAATTTCCTCTAATTTCCCCTGAAGCTCATTAGGTCTAAATATCGACATTAGCAGGAAACCCTTGTGTCGCCCTGGTGGTTAATCGACGGCGAGCACTTCCTGGTCAGTCTGGTGTCACGCTGCGTCAGGCGATGGTGTTTACCACCGTGATCTGATTGGTATTTCTGGTAGACTCCCCCGATCGCTGCACTACCAAGGTCAGGTCTGAGCTGAGCCTTCATAATTACCACTGAGGGTAATTAGTTTCCACAGCGCAGGTCTCCGGCGCCGCTCTGCACACCTTTACGGCGTCACCTGGGCCCCGGCAGGAACGCGGAGCCGGGTGGAGTGGGCCCCTGTGATCCATAATGAAGTCTGAGGGAACTGGTGGAGGCGTCTGGGCTCACGCCGCCCAGAACCAGGACCTTAATGATGTCTCGCTTTTCAGAGACACCATCACAATGTCAGCGGTGGGGGGGGGGGGGGATCATTAGCCTTCACACACTTAATGAAAGTCAAAGATGAAGTCAGCTTTTCTTTAGAGTGGGAAGCTACCCAGAGCATCGTTAGGTAACCGCTCCCCACACGCCGCCTCTTCCCTTTTTTCTGTCTCAACAACTTCTGGAAGGACAAACTTTCCCAGCAGCTGCTGCAGGTCCTCGTTCAGAGACAGCAGCTCCCGGCGTCATGAGCGCTCCACATCGCCACGCTGACTCTCTAATCTCCGCAGCGTCCCTGGAGTCCCCGCCATGCAGCCACAGAAACGGCCCATAATACACCTGTCACTCCGCCCCTCTGCAGAGACTCCTGAAGTGTTGACCTCAGCTTTGTTTCCCTCCTCCGCCTGGTCCCCAGGTCCCAGCAGAGCCACACTGTGGGACTCAGCCCGTTTCCATCACCTGTATCCCATCTGCCCGGTCCTCGCCTCATCACAGCACAAACGCTGTTAGCGCGTAATGTCCGCCACCATCTGCATCCTCCGCCACCAGACTGCACCCTAATTCACTTAACGGCAGAAGCACACTTAGTAAATCCCAGTGATTGGGGAGAACACTCCCCCCTCCGTGTAAACAAACTTTGTTTAGGCTTTGTGAGGCATCGACGTGGCGGCGTGACGTGTCTAAAGGAGTGCCATCGATCGCGAGCATCACAGTTTGACTGCAGATCGATGGCGGAGCTCTGTGAACACGGGTTTTCCAACGACCACGGGCAGATCCCGTGAACACGATAAGGTCAGGTCTGGTTCTGCAGCACCGCCTTCATCCTGTGAGACTCATAAAGCACTCAGCCGGCTTCGTTCGCCCCAGTCCAGTGATCAGTAAGTGTTGTGTGACTGGGCCCAAGCTGGTTCTAGTGATTCTCTCCAGCAGAGCCCATTTAAAACGCCGATAAGCTCCTAATCAACACCAGCCCATTAAACTATATGCATACAGTTCAGTATCGACGCCAAGGGGGAATTTCTGCCGCTGGAAACATCCAGGACACGAGATCGATGGAGCGATCCAAGAGGCTGCACCAGAGTTTGTCTCAGTTTAATTATCTCTGATGCAGATGGTCCTAACGGGGGTGTGTGTGTGTGTGTGTGTGGGGGGGGGGGGTGGACCCCTGAGCTAGTCAAAGCTACAGATTCTGGCTCGCTGAGGCCAGATCCTGATCTCTGAGCTGGCAGTCAGTCACTCCATCAGAGTCAATACAGCTTAGAGGGGAATGAAGTCAGAGGTGTGTGTGTGTGTGTGTGTGTGTGTGTGTGTGTGTGTGTGTGTTTACTCTCTAATAAAACACCATATGCTTCATTTTACTGAGAGATTTCTGAATGGTGTAAATAAGGAGGTGATCTCTCTTCAGTCCTTCAGTTTGAGAGTCTGACTGTGGGAGTTTGGTTTGTATTGGAGATTGATTGGACTTTATTGATTATCACTTCTTGAGGCCATATTGCTACTAAAACAAACAGACGTTGTAGAGGATGAGACAGGAAGCCCAGCTGTCAGAAAGTCATCCTAACACTGCAAAAACTGATTTCTAAGAAAGTCAAACAGCCTTGTTTTTAGACATTTTGACTTATTTTTGTCTATAAAGAAAATCTATTCTTACAGCCCTACTTGAAATAGGCCAAATCTTCTTAAAAATTGTCAAATTTTCTAGATTTGAGCAAAAAAAAATCAGCCAATGGGGTTAGGAAAATTTGCTTTGCTAGATTCCTTTAAAATAGCAACATTTTCTGCATTTAGAACAATTTGCTAGTTTTAAGGAATCTAGCCAAGTAAATTTTGTTTACCCGCAGATTTTTTATTTTTTTGCTCAAATCTAGAAAACGTGACCATATTTAAGAAGATTTGGCCTATTTCAAGTAGGGCTGTAAGAATATATTTTCTTTTTAGACAAAAATAAGTCAAAATGTCTAAAAACAAGAGTATTTTACTTTCTTAGAAATCAGTTTTTGCAGTGGATGACAGATCGTTTAGAATCAGGGTCCAAGGCTTCGTGTATCCATTAAAGTCAGATCAGCTGTAGTCAGGTAAAATAATAAGGACCATAAAAAGTTCTGTTTAGTGAATCACTGATGGTGAAGTAGTAATATGGTGAACTAATTATGAACAGAGCAAGTCACAAATATAGATGGATGAATGGATGCTGTGTTTATCCAGATCTTCAGACCCATTTATGTGAACATTCTTTATTTTTTAAGTACTTTCAGCTCCGATCTGATCCAATCAGATCACTTCTGGTTCTGATTTAAACGCTACACCAGCTGTAGAGTAAACACTGCTGAGATGTGCAGCGGTAGAGGTTAGATGTAGAAACAGTGTGGAGGAATGGAATAAGATAACTCTATTGTACTGCTTCAGAAACTACAAAGTGACCTTTCAAGTGAAAATGGCACGTCAGAAATCCAACCCATTTTCCTCTCAGCGTGAGACGTGAAAGTCAGAGAACTCCGATGTATCTGCTTCATTTTATGGTTTTACTTCAGTCAGCAGTGTTTCTATCACGGAGCTGAAGTGATAAAAATAAAAACACATCCAGGAGGAAAGTGAAAATAAAGCAAAGAGTGAAGCTGCTGGCAGCCAGTCCCAGAACCTCCTCAGATACAGCCGTTTAATTAGAGCGCAGCAGCCTGAGCTTAATTAACACCTACTCGCTGTTCTTAGCATGAATTCAAACACATTCCCCCCTCAGACAGAAATATTAATGAAATAAATAAAATCACGCTGTGACCAATTAGGCAAACTGGTTTCTACATAAAGAGTTTTCAGCCTGAGGCCGGATCGTCCAATCAGCAGACCAGGAACCCAGCGATGCTCCAGCCATAGTTTGACTGATGATGGAGAAACGTGGTTCCTTACCAGGCGTTGTGTCATCAGATCAGTGACGTTGGTGTTTACGGGACTGTAAGGTTTGAGAGCTGACGAGTTAAACAACGAAGGAGGAGATTTTACAGGATGTTAATCCAGCTGCTGCTGCCTGAAACGCCAACATCGACCGTGTCATCACGAAGAAGAGAGATGTGACGTGTAACGAAAACAAGACCAACAGACAGGTTAAAGCTGCTGCTAGTGAGTCGCTAGGGTCACCGTGGTAACCACTATTGGCTGGTTGTGATCACCGTGGTAACCACTATTGGCTGGTTGTGGTCACCGTGGTAACCACTAGTGACTGGTTGTGGTCACCGTGGTAACCACTAGTGACTGGTTGTGGTCACCGTGGTAACCACTAGTGACTGGTTGTGGTCACCGTGGTAACCACTATTGGCTGGTTGTGATCACCGTGGTAACCACTAGTGACTGGTTGTGGTCACCGTGGTAACCACTAGTGGCTGGTTGTGGTCACCGTGGTAACCACTAGTGACTAATGAAAGCTGTGGGTAACTGAACACAAAGGTTTTTGTTAACCCTGTAGAAAATGATCTGGAAGTCTTCAAACTGAACCTGTTCAATCAGTTCAACCATGTAAAGTTCAGCTTCCTGTCTAAACTCTGAAGGATGTTTTCACTGTGACGTCTACCTGAAACACTGAGCTCCAAAGGGGGCGGGGCTTTCTCACCTGTGTTGTTGATTCCTCTGAGTCGTTTACAAACTGAGTCAGACTCCTGAAACGTGTCCGTATCGTAGCACACATTCCCTGACTGAAGCGTGTTCTGATGAATCATCTGAATGTTTTTGTTTTGTTCCTGATCCGATCGGCGTGGAAGTGAACCAAGAACCAGAGCTCAGAGTAACCCAGCATCGCACCATGAGCTACATTTAATTAAAACATGATCAACACTTCGTTTTCTCTCCTAATGATCTTCACTTCTGGTGAATAAAAGTCTTCAGGAATGTGATTTATTCAACTTCCTAAACCAGGAATCACCGGACCAGAAGGCGTCTGAAACATCTCAGACTTCGTCATCAAACATTCCTGAGAATATTTCATGTTTTATACGAGGAGTGAACAATGATAGAAGGACTAAAGATGTTTGGAAATGTTCTCTCATTTCACAGAAAAACAAACAAAGAGCAGCTTCTCCTCCCTCCTTCATCACTTCTTCCTCCATCCTCTCACTCCTCGTTCTCCATCCAGACTTCACTCATCCCTCTCGTCATTTTTAATGCTTTTATGTGTCATTTTTTACGATGATCCATCACTTTACTGGCTGCTCCACAGCCTCATGGTGAAGCACTGACCTTCCTCAAACAGGACGAGAAGACTTCATGTTTTCAGGCGGTGATGAAATGAATCCTGATCTATTAGTTCAGATTGACGTTAACCAGTCCTATTTCTGTCTGGTTTTATGAACTAACTTCACGCAGGACGTTTAGACGGAGGATGAAGTGGACGCAGTCTCGTCTTTGAAGGCCTCATCTCCTCACACATCAGAGCCAGCCTCCGCCGTTTGTCAAAACAAGCCTTTTGTCTCAGAAAAATCTAACTTTTACTTTCAGACATCAGCAGCTGCACACCAATGAGCTCCAGTTCAGAGATCTGTGAGAACTGGTCTGAGACCTGGACCAGAGCGGACCAGTCCTCTTATCCTGGACCGGATCAGAGATGGATCACTTCATCTCCTCGCTCCAGACCAACACAACAATCAATCACAGCTTCTGGCTTCAGTAATAGTTGTGGTTTATAGTCACTCTAACTATCAGCTGACTGGGAGGACTGGGAGGAGGTTACTGGGATTATCAGCGATGACTCAAAGCACAAAAAGCTCCTGTTGTTTCTATTTGTGATTTAGTTTGTTCTGTTTTAGACGTTACTTTAATTCTTTGATTACTGAATTTTAACTTGTTTCTGATGTTCATCAGCATTTTGCTGATTGGCTGTCTCCATGGCCCTGTCTGAGGAACGCAGGCTGCTGATTGGCTGTCTTCATGGCCCTGTCTGAGGAACGCAGGCTGCTGATTGGCTGTCTCCATGGCCCTGTCTGAGGAACGCAGGCTGCTGATTGGCTGTCTCCATGGCCCTGTCTGAGGAACGCAGGCTGCTGATTGGCTGTCTTCATGGCCCTGTCTGAGGAACGCAGGCTGCTGATTGGCTGTCTCCATGGCCCTGTCTGAGGAACGCAGGCTGCTGATTGGCTGTCTCCATGGCCCTGTCTGAGGAACGCAGGCTGCTGATTGGCTCTCCTGGCCGTTAAACAGCCATGTGTCCAGGCAGCAGCAGTCCTAGCTGTCACACCGTAGACTTTTAGATGTTAATGTTCATGTCGGCCCTGCGATGGACTGACGACCTGTCCAGGGTGTCCCTCTAGCCCGTTGACCGCGGAGTTAAGGCTAGTTTATACTTCGGAGTCGAGCTCAGTTTTCTAACTATCCGTTGAACGAGACGGAGAGCCCACGTCTCTGATTGGTCGGCCCAACAAGCCGAGATCATTTACACTTGTGTTGTGGAGTTTGTCAGAGTTGGACAGGAAGCTCCGCTCTCTGTTTTTTACTCATGTAAATACAGTATTTCACAGAATTCTTCCTGAATCACCAAATACTCTGGTCTGATGCAAGTTCTGTCTGGCTGTCCAACCACAAAGCAGTGTCACTATGAGTAAACAGTCATGAGACAATGGGAGGTGGTTCCCATCAGCAGTCATGAGTCAGGCACCATGCTTGAAGTCATGACCTGTGGGGTTTCTGGTCAGAGCAGACGTAGGATCAGGTTTGGTTTCTGCAGAAATGTTGAGAAGATGTGTGATAAGAAGTCTTCAGCTCTGACTTCCCCATCTGATGCTTCAGCTGGTAAAAAAAAAAAAAAAAATCACTTTTTGGAGAGACTTCCAGTAATCTGTTGTTTGTGAAGTCAGTAGATGTTTTATATTTGTACTCTGGACTCTGGCGAGCCGCTCTTCACTAGTGGAGTATTTCCATCCGCTGAGCTAAACGGTTTGAAACTAAAGGGCTCTTGGCTGCTGCAGACTCGGAGCTTGTCACCGAGTCATTTTCAGCCCAGCTTCCAGTCGGTACCCATCATCCACCCATCTGTCACTGCTGATGCTCTCCCATATTGCGGCGCGTACACAGCAGATTTTTGACTCCTAAATATGCCCGTTCTGTGGTGTTAACATTAATATCTCACATCCTGCCTAAAATGGCCGACCAGGGCTGAATCACTCTCCAATTAGCCTTTAGGAAGCAGATGGAGGCTGCCGGCTCCAACACCTTCTCATGTTAAATTCACCAGAGATTCATCTGATTAAAGGACGGCTGTAACAGGAGTTATCAACACATTGTTCTCTAAGAGCTGATTAGAGATCAGTTTGTCAGCAATGAAACTCTAACATATTACAAGGAGCACCAGGATCACATTAACGGGTCAAGGGTCATTCTATCAGTAAGGCTATTTATCTAGTAAAGACCACATCCACCACTAGCATCACTCAAAGTGGGTGGAATATCTAGAAACAGGAAACAGTTCTGTTCCCATTTTTAAGAAGGGGGACCAGAGGGTGTGTTCCAACTATAGGGGGATCACACTCCTCAGCCTCCCTGGAAAGGTCTACTCCAGGGTACTGGAGAAGAGGTTCCGGTCGATAGTTGAACCTCAGATTGAAGAGGAGCAATGTGGTTTTGGTCCTGGTCCTGGAACTGTGGACCAGCTCTTTACCCTCGCTAGGGTGATGGAGGGGTCATGGGAGTTTGCCCAACCAATCCACATGTGTTTTGTGGATTTGGAGAAGGCTTATGACCGTGTCCCCAGGGGCACCCTGTGGGGGGCGCTCCAGGAGTACGGGGTTGATGGTCTTTTGTTAAGGGCCATTCAGTCCCTGTACCAGAGGAGTGTGAGTCTGGTCCGCATAGCCGGCAGTAAGTCGGACCTGTTCCCAGTGAGGGTTGGACTCCGCCAGGGCTGCCCTTTGTCACCGGTCCTGTTCATAACCTTTATGGACAGGATTTCTAGGAGCAGCCGTGGTGTGGAGGGGGTTGGGTTTGGTGACAGGAGAATCGCGTCTCTGCTTTTTGCGGATGATGTGGTCCTCCTAGCTTCATCGAGCTCTGACCTTCAGCTCTTGCTGGGAAGGTTCGCAGCCGAGTGTGAAGCGGCTGGGATGAGGATCAGCACCTCCAAATCTGAGGCCATGGTTCTCGACCGGAAAAAGGTGGATTGCCAACTCCGGGTCGGGAGAGAGGTCCTGCCTCAAGTGGAGGAGTTCAAGTATCTCGGGGTCTTGTTCACGAGTGAGGGAAGGAGGGAGCGGGAGATGGACAGGCGGATTGGGGCAGCGTCTGCAGTGATGGACGCTGAACCGGTCTGTTGTGGTGAAGAAGGAGCTGAGCCAGAAAGCAAGGCTCTCGATTTACCGGTCGGTCTACGTCCCAATCCTCACCTGGTCATGAGCTTTGGGTAGTGACCGAAAGAACGAGATCGCGGATACAAGCGGCTGAAATGAGTTTCCTCCGCAGGGTGGCCGGGCTCAGCCTTAGGGATAGGGTAAGAAGCTCGGACATCCGGGAGAGACTCGGAGTAGAGTCGCTGCTCCTCCATATCGAAAGGAGCCAGTTGAGGTGGTTCGGGCATCTGGTAAGGATGCCTCCTGGACGCCTCCCTCGGGAGGTGTTCTGGGCATGTCCTGCCGGCAGGAGGCCCCCAGGTCGACCCAGGACAAGCTGGAGGAAATACATCTTCAGTTTGGCCTGGGAACGCCTGGGCGTCCCAGCTGAGGAGCTGGTGGACTTGGCCGGGGAGAAGGTGGCCTGGGCTGCCCGACTTAGAATGCTGCCCCCGCGACCCGGACCCGGATAAGCGGAGGAAGGCGAGGCGAGGCGAGGCAGGAAACAGTTCTCTGAGCAACACTGGACTAGTCAGACCAGGAGAGATGCTGCTGCAGATCAGTGACACATTAGCAGCTAATTTTCTGGTTTTTAACGCAACTCTTGCTCCAAATATTTCCACTGATGAGTTAGAATGTTAATTACCTGTTAACTAACCTCTACAGTTAGAACTCTATATTACCTGTTAGTTAACCTCTACAGTTAGAACTCTATATTACCTGTTAGTTAACCTTTACAGTTAGAACTCTATATTACCTGTTAGTTAACCTCTACAGTTAGAACTCTATATTACCTGTTAGCTAACCTCTACAGTTAGAACTCTATATTACCTGCTAGCTAACCTCTACAGTTAGAACTCTATATTACCTGTTA
>SSNR01000097.1:187784-252109 GCA_006937965.1 Callopanchax toddi | reverse complement strand
TAGCTAACCTCTACAGTTAGAACTCTATATTACCTGTTAACTAACCTCTACAGTTAGAACTCTATATTACCTGTTAGCTAACATCTACAGTTAGAACTCTATATTACCTGTTAGCTAACCTCTACAGTTAGAACTCTATATTACCTGTTAACTAACCTCTACAGTTAGAACTCTATATTACCTGTTAGCTAACCTCTACAGTTAGAACTCTATATTACCTGCTAGCTAACCTCTACAGTTAGAACTCTATTTTACCTGCTAGCTAACCTCTACAGTTAGAACTCTATATTACCTGCTAGCTAACCTCTACAGTTAGAACTCTATATTACCTGTTAGCTAACCTCTACAGTTAGAACTCTATATTACCTGCTAGCTAACCTCTACAGTTAGAACTCTATATTACCTGTTAGCTAACCTCTACAGTTAGAACTCTATATTACCTGTTAGCTAACCTCTACAGTTAGAACTCTATATTACCTGTTAGCTAACCTCTACAGGTTTGCATAAGCTTGTTTATTTTAGCTTGTTTTGAATCAATAAAGTCTGAATTACTTTGCTTCTGGACCCAAAGTCATTTTCAGTTTTAAAAGTAAATAAAAGTCAAAATAAATGTAAAAAGGTTCCTTTAACTTTGACGTTTATTCTGCTCCTGTTTTCTGGTTTATATTTGTGACCTTCACAACTCTAACAAGATACACACCAAGCAGTTTTCCTTTAAGCATTCGGATTTATTTTGATGACTAAGTGGATTGGATTGGATCGATTTTAAAAACATAAAATTGAAGTGCTTATGTTGTAAGTGATGATTGAGTTTTTTTTTTTTTTTTTTGCTGTTTTTTGCAGACATTGTCCCCTGGTGAGCTGCCTCTTAGATTTGGTAACACACACACAGACACACACACACACACACACACACACACACACACACACACACACACAGACACACACACACACACACCTTGATATTCCTCACTGCTTCCAATCTAATTTCTGCAGATGTACTGACCCATGAAATGATGCCAAGTCAATCTCTTTTCCCCAGCAGTATGTAAAAGCTGCAGATTGCCTCATTCAGCCTCAAATATTAACCCTCAGGCCACCTCCTAATACCTCAGCGTCCCGCTACAATACCGCTGGCTGAGCTGAACGCGGGCCTTTTCCACAGCCGGGCCGGGCTTTGCAGGCTGCTCTTTGAAGTTTGAGAACTTTGCTGCCAGGTTTGTGTGTCGGAATGGGTTTACTTCAAAGATAAATGCTGAATTCAGGAAGAGATCATCCTCTCTAGGATGTTCAGCGGAGCGCTCGCTCCTCCAAACTTTGTTAATGTTATCTCCTCCAAAGAAATGAAAAGAAAAGCAGGTTTTCATTAGCGAACCAGGTGACGGTCTCACCTGCTACTGTCTCTGAGATAAAAGGATTACAGGGAGATGGGGCTGGTATGGAACAGATCCCTACAGAGGCTTAGAGGTGAGAATCAATGTCATCTCAGATCAGAACGTCACGCCTCGTCATCTGGAAGTCAGATCTGTCAGAACCAAAGCAGCTGACTCCAACGGCCACACCAGGAAGCAGTTAGGAAAAAGACTCATTTCTCTTATAATTAAATCAAATTTTATTTTGTTTAAACGACTGATGTTACTTTACATTAAAAATGCATTCATAAATGTTCCATTTATGTCTTAGAAATACATTTATTAGTTTGAAAACACCAAATAAACATTATTAAGTGTTAATTATAACAGATGTATAAAACAGGTTTAATCAGTAAAAGTTATGGATGATAAAGAGATTTTTATTCATTTTAAAGTGTTTGTACAGATTCTTCCTGTAAAGTGGGACTGAATGATTTTACTGGTTTCTAGTTTTTATCATTTCTTACTGGTGTCACATGTTTGTGTTTTGAACATATTTTAACTTTTACTGGTTTCAAGGTGCTTTCCTTTTGATTTTGACGATTCTCTAACAGCAGATGGACAATCATGAAATTCTAAAACGATGTGAAAAATGTAAAAACACATTTTGTCCAGATGATTCTCATAAAGATTGAGTGATTTTTAACTAGCTTAATAAATCCTATAGTTTCTAAGCTGACAGGCTTTTATTTTGCTAATAAAAGCCAGACGAGAGCTCTGTCCTGTTTTCTACGTTCTCTGTATTTGATCCCACTTCGCTCATTGTCTGGCCTCAGATCAGGATCATCCACCAAACTTTGCAACCTGTAATGGAAACATTCAGCCGTGATTGCCGGAAGGAGCAGGATCTGATTCCGATTCAGAGCCGGCGTTTCTCAGGAATAAATAATCGTTTAATCAGCCGTCATTGTGAGACGTTCTATTGTCCGTGCTGCTTCACACTGAGGAGGTAGAGGACCTGCCGACAGGTGAGGGAGCGTGTTATTTAGCGTCTCAGGAGGAAGCGGAGCATCGTGGTGGGATCCTGAAAGCTGCAGCTGCTCATTAAGAAGTTCTCGACTGACTCACAGGTTGAATCTGAGCTGTGATGTGAATGACTTTCATTTAGCAGCAGAAACCTTCTGAACATCCAGGATCTACGTTTTCACACCTGGACCCGTTTGGTCCAAGTTCTGTCTGGAAACCTTTTAGAAACAACTTTCAAAACCCAAGAGATCAGATCTGTCTGTGAGATCAGGTCTACCTAATGGATCTGGAGCAGGGCCGGATCTAGCCAGCCCCACTAAGGGGGGCAGGTAGAATATCAGGGGGGGCAGTCTGGACATGCTCAGAATGTTTTGGTCATCACACCCCCCCAATCCCTTAAATGCATCAAAAACTATGACATCATCATATCAGTTCCTCTATCCATAGATTTATGTTCATATCTGATCCCTACCCTCTGCATTTACTCGGGCTTGGGACGGAACAAGTAGGACACTGGCTGATGCCCTGTTGAGGCTGACCTCATCTGGTTAGGTTTGGTTTGGTTTTTGGTTTGGTTTTTTCTCTTCTTTTTGGTGTATTTGCGTTTTTTGTTTTGTTTTTTGTTCTTTTTTGGGTTTTGTGTGTGTATTTTTGTTGTTTTTTGTGATTTTTGTTTTGTTTTTTGGGGTTTTGTGTGTGTATTTTTATTGTTTTTTGTGATTTTTGTTTTGTTTTTTGTTCTTTTTGGGGTTTTGTGTGTGTATTTTTTTTGTTTTTCATGTTTTTTGTTTTGTTTTTGGGGTTTTGTGTGTGTATTTTTGTTGTTGTTTTTTTGTTCTTTTTGGGTTTTTGTGTGTGTATTTTTGTTGTTTTTCATGTTTTTTGTTTTGTTTTTGGGGTTTTGTGTGTGTATTTTTGTTGTTCTTTGTTCTTTTTTGGGTTTTTGTGTGTGTATTTTTGTTGTTTTTTGTTCTTTTTGGGTTTTTGTGTGTATATTTTTGTTGTTTTTCATGTTTTTTGTTTTGTTTTGGGGGTTTTGTGTGTTTATTTTTGTTGTTTTTTGTTCTTTTTTGGGTTTTTGTGTGTGTATTTTTGTTTTTTGTTCTTTTGGGGTTTTTGTGTGTGTATTTTTGTTGTTTTTCATGTGTTTTGTTTTTGGGGTTTTGTGTGTGTATTTTTGTTGTTTTTTGTTCTTTTTGGGTTTTTGTGTGTGTATTTTTGTTGTTTTTTGTTCTTTTTGGGTTTTTGTGTGTGTATTTTTTTTGTTTTTCATTTTTTTTGTTTTGTTTTTGGGGTTTTGTGTGTGTATTTTTGTTGGTTTTTGTGTGTGTATTTTTGTTGTTTTTGTTCTTTTTTGGGTTTTTGTGTGTGTATTTTTGTTGTTTTTTGGGTTTTTGCGTGTGTATTTTTTTTTGTTTTTTGTTCTTTTTGGGGTTTTGTGTGTGTGTTTTTGATGTTTTTCATGTTTTTTGTTTTGTTTTTGGGGTTTTGTGTGTGTATTTTTGTTGTTTTTTGTTCTTTTTTGGGTTTTTGTGTGTGTATTTTTGTTGTTTTTTGGGTTTTTGTGTGTGTATTTTTGTTTTGTGATTTTTGTTTTGTTTTGGTTTTTTTTGTTCTTTTGGGGGTTTTCTGTGTGTATTTTTGTTGTTTTTTGTGATTTTTGTTTTGTTTTCTGTTCTTTTTGGGGGTTTGTGTGTGTAATTTTGGGGTGTGTATTTTTGATGTTTTTTGTTCTTTTTTGGGTTTTTGTGTGTGTATTTTTGATGTTTTTTGTTCTTATTGGGTATTTTTGTTGTTTTTTGTGTTTTTCGTTTCCTTTTTCTTTTTTGTGTATTTGGGTTTTTTTTATGTTTTTAGTTTTTTTATTCTTTTTGTGGTTTTTGTTGTTTTTTGTGTTTTGTTTTTTTTTTCTTTTTCTTTGTTTTGTGTTTTTCATTTGTGTTTTTTGCATTTTTGTGTGTATTTTTCTAGTTTTTTGTGTTGTGTTTTTCCTTTTTTGTTTTTCTTTGTTTTTTGTTCTTTGTGTATATGGTTTTTTGTGTTTTTCTTTTGTTTTATTTGCATTTTGTGTGTATTGTTGTTGTTTTTTTTTGTGGTGTTTACCTTTTTTGTTTTTTTTGTTCTTTGTGTATTTGGGGTTTTTGTGTTTTTCTTTTGTTTTTTTGCATTTTTGTGTGTATTTTTGTTGTTTTTTGTCTTTTTGTTTTCCTTTTTCTTTTTTTGTGTATTTGGGGTTTTTATGTTTTTTTGTTTTGTGTTTTTTTTGTGTGTTTTTTTTTGTTTTTTGTGATTTTTGTTTTTTGTTCTTTTTGGGGTTTTTGTGTGTGTATTTTTGGGTTTTTGTGTGTGTATTTTTGTTGTTTTTTGGGTTTTTGTGTGTGTATTTTTGTTGTTTTTTGGGTTTTTGTGTGTGTATTTTTGTTGTTTTTTGGGTTTTTGTGTGTGTATTTTTGTTGTTTTTTGGGTTTTTGTGTGTGTATTTTTGGGTTTTTGTGTGGGTATTTTTGCTTTTTTTGGGGTTTTTGTGTGTGTATTTTTGTTGTTTTTTATGTTTTTTGTTTTGTTTTTTGTTCTTTTTGGGGTTTTTGTGTGTGTATTTTTGTTGGTTTTTGTGTTTTTTTTTTCCTTTTTCTTTTTTATGTTTTTGTTTTGTTTTTTGTGTTTTGTGTTTTGTTTGTTTGTATTTTTTTTTTGTTTTTTGTGTATTTTTTTGTTTTTCCTTTTGTTTCTTTTCGTTTTTCTTATTTTTCTTTTCAATTATATATTTATTGAATCCTTCAAAAATCCCAAAGACAGTGCACAGTTAGAAAGACAACAGGTGTGACATCAGTGTTTAACACAGAATCAAACATATAGTTCAGTTTGCTAAGTGATGCAGAAATATAAATTGGCAGGAAATCACATCTGTGAAGGATTTTTTTCTCACTTCTCCCAACATCCCCCTCTCATAGCCAGTCCCAAAACAAAGTAAAGTAAACCTACATATACTTCATTTAAACAAAAGAAAAGGCACACTTTATATTCTGTCTAAAATAAAATCAGGTTCTGTCAGTTTGAGACAGGAAGGGCTGCCATACACTTTCATCCATATCAAGCTGTCCGTTTATCTGATGAATCAGCCGTTCATACGAGGCGGTCTCCGCTAAAGCATCATACCATTCAGTATAGCTAGGGTTGTTTCGCCCCTTCCAGTGTCTTAGTATAACCCTCTTGGCAGTAGTGAGTGCAACCAAAGAACAGCGACTGGCCACACCCTCCCTATGCATCTACCAATCAGTAGCTACTTTGAATGAGGACAAACGGAAGAGAGTGCTCACTCTGACCATTTTTCACTGAAATGTTTTTGAAATTTGGTATTTCTGCATGCAATCGCGTTTGGGGGGGCAGTCATGGAATTTGGGGGGCAATGCCCCCCCTTGCCCATGCCTACATCCGGCCCTGGTCTGGAGGAACATCTATTATCAATAAGACGTCAAAGTCATGGTCCTTTATATGTCAACTAAAAAAAGACATGTCTGCAAAGGATGACTGTTTGGATGAGTTCTGTGATAATTGGAATTTAAATAACATTTTTATTATTTAAATGAGTGAACTAAATGAGATGAAATGAATTGATCTTGTCATAGTTTTAGAATAGTAGTAGAACCATAGGTAATGGAGGAGTTTTAGTTCATGTTTGATAAAGTTTTGGAGATATTTTAATCCATTTTCAGTCTGACCTGAAGGACTTTCTAACACTTTGATTAACTGCAGCGGCCATCTTGAACCAGGTGGTCTCAAACAGCTGTATGTTTATCCATCAGAGGTTTATCGGAGACATCCAGGGTTCAGGAGACATCCTGCTAACAGTCCGGTGATAATCAGCTGTTCAGGGACTTTTTTCTGGAAACAAACTAAAGACATTTCGTAGAGACGGATCTTGTTATGGATCTCTGTTATCACAGCTTTTTATCTTGACTTAAAACTCATGCTGCTCTTTTCTTTTCTGCTCGGTTTCATTCTGTCTCGTTAAACTCATCAGTGAATCCTTTTCTGTCCGTTTGAAGCGTCCAGGAAGTCACTTAGTCCTGTCTATTGGCCGCTCGTGTCCAGATGGTGGCCTCCTGGCCTGACGAAGGCCAGGCGTTCCCGTTCCAGGAGACCAGTTAGAGTCTAACTCGGGGCTGTGTGCAGACACTCTGTCAGCCTGTGTTTGGTCTCCGAGGGCCCACGGTTCATGGCTGAGACGCCAAAGCCTGTCTTTAAAGTGAAGGCGGTTAGCGGCGCTCGGCGCGCCTGCTTTGTGTTGTGTCCTGGCGATAACGCGCTCTGACGCGCTAACACAGTCCAGCTGCCACCCCAGCATGAGCGTTCACCGTCTCTGCTGCTCCCGCTCCTTTCTTCTGTCTACTTTCAGCTCGCTGTGTTGGCGCTGCCGTACTTTAAGGCACACACAGCGCGCTGTGTGCTCAGTGAGAGTCAGGACTGCTGTTTACTGTGGGCTCAGCTTCAAAGCTACCTCTGGCATGTCTTCACTGGACACTACAAAGATTTACGGAGCACACAGGATCCTCTACGCCTTGAAGCAGGTGACGTTATGCTGGGTTCTCTGGCCAAGAGGAGCAGAGCTGAAGCTCCAAAGTAAATATGGAGCCTCGGGGCTGGATGTGGACGATCTGCTCCACTGGGACCTCGTTTGGACGTCCAAACAGGACGAGGACCGCTGTTCAGGAAGTGAGCTGGCAGCCTGAACATCAACTGTAACAGGAGGACATTTCCTGTTTCATTTTTACATAGGAGACCATCAACATCATCTCTATCACATGCACTTGTATTACCACTCAGAAAGAGGAGTTTTTACCTCTGTAGGAATGTCTCCTGAACCAGTTTAATGAAACTCTGAGACAATAACCACTAGATGCCTGAATAGCTGTTAAAGTCAGCCTGATTCAAGATGGCTGCCACAGCTAATCAACATTAGCAAACACAGAACTAGCTCTAAGGTCTGGTTCAGTCAACAACACGTTCTGAGTGATAAAAGATCAGAGTTAGAACCAATCCAAGATGGCCGCCAAAGCCAACATGACCTAATAGAACACTGAAGTGTCTCTGAGTCCACCAGCTTTAGGATCATTGAGCTACATGTTGATGTTAGTAGCATCTGATCAACCATGGCTTTAATATTAAGATTTGACCAAAATTAATCCTTTTTTTCTCTCAACATCAGATGATCTTAGTTTAGTTGAGGCGATGTGCATTCCTTCAGAAAATGACAGAATTTCCATTTTTTATTGGCCTTGAAGGAAGTGTTGGGTCTTTCTGTTTCCTACATGCAGATTTCAGCTCTACACCTCCAACCCCCGGTGTTCCGTGGTCTGCTTCTCCTCAGGAGAGCTTGTTGGACCAGCTGTTGGACATCAGATCAATCAGCAGCTGATTGAACACCTGAGCCCTTAAAAGGGCCGAGGAGGAGTCTTGGTTCTTGTGCAGCTGATAGACCTTGAGCCTTAGGACTGCTCAGAGGTTGCTGATGGTGTATTTTTATTTTGGGTTTAACGTTATGAGCAGTTTGTTTTTGTATGAAGACAGTCTGTGATTTGACTGTTTATTGGGCTAAGAGCTCCTCCAGAGTTTGTTAAACTTGTCAACACGTACACCTCCCCTGACCCAGTCAGAACTTCTCTCTTCTGTATTCATCAGACTGCTGGTGAAGGTTGTTGTTCCGTGAACAGGAGGTGTCTCTAATGAGAGCTCAGTGCTGAACCACAGAAGAAGAATTGTACACTGGAAAACAGTCGTACAGGAGATTCATTCTTCAAACTGAAAGTTTAACTTTGTTTTGTTACGGCAGAATCCTGAAGACCAGCAGATGTTTCATATTTGATTAAATAAACGAGAGAGGATTTCACTGATTGTGTCTTCCACACATGGGACTGTCCACCTCTGGTCTGTGGCTGATATGAGTGTCTGACAAAGATCTGATCCACTAAAAATACACTCAGCTCAACATGGTTCGATAAGAATAAAAATGAGTTTGATTCAACATATTTGATCCATAAAACCACATTGATTTGGTTAATGTTCCAACAAATAACTAACAATACTGTCATCTGACTCGTCATTTAACACAAACCACAAAATCAGGTCTGGAACAAAAATTAAAAACCTGCCAGACAGCAGAGACAGCAACATGTAATATAAAAAATAAAACATGAACAAAATGTAATCAGTTGATCACATGACCAGGGTTTGATTCATCACGGCAGCAGCAGAAGAGTTCTGTGGTGTGAAGTGTCCTGGGAGGTCTAGTCTTCCTGCAAATTGATCGACTTTATTATTTAGACTTTGGAGTTTTTTATGACGTCTGAAGAAATGAAACAATTGGCAGTTGATGTTTCATTAAAGGGATCAGATTTTATCTGTATGATGAGATGAACTGATGCCTCTGGATCAGTGGTTTTTCCTAGTTTTTAATAGCCTCTGTGCACACATCAGTCCCGTGTTTGGCGTGAGGATGGTATGAGACTTCCGGTCTCCGTGCTAACGATGGGAGGTGGGAAGTTGATCTTGTTGATGCCGTACAGAACGGCACACAGCAGTGGTGTTAGACCTGCTGTCAGTTTGTTATTGAAATGCAAATTTTGTCAGTGTACATGTCATGTTTAGGACATGAACACATAAAAGCTCGACATAGAAGGCCATCAGGTCATCAGGTTATCAGATCAGGTTTTTGACTGGAGTTCTGGTAGTTGTAGTTCTTTAGGATGTGTTGGTACCAGCAGGTTGTTGACTGGAGTTCTGGTAGTTGTAGTTCTTTAGGATGTGTTGGTACCAGCAGGTTGTTGACACTGGAGTTCTGGTAGTTGTAGTTCTTTAGGATGTGTTGGTACCAGCAGGTTTTTGACACTGGAGTTCTGGTAGTTGTAGTTCTTTAGGATGTGTTGGTACCAGCAGGTTGTTGACACTGGAGTTCTGGTAGTTGTAGTTCTTTAGGATGTGTTGGTACCAGCAGGTCGACTCCAGCTGGGAGGTGAATTCTGGGTGGTGTTGTCTCGGGCCTGTGGAGCGTTGCATTAAACACATGTGAGTTAATCTGAGCTCTGGATTTTATAAAACTCCACCCAGCGTCACATGGCTCAGACTTTAGGTCAGGTGGGGGGAGGGGGGCCACAGGTACCCAGCAGTGATGTGCTCCCGCCTTGACACCTTCATCAGCCCAAAGCACTTCCACATGTCCCATCCCAGCAGAAGATTTACTCGTCTCTGGGCCTCTTTGGACCTCCACATCCTGCAGAGTGTCAGCGTCGCCTCCTTTACAGCGAGGAGCTCCGGAGGAGGAGCAGAGGGCGCTGGAGTGATGGGCCGACCTGCAGCTCCTCAGGATAATTGGATATTTTAAAAACACTGCTTTTCCTGGGATGAATCACACATTTACAGCAGCAGATGACACACACACACACACACACACACACACTGAACATCAAGGAGAGCCGTGGAGGGTTAAGTGCTTTCAGGCGGCCAGATTCCATTTCATTACAGCTGATGTATATTTGTTAAGCTGAACTCGTTATCCCAGTCTTGGAATGTGTCCCTAAAAATATAAAAAGGCTCAATTATGGTTTAATTACCTTCAACACAGGAGGGTTCATTTATTTATGGAAGGAGAGCAGAAAGAATTCTCTGAAAGGGTGAAGGGACACAGACAGAGTTACAGGAAGCGTAGAAACGACCCCTCAGCTTCCCTTTACTCCAGAGAGGAGGACCAGCCTCCTCTAGACCTGCACAGACCTCCAGCCTGAACATAAAACTCCTTTTTGTTCATGTAAATCTGAATCCTCTGAGGTTTTCTGTCTCAACGTGCAGCTGAAGGTAATTTCCTCACAATCAGCCGGAGTGGTTTTCTTGTTCGATCATTAATCCTAATTGTGACGACACACACACACACACACACACATCTAAACACTCGTATCTATGATAATATCTCCACCCAACCAGCTGATGGAGCTCACATTTCTCTCACCAGGCGTGTTGTGGCAGCAGATTCTTGCAGGGAGGTGAAGACGTCGGGTGGAGGAAGTGCAATTACTCCACAGGGAGCTCTGGAAGCAATTACTCCTCCGTCCAAATGCCCCTGGAACAATTTATCAGCTGCCATCAAACATGCACAAATTGTTCTGCCAACCTATTGTAGTGAGTCACCACGTCGCCGCTCGCTCACTGGCATTAACCTCGTTTACCCACACTAAGTAACACAGCCAGTTGGTCGGCTCAGATAATAACTGGTGGTGTTTGAGGAGTGTGCACACACACGGGATCCATCTAACACCAGGAGTGTGAGGGATCAACACACTCCTCACTCTGAAGGCTCTAAGGCTGCGTTCACTGCAGGCTGACGTCACAAATCTAACATTTTCAACCATTTCCAACTTTATCATGACGTCTGAAGTGACAACATGAGGTCATCAGATCTGATGGTTTACAGACGAACCTCCATCTGAAGGGCGGAGCCTCAAATCATTCACCTTATGTCACTGAAATGTGATGGATGGAGGCAGGGAGTGATGACATCACATCTATAAATGGAGACAGGAAGTGATGACATCACCTGTAAACTATGGATGGAAACAGGAAGTGATGACATCACCTGTAAACGATGGATGGAGACAGGAAGTGATGACATCACCTGTAAACGATGGATGGAGACAGGAAGTGATGACATCACCTGTAAACGATAAATGGAGACAGGAAGTGATGACATCACGTGTAAACTATGGATGGATCAAGCCTCCTTCACCAGTTTGTGTCGGTTCTGATTGAACAGATACTTTAGAATAACGTTGCCTCTGATAGGCTGCTGCTGGTCACAAACAGCCAATCAAACCTTTGGCTCATCCTTTTAGTTAGGGCCTGTTTTCTCCTACGGTAAAACTCAAATTAATTGCAGAAGTTACCTAAACTTGTTTAAGAAACGAGCTCTAATAAGAGATCAAATGTGAAGACGAGTGAGGAGAAACTGCTCAGAGCTCCAGATGGAACAGAAGAACTGATGGTGACAGCTCCTCTCTCTGAGGGCAGACAGCTGCTGTTCTAGATGTTAATGTGAAAGGTCTGAAAATCACTAAGACGTTTTTACATCAGCAGTAAATACGGAGTGGTTTTAGCTAGCGGGGCGGGTTCTGTAGTGTCACCTGACCCAGAAGAAGGTTCTGGTCAGGAGGGACGTTCTGTTATTGAATCAAACCGTTTTTATTCTGCTGGTCATTAAATATGAGAAGTGGTGCCTGATCATCTGAATCCTGATTCTTTAGTTTTTGATGTCAGCCCAGACTTCTGCTGGTTTTCAGTCTCTCTTCAAACCCTGAAGGTTTTTGTTGCTGCTCCTATCAAACCTGCAGACCAACCAGTCAGCTGATCGGAGCTGTTTTAGTAAGACGAGACCTGTAAAGTCACTGTTAGGTCTGAAGGACTCCCTCCACTTAATGTCTCCTAAAAGAATCCTGTGCTGTTTGACTCGTTACGGTTAGGAGACAATTCATCCTGATCTGGTCAGTTCTAAACCGTCTGATGGCGTCTGACTACCCGCTGGTTTTACTGGTAGCGTTTTGAAGCAGGGAGTCACTTATCATCCTGTTTATTTTTTATTTGTTCATTTTCCTCCCAGTAAATCAGATTTTTATCTTCTACATCCTAAACCTTTAGCTCAATAACTCCTGTGGATTTTAAATGACAGAAATAGAGTCAGTGGGTCCATAACGTTACTAAATATGAAACATTTTAACTTCTAAATGAATTCCTCTAAACGACACCCTTTACAGCAGGTAGAGGTTTCTCTCCTTGAAGAGTTCACTGCAGGCTAATCTTTGGCATTTTAAAGTGTAGCACCTGATTATCTGAAGCACTGACATTTTAGTGGAAATAAAACAATTAGTGAGGAGACGTGCACGTTGAATATTAATGAGGATCACGAGGCTTTCAGGGGGTTTGTGTTATGGATCTGACAAAAATCTGAGACCTTTTTATTTTAGTTTTTTACACTGTTATTTTATTTCAGTTTTGTGTTTTTATTTTAAATTCAACCCCTGTGCTCCACCATTACTATGACATAAAGGGCAAACTGTTGAATTCTTGCAGAAAACAGTTGTATTTAATTTTCCAATATCTGTTCAGTTTTGTGTCAACAAACTGTAAAGATTTTAAATTATTTTCTTCCAGTTTGATGAAGTTTTCACTGATTTTTCTCCCAATTAAAAAACAACAACAAAAAGAAGTCACTGATGGTGACGCACGTTAATGAACCTTCTAACTAGTCACCAAATGGTAATTAACTAGTCTCAGCTAGTCAGTCTCAGATAGTCAGGAACTTTTCTCTAACTGGTCTCCAGATAGTCATGAACTAGTCTCTAACTGGTCAGCAGATAGTCATGAACTAGTATCTAACTGGTCTCCAGATAGTCATGAACTAGTCTCTAACTGGTCTCCAGGTAGTCATGAACTAGTCTCTAACTGGTCTCCAGGTAGTCATGAACTAGTATCTAACTGGTCAGCAGATAGTCATGAACTAGTCTCTAACTGGTCAGCAGATAGTCATGAACTAGTCTCTAACTGGTCAGCAGATAGTCATGAACTAGTCTCTAACTGGTCAGCAGATAGTCATGAACTAGTCTCTAACTGGTCAGCAGATAGTCATGAACTAGTCTCTAACTGTTCTCCAGATAGTCATGAACTAGTCTCTAACTGGTCTCCAGGTAGTCATGAACTAGTCTCTAACTGGTCTCCAGGTAGTCATGAACTAGTCTCTAACTGGTCTCCAGNGCTACGTCGTCGCATTAGATCATTCTGAACGTTCTTATCATGACCCACATATTTTAATCTCAGTTTGTTTTTTGATTGTGTCAAAAAATGTGTAACTCCCACAATGCACTAGTGATCAAACATGGCCCCCTGCCCTGTAGTCTGGGCCGGATCTATCAGCCCCACTAGGGGGGGCAGGTAGAACATCAGGGGGGGGGGGGGCAGTCTGGACATGCTAAGAATGTTTTGGTCATCACATCCCCCCAATCCCTTAAAAGCATCAAAAACTATGACATCATCATATCAGTTCCTCTATCCATAGATTTATGTTCATATCTGATCCCTACCCTCTGCATTTACCCGGGCTTGGGACCGGCACAAGTAGGACACTGGTGATGCCCTGTTGAGGCTGACCTCATCTGGTTAGGTTTGGTTTTTGTTTTTTTTGTTCTTTTTTATGTTTTTTTGTTGTTGTTCTTTTTGTGGTTTTTGTTTTGTTTTTTAGTCTTTTTGTGATTTTTTGTTCTTTTTGGGGTTTTTGTTTTGTTTTTTGTTCTTTTTGTGGTTTTTTGTTCTTTTTGTGGTTTTTGTTTTGTTTTTTGTTCTTTTTGTGGTTTTTTGTTCTTTTTGTGGTTTTTGCTTTGTTTTTTGTTCTTTTTGTGGTTTTTTGTTCTTTTTGTGGTTTTTGCTTTGTTTTTTGTTCTTTTTGTGGTTTTTTGTTCTTTTTGTGGTTTTTGCTTTGTTTTTTGTTCTTTTTGTGGTTTTTTGTTCTTTTTGTGGTTTTTGCTTTGTTTTTTGTTCTTTTTGTGGTTTTTTGTTCTTTTTGTGGTTTTTGCTTTGTTTTTTGTTCTTTTTGTGGTTTTTTGTTCTTTTTGTGGTTTTTGCTTTGTTTTTTGTTCTTTTTGTGGTTTTTTGTTCTTTTTGTGGTTTTTGCTTTGTTTTTTGTTCTTTTTGTGGTTTTTTGTTCTTTTTGTGGTTTTTGCTTTGTTTTTTGTTCTTTTTGTGGTTTTTTGTTCTTTTTGTGGTTTTTGCTTTGTTTTTTGTTCTTTTTGTGGTTTTTTGTTCTTTTTGTGGTTTTTGCTTTGTTTTTTGTTCTTTTTGTGGTTTTTTGTTCTTTTTGTGGTTTTTGCTTTGTTTTTTGTTCTTTTTGTGGTTTTTTGTTCTTTTTGTGGTTTTTGCTNGATAGTCATGAACTAGTCTCTAACTGGTCTCCAGATAGTCATGAACTAGTCTCTAACTGGTCTCCAGGTAGTCATGAACTAGTCTCTAACTGGTCTCCAGGTAGTCATGAACTAGTCTCTAACTGGTCTCCAGGTAGTCATGAACTAGTCTCTAACTGGACTATTTCATTACTGATAACATGTTGTACTTTGTACTTTGTGACGTATTTCTGTGAAAGGCGCTATATAAATAAACTTTACCGACGTGCTACTAAACTTTACTAACACCTAATCTGACTGATTATTATCTGACTGAAAATGACTGAAACACAGAGCCTCATAAATGAACTATTAAACCAGGAATCAGGACCATAAATCTGATGATTATTATTGGTTATTGATTGTTGTTCTTACATGTTTCTAAATCTATTTTAGTGACTATTTAATCAAATGGTTATCATTTAAAATCATATTAGTGATAAGAATGTTAATATTAGATAAAAATCTGTAAAATGCAGAAGGTTAGATATTTTTATAATCCTTTTGAAGATGAAGAAACATTTTTCCATTTTTCTCCACAAGAGAAAACCTTCCAGTCTCAGCAGCTCATTTCAAAATAAAAATCTCAATCAGTTTTCTAAAAATGAGTCTAACGAAGAGGAGAATGTTTTCTTGCTGTCGGCAGAATGAAGTGAATATTCCTGAGTATTTCTGAAGTGATGAAGAGCAGCTCCAGTTTGCTGTGTTAACTGTCTTTCATTACTGCTCTCCAAATGAAGTTATCCCCGTCGTTATTTAGCCAGGAGGGAGACGGAATGTGTGAGTGGAAAGTGAAGCTATCGTCAGAGGGGTCGTGCTATGACACATTAATTGGATTAGAGCTGCATTTAGCTGAGATTAGGTCCTGACGGGAGGAGGATGATGACACAGATGGATTAAGTTAGACACTGAGGGAGCTTTAAACTCTGAGTTAAACCAGTTAAACCGATCCCTGAGTCTCTAATGGTTCACCGTCTGGTTTCTCTTCAGGACTTCATCAGGAGCAGGTAGATATCTGTTTATTTCTGTCCATTCTTTTCTCATTTATTGGTAGTTTTGATCCTTTTGAATGATTTTCAGGGTAATGATGGCACCTGAAGGGTTTTCATCCTGGTTTTAAACCTAATCACCAGCTGCTCTGGATCTGGACTGAAACGTCCAATCATAGTCTCCAACTTCTCTCTTACTGTCATCGACTACTCACCAACAAGTCTCCAACATGTCTCTAACTACTCACCAACAAGTCTCCAACATGTCTCTTAACTACTCACCAACAAGTCTCCAACATGTCTCTTAACTACTCACCAACAAGTCTCCAACATGTCTCTTAACTACTCACCAACAAGTCTCCAACATGTCTCTTAACTACTCACCAACAAGTCTCCAACATGTCTCTTAACTACTCACCAACTATTCTCCAACATGTCTCTAACTTGTCTCTAACCACTCTCAAACAAGTCATCAGCTTGTCACCAGCTGGTCACCAACCAGTTTACAACTTGTCTTAAACTGGTCACAGCTAATCTCCAACCAGTCACTGACTAGTCTCAAACTAGTGACCAGTTAGTCACTGACTAGTCCCCAACTAGTAATAAACTAGTCTCCCACTAGTCTCTAATTAGTCACCAGTCAGATTCTGGTTTGACTTTCAGAGAATCGTTGGGTTTTGACTGAAACAGATGATTAATTGACTTCTTGTTGATGTCATTAAACACAGATTTTGTCCCTCATAGGACACTGTCCCTGTCGTCCATTAGCTTAGCGCTGCTGTCTCCGTCTTCTCTCCTAACCTTGATCTGTCCTCAGGTCGGTTTCTGGGTCCAGCTGTTCTGACCTTTGACCCGGCTGCTGGCTGGTAGACATAAGTCATCTCCTCCAGGTTCTGAAAGCTGCCATTTCACGGTGTCCTCCAGATGTTGGCTGTAAACGCCGACTGGATCTGGATTTATGGTGAGGTATCTCCAGTCTGAGCTCCCCGCTGGGAGCCCAGGAGGCTGCTGGGAATTCCAGTGTTGAGTCTGAACATGTGTTATCTGTTTTACACATGAAACGGGTGGTGATCCATCGGATCAACATTACATGTGTCCTCCGGTAGACGAGCAGAGTGACCTTCATCACATCCTGACGTTAACCTGACCCCCGTGGGTCTGAAGGTCCTCCTGCTGGTCGTTACTTCTGGAGCTTGTTGGAGCAGGAAGCAGCTTCTTCTCCCTAAACCTTCTGAAAACTTAAAAAGAAAAGTTTTAATAAATAATGAGCATCTGAGCCGTCAGGAGGAGCTGAGATTTGTTGGGAACAGGAGATGTGAGAACTGGGAGCACTGGGACCAGGAGCCTTCAGGACTGGAGGTTTTCTATCTGACATGATTTGAGTTTTGGTGCAATAAACCAACATACGTGTGCTGTTGTTACCGTGTTCGACTCATGTTTTCAGGCCAGGAATAACCTTGGAAACAATAATGAATAAAACACCTTTCCTGTTCTCCGGGGACTCCCTTGGCTCCTGCTGATTTAGTGGACTGAATATTCAGCGCTGCCAGAGAAACGAGCTGCTGAACAACTCATCTTCCTCCTTATTTGGTGTAAATTAGTCCAAATCTCCTTTTTTCTCAATAATTTACCCGCGTGCTGCTCAGCGTCTCCGGGGAGGCTGCATTAGACTCAGCTTCAGCCCGGTGTCAGGCAGATTTAGGGCAGCCGTGCTGATGCTTCCTGAACATCCTGCAGGACCCAGAGAGGAGTCAGGATGGATCTGTGCACCCAGAACCCGGTCATCGCTTCCATTAGAGACGCTTTGCTGCAGATTGTCTGGCATTTTTCAGAGCTAACTGTGTGGTTTGTGATGGTAGCTTCAAAGGAAGGACCTCGGAGCAGCAGAACTGAACATCAAACACCTCCTGACCTCCGGTTACTCACTCAGCTGGGAGGGAAATGTCCAATCAGAGACAGGAACCAAAAATAAACATCATCTTAAAGGTAGTTCATTAACACTCCCACGGCTCTATGATCTGAGTTATACCTTTAGCTTTAGCACAGTACTTTTTTAGGGGGAGGGATAATCAGGAACCCCTAGCATCAATGTTACCTGTGTTCATCTTATTCACAACCAGGAAGAACTAGTCGCCCCTGTTAGACCTCCCTCTGCCTTATATGGTAAAACTACCATAGAAGGTGAAAGACAAAAACTTCAGTCCTTTATGACGAATCCATGAAAACGTAGGAACCAATGTTCATCCTGCAATAGCAGCGTGTTCGAAACCTGAAGTGTATCTGCACAAAACTGTGACCATAACCTGTTTGTGTGCACCATCTATTAAATGGTTAAAAACTTTCCGTAACTGAACACAGATCTGAGTCAGCTCTTATGTCATCTGCTTCAACACAACCAACTAAAAACGTCTAAAACATAAAGAAAACGCAGCAGGTAGACCAAAGGGTCGGTGTCGATCTGTAACCAGAGACCATCTCAGCACAAAGAGGAGGAGCTGGCTGGAGATGATGATTCAGCCTCTACCTCAGAACCAGCTTCAGCTCACCGTTGGATCTTTTTAAATCAGCCCTTTAACTGGATGTAAAACGTGACGAAGGCCTCTGAGAGGTTTTCATCCTCTGAAACGTTAAACGCTGCTGCAGGTTGAGGCGCTGATTAGAAATCATCTCAGTCCAATTAGGCTTCATTAAGACGACAATAAGAGCTGATTGCACTCCTCTCCTGCCGATGCTGTTGTGGTGACATCTATAGAAGACGAGGAGCATCGTGAGCGATGAAGAGGAGGACTGGAGACCTGATATTTAACCTTGATGAGGTCTAATGTGTGTTTTCAACATTTAAAACCAGCTCCTATTAGGAGACCTGTTTACCCATCATGCATCATCCTGGATATTTGTTGTCCATATTTGTAAGTATTTCCTCTCCATCCATTCATCATGTTGGATACGTTATGACATCATTATATTATAATATCTGTTCATTTAAATCTAGCAGGTCATTCAGAGGATTTAACCCTTTAAATGACTCTTTTATTGTTTGTGCTAGCTGTGTTAGCATCCTAGGATCCGTCATGGCGTCTCATGAACTGGACCGAACCTCCACAGCTCCACCCACCAGGTGGACCGACTGGAGGCTGCAGCAGACTCGCGCTGATGCGTTAGAGGAGAGATTGTTGTGCATCTTTAAAGATCCCAGGACTCCCACTGAGGTCAGCCCAGTGGCTGACAGGAGACGCGTGTTGTGATTAAACAGTCTGAGTCGTTATCAGGACATCTCAGCGTGTCTGTAAACACGCCTAACGTCTGCTATCTGCGGCGTGTCTCTACATCCACACCAACAAAGCCCAGAGATGCTATCAGCTGTGAGAATGTCAAGCTGAGATGGTTTATTATGAGGAAGCGTCTGTAGCAGAGTTCAGAGACTCTACAGAGGCTTGACCTGCTGCTGCTTCACAGGTCAAAGGTCCTGACCTCTGTTTACTCCATTAGAATCTGAACTTCAGGGGTGGATTTGACTCTGAGTCCAGGTGGGACCAGAACACGGGTCAAATATGGTCTTTATAAACATAATGAGACCAGTTAGAGTCTTTAGAGGACAGACTCAGACTTCACCTGAATCATAACTGGTGTCAGAGGAGCAAAGATCCAGGCACCTAACGGAAGACCTGCTGAGGAGACTTGGTGCCTTTTAGCAGTCAGTTTGTTGACTCGTTTCTCGTTTTCTTTACAAACTGGTTTCAGACTCGTCTCACAGTTTTTCAGAAACGAAGCTGATTTTGGTTTCATGACCACAAAACAACAAGTCACTCTTATGAGAGAACATTTGTGACTAGCTGGGGACTAGATAGCCCAGATAATAATAATAATACATTTTATTTAAAAGCGCCTTTCAAGACACCCAAGGTCACTTCACAGGATAAAAATAGGACACAGTATAAAAACAGTAAAAAATAAAGAGCGTCAAATCAAACAAGTCATTCACAGGTCGTAGGAGCTTTAACCAGATGTTCTGAGTCTGGATCTAAAGAGGGTTGGGCTGACGGTGTTCCTGATGTCCGGGGGAGTGAGTTCCAGAGACGGGGAGCAGAGCGACTGAATGCTCTGCTCCCCGTGGTGCTGAGACGGGCAGGAGGAACAACAAGACGGATGAATGAAGAGGATCTGAGAGAGCGGGAGGGGATTGGAGATTGACTGGTGACTAGTTGGAGATTGACTGGTGACTAGTTGGAGATTGACTGGTGACTAGTTGGAGATTAGTAGGTGACTAGTTGGAGATTGACTGGTGACTAGTTGGAGATTAGTAGGTGACTAGTTGGAGATTGACTGGTGACTAGTTGGAGATTAGTAGGTGACTAGTTGGAGATTGACTGGTGACTAGTTGGAGATTAGTAGGTGACTAGTTGGAGATTGACTGGTGACTAGTTGGAGATTAGTAGGTGACTAGTTGGAGATTGACTAGTGACTAGTTTGAGATTAGTAGGTCTAATAATGTTTAAAAGCCTGACTGGTCTTCTTTACAACAAGATGAGCCCAGGTAACCCAGGTAAATGTGGGGTTGGACCAACATGACTCGATCCCTCTCCTTAGAGGAGTCCTGTCTTTACTTTGGACTGATCACCTTGTGACCTTTTGCAGGTGTTTCATGAGTAATGAGCTTTAAAAGACTTGGTCCGTTACGTCTACGTAACAAGATAAAAACGTCCCTCTAGAAGACGAGCTCGGTTGTCTCTCAGTAACAAACGTTTGCAGATGTTTCCTGATGTTTTGCTCATAACTCAAACCCTCCAAAAAGACATCAGGATAACTGTTATTGACAGAATTATGATTATAATCCAGATTCACTCCCAGGCAGAGCGGGTTGGGATGTTTTTCTGCACATTTTCATCACATCTAATCAAATCAGGCTGCTCGCTACCTGACACAGAGGCTGATGAAGAGGAGGAGCGCTTCCTGTCATCAGCTGAGAAATGATACGGATGGATGAACGTTAAAGAAAAACTCTCAATTATTTTAATCCAGTTTACCCAACTGATTGGTCCACTGATGGGCCGGGGGGAGGGGGTTCGTTTTGATGGGCTAAGTTGACGTTTCCTCTATAAGGAGACGCTTGAGGAGGGACCAACAAATTACCCCTGGTTAGCCGAGGCCAGCCTGGAAACCTGATGAGGGGAAATTAGACGTCACATCTGCCCTGGGTTGGGGCCTAAAACCTTAAGGCTCGGGTTTGGAGCTCAGCTGGAGGCTGAGTTAGAGGAAACTAAAGTCTGAATATGTCTTTGTGGAGCAGATTATTAAAATGAGTCTGTGTTTGAACTGTAGGGCCTCCTGCCAGACGTCAGTCAGCTCCTCTGAAGGTGGAAACATTTCCTCTCATGCTCCCAACTAATCAGGCTGTTTGTTCTCGACCCATTTTCAGAGACGGGGTAAATTGGACAATCAGCCTCTTTAAACCACTGACCTTACAGGAAAGTCTCTCTGCTTGGAGGAGGAGGTGAGTTTAGGGTTGACATGTTTCCTGTAAAACACCGGTGTTCAAGGCTGCAGCAGGGAAGCAGCTGGACCGACTGAAGCTCCTCTCCAGCACATGAACAAATCTGTTAGTCCCAAAAACATTTTCTAACTTCTGTAAAACCAGGTGGGTTCTGCTCCTATTGGGTCGGACTAAAAGCTTTTCCACTTTCTGAAAGGAAACGAGCAAAGTCTGGTCCATCTGATGGGTCTTGGTTTGGTGCCTAGATGAGTTCACCGGTGAAAAACGGCAAACCAGAGAGAAAAAATCAACAAAATGTCTGAATATAAAGATAATAAATAAATATCAGACAGTGTCTCATGAGCTGAGGTGGCTCCGTTGTTCTGTTTTGTTGTTGTGAACAAGCCTGGCCAATCAGTGATGGCTCCTGGGGTGGTGGATCAGATCAACCCACGTAGGGATTTATGGACGATCAATAAAACCCTGAAGTTTATTCTGCAGCCAGCGAGGAGCCAATGGAGTGAAGCCAGAGCTGCTGTAATAGGTTAGTGCTTTCTCACTCCAGTAATTAGAATGATTAGGTCTAGAACCCGTCCTGGTGTAGAAGCACCCTGTGAGACACAGGTCTGGACCAGGTCTGGCATCGAACTGGCCGATGGCTGGACGGGTAAGTCAACCGGATGTGGACCAGATTTAATAACGATGTCACCGACTCTAGGATGGCACACCAGCTGGGACCCGGTCCGGCTGTGGGTTGTGCTTTATGTTGGGCTGCATGAATGGAGCAAATTATCTTTACTTTCAACATCTATTCAGTGAGATTCCAACTAAAAACGTTTCTCACAATTGTGTCTCTCCACAAAGATGCCAAATGGTTTAATATGTCTTTTAGCTTCCTGGCAGAAAAAGATCTGAACCTTCATGAAGGCAACAAAAGGCCTGGAGGCTGAGAATTATGAGCTTAAAGTCAGAAAGACTACAAACTAAAACCCTGCTAGGAACGCTTTGGTTTGAATAATACAAAAGGACCTTGTTCTCCTCCTTCACCTCTGGGTTTATTTTTACTACCTTCTGACAAACAGCTCAGTCAGTCTTAAGCCAGGTTTTACGTTTATGCAATCTCAGCGGTTTCCTCTAAATGAGCAGATCTATCTGGGATCGGCTTGGACAAACATCTTCATTCTGTTTAATGTGTTAAAATGAGGACACACAAAGCAGATATTTACACAGTCCGTTTAACAGTCTCCCTAATGCAACAAACAGCAGATAAGAGCTGCAAAATGACATGTATTTATTGAATCCATTACGCTACAGGAGGATTAAGTGAAACATTAGCTTGAATAGGAACACCTCCTGCTGCATCCGGTATTAGCCGTCACAGAAAAACATTTCCCAGCAGCAATCAGTGCAGACAAAAGGCTGACTCATAAATTAAAGGCCAGAAACAGATGGATGATTTGATAGTTTAATTAACCGACGGGCTGTAATGTGACTGTAGCACAGAGAAAACACAAAATATCTACTAGTAAAACACCAGGAACAACCTCAAGACAAAGGTGAAAGGTTAAGCATCTCGTCTGACCTGACTCAACACCACTCAGGGTTTAATAGGAGGAAAAATCCACCCACATCATCACTGTCCCACTTTAACGTGAAAAGGAGTGACTAACTCTGTTTTTTTTAATTACGGTGAGGAATTGAGCGCTAAAGCAATTTGCAGTTTGGGCCTGCCTCGTCAGACGGAATAGTGCTGCGTCTGCTAGCCTCCAGCTCGCTACTCCTCTGTTTCAACTTCTCATTCTCCTCGTTCCTCCTGGAAGCTGTTTGAGAACAACATATTCAGAGTTTAATTAACTGCTGCCCTCCTCTCACACGGATTTAGTTCACATTTCTTCTCAGAATGATTCTCACTCGGAGTGTGAAAGGTTCAAATCCCCCAAAATATTATGGTGCATGTGTCAAGGAGGTTCAAAATACAACAACACATTTCAGAGTCCAGACATAATAGGTTTAATAAAATCTATTCAAAAACCAAACGGGATGAAAGCTCCAGTTAAAAGAACTGCGGAAGAAGCTGGTGGATCAGTGAGGCAGTGAGCCACAGTGATCCACAATAAGTTATGGAAAAGCCAGAACTAGCTACTGAAAACCAACAACTAACTACCTAAAACCAACAACTAACTACCTAAAATCAACAACTACTGAAAAACCACAACTAACTACTGAAAACCAACAACTAACTACTGAATACCAACAACTAACTACTGAAAACCAACAACTAACTACTGAAAACCAACAACTAACTACTGAAAAACCACAACTAACTACTGAAAAACCACAACTAACTACTGAAAAACCACAACTAACTACTGAAAAACCACAACTAACTACTGAAAACCAACAACTAACTACTGAATACCAACAACTAACTACTGAATACCAACAACTAACTACTGAAAACCAACAACTAACTACTGAAAACCAACAACTAACTACTGAATACCAACAACTAACTACTGAAAACCAACAACTAACTACTGAAAACCAACAACTAACTACTGAAAACCAACAACTAACTACTGAAAAACCACAACTAACTACTGAAAAACCACAACTAACTACTGAAAACCAACAACTAACTACTGAAAACCAACAACTAACTACTGAAAACCAACAACTAACTACTGAAAACCAACAACTAACTACCTAAAACCAACAACTACCTAAAACCAACAACTACCTAAAACCAACAACTAACTACTGAAAACCAACAACTAACTACTGAAAACCAACAACTAACTACCTAAAACCAACAACTAACTACCTAAAACCAACAACTACTGAAAAACCACAACTAACTACTGAAAAACCACAACTAACTACTGAAAACCAACAACTAACTACTGAAAACCAACAACTAACTACTTAAAACCAATGACCAACTACCTAAAACCAACGACTAACTACCTAAAACCAACGACTAACTACCTAAAACCAACGACTAACTACTGAAAACCAACGACTAACTACTGAAAACCAACGACTAACTACTTAAAACCAATGACTAACTACCTAAAACCAACGACTAACTACTGAAAACCAACAACTAACTACTTAAAACCAACGACTAACTACATAAAACCAACAACTAACTACTGAAAACCAACGACTAACTACTTAAAACCAACGACTAACTACCTAAAAACAACAACTACTGAAAAACCACAACTAACTACTGAAAACCAACAACTACCTACTGAAAACCAACAACTAACTACTGAAAACCAAAAACTAACTACCTAAAACCAACGACTAACTACTGAAAACCAACGACTAACTACTGAAAAACCTGAACTAACTACTGAAAACCAACAACTAACTACTGAAAACCAACTAACTACTGAAAAACCCGAACTAACTACTGAAAACCACATCTAACTACTGAAAACCAACGACTAACTACTGAAAACCAACGACTAACTACTGAAAACCAACGACTAACTACTGACAAACAAAACTGCCACTCAGTTCCTGGTCCCAGCTGCTGATGGAGTCTCTGTGGGAGGAGTCTTCTGGTTGTTTATTGTCACTTTAAGCCAATCAGCACCTCCACACCCACCAGTCAGCTCTGGGATGAAGAGATTTCCTGAGGAGCAGTCAGTCATGAATATACACAAGTTAGACCAACGTGTGAACTATACGGTCCTAAGACCAGACAGTCCTGAACCTGGACGGTCCTGATTCTGGACATTTAAATCTTCCTGATTGTTAATCCCCACCCAGCTTCAGCTCGATAGCTCTTATGGTTATTACACATTGATCATAATAAATCTGGAGGTTTGGAGGATGCTATTCCAGTGATTGAAAAGTTGTGTCTCTGAGAGATCAATGAGCATTAGTATTCTGCTGGGGACGGGGCTCAGGATCCCAGATCTCCGACTGTACTCCGGCTGTGTCCGTGGGGAAATCTGTGGGTAGAAACTGCATGAGAGATGAGACAGAAAGGGATAAAAGGGACAGTGTGAGCTGTAGAGAGCACAGGATAGATGTAAAAACAGAGCCAGGCCTTTAACCACTTCGGTCATCCACAAAGTGAACGGAGTTTAAATAAAAGAATCGAATCCAGCATTTAATGAATCAGAACGAACACTCACAGGTTTCTACAGAAACTCTACTTTTAAACACTTTAAGACAGGTTGTTGACTCTGAACATGTAGAGATGATATAACAAACAAAGTACAGAAAAGCTAAACCTTAGAAAGCTGAAGCCAGGTGGAAATGAAGCGCCCCCTGGTGGCTGGTTGCAGAAAGCTTTGACGTTCTAGCTGAGGGAACCTGAAGGAGAACTCTGAGTCAGAGAACATCCAGCTCTAATGAAACCCAGCAGCTCTCTGGGACGTTGTTTTTCTTCTCCCATCATGCTCCACTTGGACCAAACGAACCGTGTCACTGGTTCTGATTCTGTTTATGCGTGGGGCAGCCAGCTGGATCCGGTTCTCTCCGGTTCTCTTATCTTTCCTCCAGCTTGCCCTCGGTGTGTTTCTCCTTCCTGGAGCGTTACCTAAAACCCAGGACTCCCTCTGACTCTGAGCAGAACTAAAGCCGGACCTGAAACGGGAGGAGATGGTTGGGTTGATATCTGTTGTGTTCTCTGGTACCAGAACAAACAAAATGACAGGTTGACTTGTTCCACCATCTCCAGGTCTGCGGTCCTGGTTCTGCTCTGGTCCCTCACATTACAGCAAAGCGTCGGATCGGATCTCTCTGAGGGTTTTCTCGCTCCGGCCTCGGAGCAGAGCTCCTAAACAGGAAGTAGTTTTATGTTCTGGCCCGGTTCTTTAAAAATAAACACGCGGCGCTGATTGCGGCTCATGGAGAGACGGTCCTCCATCATGACAAACCTCAAAGTGGACCTGCTGACCGTGGAGCCCGTAAACCCTGAATTCATGCTGGCAGGCAAACAAAGAGACGAGCTGCCTTCAGTCGAGGCCGAGGGCGTCTCGGCTTACCGATTGTCCCGACCAATTAGAGCGACGCATCAAAGGCTCGTTTACAGTGACCTCCAGCACCGTACGGTCCGATTGATGTTCCATCTCCAGGGTGAACGGTTCTGATCCGACAGATCCTCAAACGACAAAACAAACACGACCAGCTGTGACAAACGGCCACGAGGGACTGAGACTCTGGACCGGGCTCAGAACAACGAATCAGACCTTTAAACCATCAGGGACTCGTCTCCTCGTCACCTCCAGGAGTTTCTTCTTCTCTCGTCAAACGGCATCAAACCTGAGGGCGATCGCAGCCTCCAGCACAAACACTGCTTCACGTGGAACCGTGGGAAGAAAAATTACATCTGAAAGTTAACAACTGAAACTGAGTCGAACCTCTACTAGTAGGCACAAACCCTCGTCCAACACAAAACACTTCAGTTTAATGGTTACAGCTGAGTTCCAGTGAATTAAATACTCATCCAGTGCAGAGTGTCGCCAACTGAACCGTCTTCTAAAGTTTCCGCTTGTTTTTCCTCTTCAGAATTCCAGATTATTAAAGCAAAGAATAGAATTTAAAGAGGACCTGAAAGGTTTTCTGACAGATAAACAGTCACTGTGGTTGGCTCAGAATCATAGAGCCTGTAACCATAAAGGCAGGACATCCTGGTCCTTTAGAACGCGGTGTACCACAGGGATCTATTGGAGGACCTCTTTTGATTTTGATATGTGGCAATGACATGTCTGCTGCATTTACTGACAACAGTATTATTAATAATAGTAAAGATTATAACAAATATATTAATGATACTACTAGGGCTGGGCGGTATGGTAAAACATTTTTATCATGGTTTTACGGTATTTGACGGTATTTTTTTAAATGGCCGTTACTACCCATAACATCTTTTAATTATGAAATAATTACTGCACTAGATCGGCTTTTAATAGTCCATTTTACTTTCATATGCAGAATTTCATAGTTTGTTCCTGTCCAGTCACAGGCAGGTAAATATATAAAGGATGTTTGTCAAAAGACAGAAGTCATTTTTAAACCTGAAAACCCAGAAACTACAGACGGGTCTCCTCTCTTTGGAATAAGTTCCTCTGGGTTCGTAATTTGTAAGTCGCCATGACAACTCTCGCTAGTCGCCATTGTTGGTTCAAAAGTTCCACTCACACTGCGGTGTTGTGTGTCGCGGTGAAATGTGTCCCCACTGCCAACTTCCGGGACGCTGTGTGGGCTGTTCACCGGTATAGTGGTATATAAAAAACTCATATCATAATAACAAAACAAAAAAAACCACCGGTATACCGCCCAGCCCTAGATACTACTACTACAAAGAAGAAATATCAGTAACAATATTATATTGTATTTATTTTCTTCCTTTTGGTGAAAATCTGACTCATTTTAGCTGCTCTGACCCGATGGGGTTTAGCTGGTTAGTTTTAGTCCCATGTGAATGAGCTCATCCTCGGTTCTGGTTCAGTTGAGTCACATGACCTCCCTGAAGGGACAGAAACTTTTCTGTTTGCAGCTGAATGGATACCATGAATATCTGCAGCCTGAGTCACTCTGAGTTATTCGTTAGCGTCTTGGCAGCTTCACTCGATACCAACAGGACACGTTTAAACTCGTTACCTCCTCAGACAAAGCACGGCCGCGCTGCAGAAAAGAAAACTTTCATTAAAAGTGCATTAGTTGCAGTTGGGATGGTGGGCTGCAGCAACGCTGTCCTCCGGGTTAGAGCGAGAAGTGGAACGAATGAGCTGCTCAGAAACCACTCTCAGGGTTTAATTAGCTCTAATTGTTGTTGAGTCAGAGGGTCAGTCAGGAGGAATCTGCTCTGCTCGTCTCACACCGCTGGTCAGACACAACGCTGGACAAAACTGGAAAAGTTTTGAGAAAGTGGTAGAGTTCTAAGATACGGACGTCTACAGGTGGAGGTTAGGGTCAGTGAAGGTTTGTTCAGGAGGAAAAGGACACACTTCTGTTTGAATTTATTATTTTAATTTTTTTCTTCCTTTTGTTAAAAACGTTCTGTAAAAGTTTCAGATAAATCTGGAGCAGCTGTCAGACGTGTTCTTTTATCCAAAGAAGTCACAAAACAACTAAAAGTTACAGGAAGTTCATCCTGTTTTCTTTCTAAATCAGGTCAAACGGGGTGAAAAACTTTGTTCAAATCATTGAGTTAAAGGTCCAGAAGTGACTCGTTAAGGTGTCACTGTTTCATCTGATGCTCTTTGTTTCTATTGGTGCTGATTCTGAATGTCAGGGGGTTTCTCCTGTTTTCCTTCAATGGACGATAAAGAAACAAAAAGAAAGAAGGAGCTCTGATCTCCTTCATCCCTCCTTCGCTCAGGATCCTGTTCTCCTTCTTCTACTTTCAGACATGAGTTGAACCTGATGAAGTTACTAAATTCTGATGTTTTTATTATCTGGACCTGAGTTTGTAGAGGTCGGTGTGTAAGGTGGACCATCACAAGTCCTTCAGAGCATCAGGCGAGGCCGGATGTAGGCATGGGCAAGGGGGGGGGCATTGTCCCCCCCTCCAAAAAAATTCAATGACTGCCCCCCAAATGCAATTGCACACAGAAATAACAAATTTAAAAAATATTTGAGTGAAAAAAGGTCAGAGTGAGCGCTCTCTTCTGTTTGTGCTCATTCAAAGTAGCTACTGATGAATGACACAGAAAGAAAGAGAAACAAATAACACAAAAAGAACAAAAAAGAATAAAAAAGAACAAAAAAGACAAAAAAGAACAAAAAACACAAAAAGAACAAAAAAGAATAAAAAAGACAAAGAACAAAAAAGACAAAAAAGAACAAAAAAGACAAAGAACAAAAAAGACAAAAAAGAACAAAAAACACAAAAAGAACAAAAAACACACAAAGAACAAAAAACACACAAAGAACAAAAAACACACAAAGAACAAAAAACACACAAAGAACAAAAAACACACAAAGAACAAAAAACACACAAAGAACAAAAAAGAAAATACACAAAAAAAACACAAGTACAAACAACACAAAAATAACTAAAAAACAAAACAAAAAAACACAAAAATGAACAAGAAAAAACACAAAGCACAAAAACCAACCCTAACCAGATGAGGTCAGCCTCAACAGGCATCAGCCAGTGTCCTACTTGTGCCGTCCCAAGCCCGGGTAAATGCAGAGGGTAGGGATCAGATATGAACATAAATCTATGGATAGAGGAACTGATATGATGATGTCATAGTTTTTGATGCTTTTAAGGGATTGGGGGGGTGTGATGACCAAAACATTCTTAGCATGTCCAGACTGCCCCCCTGATGTTCTACCTGCCCCCCTTAGTGGGGCTGCTAGATCCGGCCCTGGATCAGGCTGCATAGGGTTAGGGTTCCCCTGTCTCAGCATCAGCTAAAGTCTGGACCAGGAGCTGCTGATGAGAACCCGGAGACGACAGGAAACGCTAACAACATCTAAACACGCAGCGGCCTCTAAGTACACAACAAATATCAGTGTTCTTCTGCGCTTTCAGAGCAATCAATCACCTCCTTCCTCCCCCTCTCAGCCCCTCGCCGCCCTCCAACCTCTGCAGCCAAACATTTCTTTGAAAAATATTGAGAGGAGATTTCATGGTTGGTGGCAGCGCTGTGAAAATGTCACTCCCTGAGTTATAAATAAAGAAGTATGTGTTTGTCTCAGGGAGTCGTTTTTCTCTCAGGTTGGTTTTCTTCTCATGCACAAAGTTTTGAACTCTGTGTTTAATGGCGTTTACGGATGCATTGTAATCTCACACACACCCATAACACCCAAACCTCCGCGTGCTTCAGCGCTCTCAATCTTCTCCTCAATCAATACCAGTTTTGACATTTTAATAAAACAAAACGGGTCGCTCTGGCGCCATTCCTTCACTCTGGAGGGGAAGTTCAAATGTTTAGGTGAGGATTATGTGACAGAGGGAGGCGAAGGCTTGTAAAAAATTATAATGTAAACTTATAAATTCCCTCCTGGACATGTAGGATGTTTCAACCCCGCTGATGTCACTTCCTCTGAGTCCTGAATTGTGCAGATGATGGATTTATTGAAACACTCCTTGGTGTTCAAACACGGCGTCCAGGGGGACCTATGTGGGCCGTGGAGGTGGGACTCAGGCTGTTTGATCCTCAGACATGTTTCAGCGTCAGACGATGATCAGAAGCATGCAGGAGGGGGCGTGGCTTCAGGAAACCACACACATTCTCATAAGAGCAAAACAAACTCAGACTGAAGCCTTAATTTGAGTAGTTTTACTACAGTGATTACTATGTAGAGGTGGTGAGAGACGAGGCTGAAGGTTTACACAAAGCTCAAACATGATGATGTAGAGTCAGAATTATTAACACATCAAGAAAAATGCTTTTGAGTTTTAGTGAAGTGGAACAAAAAGGGTTAAAATCGGAGTCCTTCAAAGCCTCAAAAGGCTTGGAATTTTAGCAAAGTCCTTAAAAGTGTTTGAAAATTAATTTTTCTACCAGAATTTTATCTGACAAGTGTGGTATCACTAATGGTGGATGGAGTTTCTAGAAACAGGAGATGGTTCTCTCACCACAGCAGTATGACTAGTTAGAAAAGTGAAGACACTGCTCCAGATCAGCAGCTAATATCCTGGTATTTAACTCTTCATCTAAAAAATCCCACAGATACAGTTAGAACTCTATATTACCTGTTAGCTAACCTCTACAGTTAGAACTCTATATTACCTGTTAGCTAACCTCTACAGTTAGAACTCTATATTACCTGTTAGCTAACCTCTACAGTTAGATCTCTATATTACCTGTTAGCTAACCTCTACAGTTAGAACTCTATATTACCTGTTAGCTAACCTCTACAGTTAGAACTCTATATTACCTGTTAGCTAACCTCTACAGTTAGAACTCTATATTACCTGTTAGCTAACCTCTACAGTTAGAACTCTATATTACCTGTTAGCTAACCTCTACAGTTAGAACTCTATATTACCTGTTAGCTAACCTCTACAGGTATATTAAGGGGTTTTTGTTGTTCTTGGTGTTTATGCTGCTAGGGTTAGTAGCGGTGATTCAGACGTTCATTTGAAACAAATTTAACTCGTCCTGTTTTTCTTTGGTGTTTTTCAAAGCTGCAGGCTGTGAATTTAAACCAATATCAGGTGCGTAATGTAAATGGATTGATGTCTTTGATAACATCAGATTCCTGCAGGCTGCTTTTTTAAAACCACATGTGCTTTAACACCATCACTGAACACCTGGCTGAAGATAACGTGTGTTTCTTATCATCAGCAACACTTGTGCCTTTAACAACAACGATCGTTGCTCTTTAGCTGCACGTCGCTCGTTCACAGACCTCCTAATTATTCCGTTAAATTTTTTAAAGTCTGTCTCTGTTGTAAAGCTGAGATATGACAGGAACTGAAGAGTGAAAACAGGCAACAAAAGCCCAGCAGCAGAGCGACTGGAGGCTACAGGAGTGTGACCAGCATCCTCAACCCCCTGAACCACCGTCAGGCTCTGTTTTCTCGCGTTTGGCTTCCAAATTTGCTTTCAAGGCAGCGCGAGTTATGTAATTTACTGCATATAAATGCTCTGCTGGTGGAATGAGTCCATTAACTTTTCATGCTGAAAAACGATGAAAAACCTAGCGGGTTTATTAAAATGTTGCATAGTGAGGAAAGCAGAGAAATGCCAATGAATAATTGACACAAAACATGAGAGCAGAATTAAACATGATGAGATGTTTTATGTTGAGCAGATCCTCTGAGACTGGATTTAATAAGGAACTCAACGTTAGGTGTTCCTTTTTAAATGTTTTGATGTCAGGATCTGTTCCTGGTCTGTCATTCTTTCAGGTTTACCTCTACCAACGTACCAAAGGTTCCTGTTGTTCACCTTAAAACTTAAACTCCAGGCAGATCGTCTGCAGCCTCGGTGGTCCAGTGTCTCCTTGTTCACGACCACCAGTTGAGTTTAAACTCCTGATTTCCTCTTTGTGTTCCTGCTGCCAGTCCCTGTCAGCGGCCCAGAGTTTACCTGACTCTGTCACAGATCATTAATCAGGATTTCATTTGTCTCAGGGCTAACTGTCCACTGCTAAACGTGTAGTGGACTAGACTTGAGACGGACTATCGCCTCACCCTTCACCCAGGCGCTACTCACTTCTCAACCTTTACTACAAGAGCCTACAGAGGAGGAGGTTGTCTTTACCTGGGGCCTCAGAAACAGGTTCTCACACTCATAATGTCCACTGTGAAGAGACCTCCCAGCTGGAGAGACGACCTGAGGACACCCAGGAGCCTCTGTGGACCAGGTAGGTGAGAGGGACGTCCGGGGATGTCCACTTCAGATGTTGGACCCCGACCATGAAGGATGGAGGCAGGAGCCGCTCCATCAAGCCCTCCGTCTTTAACGACCTGTTTTTAGGTGAAACCTGAAGACCGTGCAGCCCAGACCATCTGATATCACCTGTTGGTCCAGCTCCATCAGGCGGAGACATTTACCCATCATGCACCGCTCACAGGATGTGATCTGTGGGTTAAAACCCTCAGCGACTGGATGCAGGAGCATAATAGAAGATAGAAATGTAAATCCGATGGCATTAGGGCCGGTGCTCCGAGTCGTGCTCCTCTCTTCCTCTGGATGTCCTCGTCCGTTCCTCGGTAATCGGCCGTGACAGTAATATTCCACCAGATAGGAATCAGAAATTATCTGCTGAAGATTAGTCCATACTAGTTTTTCACGGGTATTCTTCATGCCAATGAGGAGGAATTGAAACTCCAAACAGCGTGTCATTAGATTTCACGCGCCAGCCCTGCATTTAGCTGCTTTATCTCCCAGCTGGGACTCACGTCCTCGGCGCCGTCCTTCTGTCCAACGGCGTTCCGACTCCGAGCGTCTTTACCGGCTGGTCGCAGGCAGACAGGAAGTCTGGGAGGATGTGGAAGCATCACGAGCCAAATGAGAGTAGAGGTGTTTGTGTGTGAGGCAGATCGGGGTCAGAGCAGTTCACCATTATGTAAATACATTCATCAGCTCAGCGTTTACTCCTCCTGCTGCTATTAGCCACCTCAGGGCTTCCCACAGGCGTTCGGATTTACGAGGAGGACAGATTACCGGCCCTGTTGGCTCCGGGCCCGCCGCTCGTAACCTCTCCTCGTAACCTCCAAACGACGGCTCTAAAACGGCCAATCAGCAGAGGGGAAGAGCCCGTCAGCAGGTGAGCTACATGGTCAAGAAAATCAACCTTTACATGAAGCAGAGCCTCAGATCAGCCTCCTTCAGGGATTCACCAGGATCCACGAGCCTTTAGAACATCAGGATACAGCTGTGTGTGTGTGTGTGTGTGTGGGGGGGTTGGATGGTTCCATGACTACAGGATCGTCATCTTAATATTTAGTTTAGTTTTTTACAGCCTTACGTTCAGTTAAAACACTTTTGGCAGAGGCGGGTAGTAACCAGTTACATTTACTCAGTTACATTTACTCAGTTACATTTACTTGAGTAACTTTTTGAAAAAAATTTACTTCATGAGTAGTTTTACTTCCGTACTTTTTACTCTTGAGTATTATTTTTGTTAAGTATCACTACTCCTACTTGAGTAAAATATCTGAATCCTCTACTTACTGCGAGTAACTTTACAGAAGAACAAACATGTTTTAACAGAAACACACCAGACAGACACACCTACACTTTATTACAGGAGACCACATGTTTGTTTTCCTACTCTCATCTTCTATAGCTAGCTATCTTTATCTAGCTTGCACAAAAGCTAGACATAGCTAGCTAGTTAAATTAGCTAAATAGATGGCTACCTAGCTAGTTTTATAGTCACATAGCTAGCTAGTTAAATTAGCTAAATAGATGGCTACCTAGCTAGTTTTATAGTCACATAGCTAGCTAGTTAAATTAGCTAAATAGATGGCTACCTAGCTAGTTTTATAGTCACATAGCTAGCTAGTTAAATTAGCTAAATAGATGGCTACCTAGCTAGTTTTATAGTCACATAGCTAGCTAGTTAAATTAGCTAAATAGATGGCTACCTAGCTAGTTTTATAGTCACATAGCTAGCTAGTTAAATTAGCTAAATAGATGGCTACCTAGCTAGTTTTATAGTCACATAGCTAGCTAGTTAAATTAGCTAAATAGATGGCTACCTAGCTAGTTTTATAGTCACATAGCTAGCTAGTTAAATTAGCTAAATAGATGGCTACCTAGCTAGTTTTATAGTCACATAGCTAGCTAGTTAAATTAGCTAAATAGATGGCTACCTAGCTAGTTTTATAGTCACATAGCTAGCTAGTTAAATTAGCTAAATAGATGGCTACCTAGCTAGTTTTATAGTCACATAGCTAGCTAGTTAAATTAGCTAAATAGATGGCTACCTAGCTAGTTTTATAGTCACATAGCTAGCTCTACTAAGTTTTGGCAATATATTTTTTTTAAATACTTTGAAAAGTGTTTCTTCTGCATAAAATTAGCTGTTTTGATATCATGTTATGTATTTGTATCAGTGTTTTTCATTTTAGCCTTTAAGATACTAGAATTTCCCTTAAACTTTATATTTGTGTCTGTCTGATGACATCATTTTTAAAAATCAGATGGATGTTACTCAGCACTCAAGTAGACTTTTTACCAAATACTTTTTTACTCATACTCAAGTATTTTTTGGGACAGCAACTTTTTACTTTTACTTGAGTAAACATATGTTGAAGTAGTGCTACTCATACTTGAGTACATGTTTTGGGTACTCTACTACCTCTGCTTTTTGTTCCTTTTTCTTATTGTGGAGGTTAAACGACCTGAACAGGTCACCAGCTGATTTATCAGCATTCACCATAAAACGTTGAGATGTAAATGTTACAAAGGTTGTTTAGAAGATTACATTTTATTGATAGAAAATGACAAAAAAAGAAAAATGTGGAAAACATAAAAGACTGGGACAGAGTTTAACCTCTTCATTTTGATCGCTGCATGTTGAGTTTTCATCAGACCTTTTTAAATCCCGTTTATAGAAAAATGTCCCTTTAAAACGTCAAACTAAAACAACGATTTTCTCTTTTTGCTCAGAAACTTTTCTACGACTCGCCAAAATAAAAGCTAAACTTCTGACCTTTTTTCAAAATGGCAGCAGCTTCCTGTCAGAATCCATCAGCTCAGGTTTCTGCAGCGATCAGCTGTTTTCGTCTAAATGTGACCAATCAGAGCTCTGATCCAGACAGGGGGCTGCTGCTCGCTCAATACTCGACTCCATAAGTCAGAGTCATTAGCAGGTTGTTACTTTATTATTATCTTAATCTATTAGTAATTACTTTGTAATGGGGTTTATGCACGGTCACTTCCTGGTTGCGATAGAGGCTGCCCCTCCCTTCCGGTTCAACGCTGTTCCCACACAAACTGGACAAAATTGATTTTTTTACCCGTTTTCTTCAAGACCTGCCGCGCATCACGGTAAACGATGTCCACCGAATTTTTGAAAAACACACAGAGACGTCTGCGAGCAAGCGGGTGAAGGACTTTAAGCTGTATATAACCAGCTTTATTCATGAAATTGAAGGTAAGCTAACAGCGTTAGCTCGTAGCTTCCATCATCAAAAAACAGTGAGACAAATCTATATAGCCGTGATCGTGGGCTCCAACTGCTTCCCAACTTTCAACTTTCTCTGGTCTAGCTCTACGTTATCAAACACCAAGTCTTCATTCACCAAAAGAATAGTTGTTCCAGTGAAATAACACACGAACGGCGCCGCGCCTCCTCCTTTAGCCTCCTCCACTCGGCTCTTTGACTACTGTGCTGCAAAGTGTGGACTGCAGACACGGTGTGGTTAGAAATGATCACGTTTTCTCTTCTTAAGTTCACAATCCTTCCTTTTTGTAGTTATTTATTCAGTGGAAATGTGTGGAAACGGACTGATGAATTCTATTCAGCTGATGCGGTACACAACGGAACACAGCAGTGTTCAGCTGTCGAGGCTTCCCGTCCGCTGATACTTATATGATGGCTTCATTTCTTAGTGCTATAATATATATATCATACTGTACTATACTATACTATCACTCGTTTTGATTATAAACAATATCTTTAGCTGGAAATGCACTCTAACTCTGGAAATCTTCACGTTTCAAATGGAACCGGAAATGGTCCCGCGAGGTAATTTTAAACCGGAAGTTCTACTAAGTACTCTGTGCATAAAGCCTATTAACTGTATTTAATAAGTTACCTGGTAAATACCTGGTAATTAGTGGACTGTTTTAGAAAACTTTGACTAAACATTTAAAATCCGTTACAGAATAACACACACACACACACACACACACACACACACACACACACACGTATAAGTGAACAGGATGTTTGATGGTGATCCTGCAGGAGGAGGAGACGAGATGTTCTTCATAAATCAGACCTGATGGGGGGTGAGGACCCCCCCCCCTCATATTACTTTAATTGAAGCTTTTTAATAATCCTGGCGCTCTTTCGCCCGCAGCGCGCTCCCATAAATCCACATTTCTGTACACACACTTAAGCTACACTTAACATTCCTCCATGCAGCTCAATCTTTCATCTTCTCGTCCGCCCCCCCCCCCCCCCGCTCCGTCTCCTGTCTGCCCCCCCACCCGTCTCACCGTTCATCGTCAGACTTCAGAGTTCAGGTGTTGAACGACTTCCTTCATGTAGACGAATTGATCTGGTCGTCCTGGTTTAATCACTATATAGATTATTATATATATAGATACATATATAATACATATATGATACACAGTCATAATAAAATACTTAATACTCATCAGTGTAGCGTTACCAAATACGCTATAATCTGACCTCTGACCCCTGTTGACCATCACAAACAATAATCCATCTTTTCCCAATAACTTGGATAATAATGACTTTTTATTACGTTTTAACCTGAATCAACATTCTTCCAAGGTTTCGGTCGTGTCAGAAGACTCCACAGGACTCTTTAGTTTTAATAATAACTCAAAGACTCTTCAGTGTCTCCTTCTAAAGGACACTACTTTAATTAAACTGTTCAGAATGTCTTTAATATGATTAATGCATTTTCTCTTACAGTGTTATGAATGTTTGATCCAGCTTCAGGATTATTTCATATTTTACTTTGCTAAAAGGTTAATTCAACTTTATTACTCATATTTACTTATTCAATGAAGCTAAACTGTCCGTTTAAGGATTTGAGTCACGTGACTTAGTAAACTCTCCCTCATTGGTCCACATCATACTAAGTCCCCGTTAACTGTGCTTCCTTCTGGAAGTGCGGTAGTTCTCCGTCCTCCCTACACGGAGACAGACCTTCTTAGCCGTTAACCTCTACACAGCTAAGCTAGTTTCCTAAAGCTGCCGGTCCTCCTGTACGGGTAAAAGCCCCGTGGGGCCGATGAAACCCGCTTCCCTCTGAGGTCCGACACCATCAGTCTGACGCTCTATCATGGGAATGCCGGCCTCCGATGCTCCCTGCTGGAGATGGGACCGCTAGCTCGTAACCCGGACATCGACGCGGCCCGAGGGGCTCAACCTGCCCCTGGAGGAACCAGACGGTCGTCGGGGACTACCACCCTCAAACGATCGTCCATCCACGCCGAGGTGATCCACGGAGCGGTCTCAGTGAGTCCCACAATCTGGTAAAGCTGACAGGCTACTTTGATAAAGCTAACTCACACATAGCGTGCTACACCAAAGTAACTCCTCCTCTCCAAACCAAACTTCATCTAAATTAAATAACCCTAGTCCCATAGCATCATGTGACTCAGGTCATTAAAACTTATTTTTAAGATCCACTTAGAACACTTTAACATCGTGTTGACAAAGCTTAAACCCTGCTACCTCCGCTAACTGTTTATAACTGTTGTCCGTCTCTCTTTTGATAATAAAACTTGTAAAGTCTTATTCCGACTCAGACTTCCCTTCGTCAATATTAAAGTACATAATCTACTCCCTGTAACATCAGCAGAACCTAGAGTTCCTGTGAAGACGGTAAGTGACGCTTCAGGGAACCTCCTCTGTGTCAGACTGACAAAACTTACGAGTGATTCTACAGAAGTGTGTGCAAGTTATAAACTAAACATAGAGTTTATAAAACGCTACATAAATAAACCCTGGAGAAGTCTCAGACTGACATAAAACTGGCAAAATAAAAACATAAAGATTTATCTGCAATAAACCCACAAAAATCAGAAGTTATAAAGTAAATAATAAGAATAACAAAACTGAATCCTGTTATTTAAAACCCGACTAAAAGAGTTTATAATAAATCCTGAGAGAAGTGTTCAACGTCTGATGAACCAAATCAAATGTTTCTGCTGCTTTTTGTTTCTGTTTTTAAAACTAAATTCATAAAACGTTTCTCGGATGAAGCCCTCTCTCTGCTCTGTGTCATTTAGGCAAAAAAATTCACCTTTTCTCACGAAATTCTGCATTTTAAGAAGACAATCACTGAAGCTCCTAATCAGGGTCAAAGTTCGCCGAACTGATTCTGAAGTCACTTCATGACACGGAGCGTTTCCTCCTCGCTGCAACAAAGAAACCAAACCTGCTGCCTTTCAGTTGCATCAGAGGTCAACTGGTTCCTGCAGACCTTTTTATATTTTCTCCCACAAACTTTGGCATTAAGAGTCCAAAAAGCCTGAAGAATGAAAGGTGTGTGAAATGAGCCTGGAGTCTCACCTCGGCACAAACTGGGAGGGAAACGCTCCGTTTATCATAAATGTTTGGTGTGTTTGTGCATTAGTCCTGCACCTCCAGATGAATACGTCACCGTTCTGCTCTCTGAACCATTTACTTCACACCTTCAGCGCCACCATTATCCTCTCGGCCTGAAGAGAAGAAGAGTGGACGCTAGAGAGGACCTCCCTCCATCAGCTTCACACCTTCTAAACAAATCAAAGTGCTTCTCGTCATGATGGAGGCGTCAAAGAAAGGCTCCGAGGTGAGTCGTGAAGTTTAATCTTTAGATTCAAAGAGAACGGAGAGTCTGACGTTACAGGTTACGAAACGGAAGATGTTGGATCTGATCCTGAGATCCTCATCAGAGCTTCCACCTGGTCTCAGGTCCCCGTTAGGACGGAGGACGTGTCCTCTCTCTCCTGATCTACATCCATGACTCAAGTTGCTATGGTTACACATCATATCAAGTGGCAGAAAGGTCTAAAGGTTACAGCTAAAATCCTCCAAGCAGCACAGGATCCAGACCAGAATAAATCACCCAAACAGAACGGTCTTCCATCAGAAACATGAAGCAGTCACCGGTCCGTCGACGTCTCCTCTGAGCTGACTGTGTCTGAGGGGACGGAGGTGAGGAGGAGGAGCCTCCTGAGGCCTTCATCCAGACCTGATCCTCAGGAGGACCTGGAGGCTGACATGTCTCCTGGATCTGGAGCTTCCACCATGGAGAGACGTTGTGAATTGTCACACAAAAATAAATCAATTCTGTGATTGAAAAGTGTTTTTGGATTTAAGGTGGAATTCTGTTGTTGGAAAAACAAACAGATGGACGTTAAATTTCCAGTGGGCGACTCGAGCAGAGCCTCAGAAACGTCTGGATGTTTATTTATGGAACGCCGTCCCTTCATGAGATCCTGTTCCTGCTGAAGAGCCTCGGGCGCTGCTGGGAATCCTCCTCCGTCATATAAAAACCCTGAACCCGTACACACGCCTGAATCTTTTCTTTAATCGTTTTAGTTCCATTAAACCTGAATGTAGAGCTTCATAAATCCAGAGAGTAACCCCTACAGGGTGGACACCGAGCAGCAGGCCGGAGCGGTTGTCCTCTAACTGCTGGTTCAATTATCGGCTCCCAGAAAAGTCAATTTGTCCTCAGGCCAGTCGATAAATTCCACTCTTCAGTGTGACTGCAGGAGTTTGTTTAACATCAGGGACCTGAACCAGGACCAGAGACCAGCAGCTTGTCTCCTTTCTATCACAGGACCAGATCTCTGACAGCTGGAACCCGTTCCTAAAGAGGAACCGCTGAAGAACCAGAGGGCTGTTGCTGTTTCCTTATCCTGTAATCTATCTGAGCTTTTAGCCTGTTTTCTCTCCTCACCTCTACGTCTGGCTGTCAGTCAGCGGCGCAGACAGGATACGTCAGCACAGCGTCAGGATGAGGAACTCCCCAAAAGAGACGGGGGAGGAGATCAAACAGAACCCCCCCCGACTCAGTCACACGATTCTAATCATCGCTGAATGGATTCAGCAAGAGTCAAAACTCCCTGAGAGACTTTAAAAGTCACGGAGTCCGAATTTAATCAGCAGTTACTAAAATCATTAAACCAATCAGAGAGCAGGACTCATGAGGTGGAATTAAAACACAGGAAACCGTTAAAGGAGCATTTCACACATTCTGAACTGTGGCCTTATAAATGGAATTCTGTGGGATTTTATTCTGAATTCTCTGGGTTTTTAATGGAATTCTGTGGGAATTCATGTGAAGTCCAACACGGGCAGACAGTCCTCTTGTGGAACAACTGGAGCCCTTTCTAGTTTTATTGAACTCGTCTTTGTAGTGATGAAGGAAATCCTCTTTATACTGGATGTAACGTTATAAAACCTGGGGTTTATTATACATCTTCCGTAAGGTCACTAGCTGAGTTTTGTCGGTCTTAAACGAAGCTGTGTGCTCGAAGCCTTCGCTCACTAGTACTCTGTACGGGAATATTTCTCTAGATTCTTTAATTGCAGGGAGTTAGTTACAAACCTTTTTATTGACGAATAGAAGTCTGAGTCCAGGAATTAGACTTTAGGAGGTTTATTATCAAAAGAGAGACAGACGAACAGACAGTTATAGCAGTTAGCAGTGAGGTAGCAGCTTTTGGTCAACACGGTGGTATTGTGTTCTAAATTGAATCTTTAAATAAGCTTTAATGACTTGAGTCTGTGATATTATAGACTAGGGGCCTTTTATCTTAATTTAGTTTAAGGATTAACTGGAGGAGTTCTGATAGATAAGCTACGTGGACTGTTACTTATCAACAGAGCCTTCAGCTTTACCAGACCGTGGGTTTCTTACTGTTTCGGTGTTCTGTGGATCTATTCCGGTGTAGGTTGACGACCGCTGGAAGGTGGAACTCCTTCTCGACCGTCGGGAGCCCGTTGGGGGCCGGAGCCGCCTCAGAGCGACCGGTTTTGTCCTGGTACGCAGTCAGGAGAAACATCTCGGCTGGTGGTTAGCATCGGGAGCTAACTGCTGTGGCTTTCTTCCCCATTTGGTTGAGAGAGAGAGGCGGACTTGTGTTGTTAGACCTCAGGGGAAGAGGTTGATCATCGGTCCCACGGGGCTTGACCCGGACAGGAGGACCGGCACCTTTAGGGAACTAGCTTAGCTGTGTAGAGGTTGACAGCTAGCAGGTTTGTCTCCGTGTAGGAATGACGGAGAACTCCCGCACTTCCGGACGGAAGCTTAGTTAAAGGGGACTTAGTAGGATGTGGACCAATGAAAGGGTTACTATCAAGGTCACGTGACTCAAGCCCTTAAAGGCACATTACACCTTAATAAGTAAATATAAAACATATTGATTTTAACCTTTTAGCAAAGTAAAATTTGAAATAATACTGAAGCTGGATCAAACGCATTAATCATATTAAAGACATTTCTGAACAGTTTAATTAAAGTGTCGTTTTAGGAAGAGACACTAACGTCTTTAAGTTTATTATTATAACTAAAGAGTCCCGTGGAGTCTTCCGACACGACCGAACCCTTGGAAGAATGTTGATTCAGGTTAAAACATAATAAAAAGTCATTGTTATCCGAGTTATTGGGAAAAAGATGGATTATTGTTTGTGATGGTCACAGGGGTCAGAGGTTATAGCATATTTGATAATGCTACATAGAACTTCAAAATAAAAGTCACATGAGCCAAGAAATAGTTCAAGGTAAAGTGCCTTTTATTGTGAAAATGTCTGGTTTTAGTGGTTTCTGATCTCCGTGTCTCCTCTGGAAGCTGCAGCTTCACTTTGAGTTAAAGCTGAGTTTAGAGACTCAGAGGATGAAGCTCCTTCTATCTATCCGCTCCATCTCTCCGCTCTGGACCAGGAGAGGACCAGACCTCCAGCATCAACAACTCAAAGTCATGGTTTCCAGAATCCTACCCATAATTCCTCAACTCTCTGGCATCAGTCTGAAATCTCCTGCAGTGTTGACGGAATCTTAAAGGGGATGAATCCATCCGTGTTCATTAAATCCTGAACAAACGCTGGTAATCGTGGCCCGAGCTGCAGTGCATGGTGGGAGGATGAGCACAGACGTCTCAGTGAAATCAAACAGAATTCACCTCCTACTCGGGCTCAGAAGACTAAACACGGCGCTGAGCGAAGCCTCAATTTAAAGGGAATCAGGCGACGCCCAGTCATTAAAGTCCGAGTCCGTCAAACCTCCTCATCAGGACCAAATAAACAAACATCAGCTGATTAGAGGACTCTCAGACCTGGGAGCAAATATCAGGAGGATTGATCAGATTCAAGGAGGTCGGAGGTCAAAACCCCCGATACGATGTGTGGGTTAGAAAGTCCCTCACTCAGTTCTGCAGGTTCAGGAGAATGATCACCGCTACATCTTCATCTCCACCTGCTTCATCATTACACCCATCATGTTACTAATAGAAACAGGGGACTGTTCTCTTTACTCTTTAGAGTTCTTTAGATCAGATCATCTGGTTTTTCTTTGAGGATTTATACCTGATAGAAGGATCCCTCTGATTTAGCTGAACTCTATGACGACCTGTCCAGGTGTAACCCCGCCCCCTCCTACAGCAGCTTCCTGTGACGGATCCTGTGGGTAGAGAGAAGGAGCTCCTTGTTAGAACGAGATCAAAGCTGGTGAGGAGGTTTCTAAGTGCAGAGAAAACAACACGTCTGTCACATCTGGTCTCTGGTTACAACCTGAAACCAGAAGAGCCTCCCGTGGACGGCGACACACAGCCGGCAGCTTCTCTTCTGAACCGCGTCCGACCCGTTTCCAGATGCTGCCTCCTCGTCTCATGAATATTCAGAGTTCCTTATCTGATTGCTCCTTCCTTAAGCCTGTACTGAGGGTTTAAAGATGCAGAGGGCGATACTGGTAATCAGAAAACAAGCGTTCCCCACGCAGCGTCACTCAGGGAGCTGATTACTTTCATTACAGGGGAGTAATTAGCCCCTTCAGGGGGAGGTGGTCTTCACAGACCTGATCCCGTGGTGATTTTAAAGACTTAGTTTAGTCTCACAAGAGTTAGAATAAATTAAAGCTTCTCACTGGGGAGGAAATCCTTAGAAACATTGTAGTAAACACCGTAGATCCAGAACAACGTCTCTCTGAGGGGAGGAGCCTCGCCCATGGAGCTCAGGAGCAGCAGGACTAAAGTTACCCACAATTCCCAGCCTGCTGCGGTTGGAGACAGTCGATGAGGTTATTGGAACAAGTCTCTGTTGATGTGTGACGGAACCTGACCTGACCTGAGGTCCGTCACCATCAATCCAACATGTTTAGGTTGTTACCTGGTGCCGTTACCGTGGTTACAGTGTCGCCTCGCAGGTGTCCCGTGTTCAGTTGGTTGGAGAAGTCTTCGTGATCCTTCATCAGCTCCAGTTAGCTGTGTGATCTCCTTCTGTCTTACTCTATCGGTCTTCATCTTCTGTGGTGTTGCTCCCCTCATCTTCCAGCCTTTCCAGTCATTGTGGCGTTGCTATGGTAATGGGGAATGACATTGCTGGAGGTCTGGAGGTTCTACATGACCCCTTAAGTCAGAAGACCCCAAATTCTTCTTCAGTTTTCATGAGGGCCCTGCTGGATGTCTCACATCCCGCTCCAGAGTCTCCTGTCCTGGATCAAGGATCCCATGTCTCTTCACACAGCCTCCTGCCCGCCCTCCAGACCCTCTCCTCTGGGTGGTCCTCCTGGACCTGTTTCCAACCAGCACCTCATGGGGTGGACTCTGCTAAAGCAAGAGTACAATCTACACATCTGTTATAAGAAGGGACCAGAACATGTTCTGAATCCCAGACTGTTTGTTAGGGTTAGCTAGGAGTTGGTCAGATAAGGCATATGGGAGCATGAGCGGAGTGCGATTTGACCACGTGCAGCACAAAATCACCAGAGACGATGCCCCCCACCCCCACCCCACCACCCGGATCGACCAACTGACCGTCCCATTGATGTATTGCTTGACACTGCCATACGCTATAGGCTACAGGCTATATGCTACATGTTCTGTGCTATATGATAAGGCTATATGCTAAAGGCTACAGGCTATATGCAACATGTTTTGTGCTATATGCTAAAGGCTATATGCTAAAGGCTACAGGCTATATGCTACATGTTTTGTGCTATATGCTAAAGGCTACAGGCTATATGCAACATGTTTTGTGCTATATGCTAAAGGCTATATGCTAAAGGCTACAGGCTATATGCTACATGTTTTGTGCTATATGCTAAAGGCTATATGCTAAAGGCTACAGGCTATATGCTACATGTTTTGTGCTATATGCTAAAGGCTATATGCTAAAGGATACAGGCTATATGCTACATGTTTTGTGCTATATGCTAAAGGCTATATGCTAAAGGCTACAGGGAATATGCTACATGTTTTGTGCTATATGCTAAAGGCTATATGCTAAAGGCTATATGCTATATGCTAAAGGCTACAGGCTATATGCTACATGTTTTGTGCTATATGCTAAAGGCTATATGCTATATGCTACAGGCTATATGCTATATGCTAAAGGCTACAGGCTATATGCTGAAGGCTACAGGCTATATGCTAAAGGCTACAGGCTATATGCTATAGGCTACAGGCAATATGCTACATGTTTTGTGCTATATGCTACAGGCTATATGCTATATGCTAAAGGCTACAGGCTATATGCTATATGCTACAGGCTATATGCTATATGCTAAAGGCTACAGGCTATGTGCTATAGGCTACAGGCAATATGCTACATGTTTTGTGCAATATGCTACAGGCTATATGCTAAAGGCTACAGGCTATATGCTAAAGGCTGCAGACTATATGCTAAAGGCTACAGGCTATATGCTACATGTTTTGTGCTATATGCTACAGGCTATATGCTATATACTAAAGGCTACAGGCTATATGCTGTATGCTAAAGGCTACAGGCTATATGCTAAAGGCTACAGGCTATATGCTATAGGCTATGAGCTACATGTTTTGTGCTATATGCTCCAGGATATATGCTATATGCTAAAGGCTACAGGCTATATGCTGTATGATAAAGGCTACAGGACATATGCTAAAGGCTACAGGCTATATGCTATAGGCTACATGCTACATGTTTTGTGCTATATGCTCCAGGATATATGCTATATGCTAAAGGCTACAGGCTATATGCTGTATGCTAAAGGCTACGGGATATATGCTATAGGCTACAGGCTATATGCTACATGTTTTGTGCTATATACTACAGGCTATATGCTATATTCTAAAGGCTACAGGCTATATGTTACACAATTGCAAATAATTCACCAAATGTCCAAATCTCATAAATGTTTGCAATTTATTCACATTTTATTGACTATTTATTGACTAATTTCTCGTGATCAGATGATTTTTTAGTGTCTAATCAGTCGGAGCTGGACTCTGGGTTTGGTTTGTTCGTCTTCCAGTCTCATCTAATCCTGTTTGATTTGATGTGATTATCTCTGCTAATGAGATTTGTTGAGTGAGACTTTCTGGACTCATTTGTTTTATTTTACATCCTCATCCAGCTCTAGTGTAACACATTGGGGCTGGTTTGGCTGATTGGTGTGTTTGTGATGCTGAGGACATCTTTCATCAGTGCTGACAGAAATCTGCCTCAAACTAAAGCTAAAACCCTGAATTCAGTTTGTAAGAAGAGAACTGTGGAGGTTATCTTTTGAGATTTAATAAACAAATAACCAGTTTGGTCCTAAAACCATTAAAGCGTCTAGAGGCCACACCCAGACGCATTTTTGTCACTTGATTTATTTTCCCAGCTGATGACAGAAAAACACAGAATGATGGGACATAATATACAATACAGATCCTGTTTATGGAGGCTGGCAGGACAAATATTCACTGCAGAAGAAACGTAAATATCACAACTTTGTGCAGCCTGAGCCGAGGAATGTGAGCCAGAAGGTTTATTCTGAGTCGAGTTTCACTTTTAATAAACAAACGTGAAACAGAAAGTCATTAAAGTCTGAAGCTGAACTCCTACAGACGTGTTAGAGCAGCAGAAACATCCGAGTTTAACATTTATTAATAAAATCACCAGAATCACAGACAACAAAACAACAGAAAACAGCTGACTGACTAGCACCATGTTTCATGATGAGTATAGACACGAGACCTAACTCAGACACGTCCAGATGACGGATGTTCAGGTCCCCAGCAGGTCGTCGTGTGAGGAAACGCTCTCGTTTAGCTGCTAAACGCTCCAACAGGTCCAGCAGCTGCTCATTAGCCGTGTTTGCTGTTTGCTGCTTCGTGGGCCGAGCTCTGTGAGTTTATAGCAGCTGTTTTTAAAGCTCCAGATTACACAAATTAGTCCTGCAGTAACCGTTAATTTGGCGACTGAGTCATATAGAGAAGCCCTGCGTCGGCTAATTCCTTCCATCTTTCTGTGGAGGCGGTGGTCACAGGGTGCAGCAGTCTGGAGGGTTCTGCAGGTCCTTCAGAGCGTCTAGTTTTAACTTCCTGCTGATCTGGAAGTCAACTCATGGGTTCAGAGGGTTTAGGATCCAAACCTTGTCCTGGTCTTATTAAAAACTCACCTCAGGATTAACATAATATGATTTATCTGATTTGTTTTATTAGTGGATGATCGTCTAGATGATGGACTTTCAGCTTCAGTCGAGGCCGGATGTAGGCATGGGCAAGGGGGGGGCATTGCCCCCCCAAATTCCATGACTGCCCCCCAGACGTGATTGCATGAAGAAATAACAAATTCCAAAAATAATTCAGTGAAAAATGGTCAGAGTGAGCGCTCTCTTCCATTTGTCCTCATTCAAAGTAGCTACTGATGAATGACACAGAAAGAAAGAAAAACAACAAAACACAAAAAGAATAAAAGATACACATAAAAAAGAACAAAAAACACAAAAAGGAACAAAAAACACAAAGAACAAAACAAAACAAAAAACACAAAAAAAACAAAAAAGAACAACCCCGCCCCAAAAAACAAAAAAGAACAAAAAAAAACAAAAAACAAAACAAAAAACACAAAAAGAACAACCCCGCCCCAAAAAACAAAAATGAACAAAAAACACAAAAAAGAACAACAAACCAAACCTAACCAGATGAGGTCAGCCTCAACAGGGCATCAGCCAGTGTCCTACTTGTTCCGTCCCAAGCCCGGGTAAATGCAGAGGGTAGGGATCAGATATGAACATAAATCTATGGATAGAGGAACTGATATGATGATGTCATAGTTTTTGATGCATTTAAGGGATTGGGGGGGTGTGATGACCAAAACCTTCTTAGCATGTCCAGACTGCCCCCCTGATATTCTACCTGCCCCCTTAGTGGGGCTGGCTAGATCCGGCCCTGGCTTCAGTCTGCGAGGACTCAGCCCGTCCTGAGTCCTGAGGGCCGCGTCGTGTTGGACCCACCATCAGGGCTGATGAGAACCCTCTGAGTGTGTCTGGGGTTTGAACCTGATGCTAAATGAGTCGACTGGTTCCTGATGTCCTCTGTGATTGAGGGAAGCGTATTGGCTCTCTGTTGGAGGTTTGGTTTAGAGGCCTAGCGGTGAGGACGACCACAGCTGTTTGTGGCTCACTCTCACTCTGAGAGCGATGACTCGGTGGACTCTACCAGCCCAGATCCAGCAGGAATCAGGATCATTCTATTCAGGATGTCAGTTTGGAGGCGACACGCTGATCGTCAGCCTTATTCTGTCTGTCTCTCTGAACGCCTTCCTCTAAGGTTTCTGCACGCCCAGCCACCACTTCCTGCAGTAAATAAGAACCCAAACAACACGAGCGCTTCGCGTCCCCGCACACGCCCAGCGCCGCCACAATGCCTGCCAGAAGGCCTTTCTTCTTCTGCTGTCATGTGCGCCGTCACTCGACCCTGTGATTACCTCTGACTGTAATAGGCACCTCTGTTCCCAATCAAGTTTTTACTTTCTGGCAGATACAGAAAACACTTTTGCTGCAGACGCGTTTTATGCTCGGCGCAGCGTCTACCGTGTCATCTCCTCTGGCTGCCGGCCGAGCTCGCCCAGATCGTTCACACAGCACTTTACCCGCTCGTAAAGTCTCCGAGCGCTGCCAGAACGCCGCCTGCCCCGGTAGGTGGTCCATCAGCTCCCGATCTGAACAATAAGTACTTCAGCAGAAAGACTCAATCGAATGCAGTTTAGTTTCTATCACATGAATGACGCTCCTGTCACAGAGGTAGACGTTGTTTACATAAATCTTTCCATCTTCCTGTGCAGCTCAGGGAGCTTTTGCAGGATGATGCTGTTTGACAATGTGAGCAGGAACAGAGAGAAGCAGAGTAGGCTGAGGTAATCACCGGGGACAGGGAGGAAATGGGAGCCAAGTCACTCTGCAATTGTCTCTCAGTTTTCTCCCCCTGTTATCTTTCTCACTTTCTGGCTCCGTCTCAGAAACACTCGCCCACGCCGCCACATTCATGCATACAAACACTCGTGATCTGTTTTTCTACCATTTCAAACATCTCACACGGCGGAGGGCTGTCTAACTCGACTGGAGCTGATTGACAGGAGCTTCGTTTGCGTCCAGTCTGGTCTCCTCTGGCTCAGGTTTAGGAGGGTTCACGTTGATGCGGAGTGAGACTTCCTGCTCAGCGTCGTGTCAGAGCTGAGCTCAGGATCCTCTCCTTCAGAGCGTCTCTCCCTGATTACAGGTTATAATTAGAGGAAGGGATTCACGTCGCCGCTCCTTTCAGGGTCAAACTCGGATCGGTTCATGTTGAGAGTCGATGGATTTATAGATGTTTTGGTCAAACCTTTAAAAAACGATGTTGAAGGACTGGAGCCTGATCTGGTCCAGTGTGTCGGGTTTACTGGTCTGTCTGGTCCCTCACCTGGTCGGGAGATCTGGACCTTTAACTGAACTGGTCCTCCTCTGGAGGCTGGACTCAGATTTAGAGATAGAGGGAGGAGCGATGAGACTCCTCCTCATCCTAAGGAGTCAGCTGAGGTGGTTCGGATGAGGAGGTCTTCTGGTCGGTCTGGAGGCTGATGTAGTTTCTAAAAGGAATTCTGAATCCTCTCTGGTCTGGGACCAGTAAGGGATCCTCCAGGAGCTGGAGGTCTGGGCTTCACATGATGGATCTGTTTAGGACAGACGTAGAACCCGCTCAGACTGGATGTTTCTGGACTAGGAGGACGCTGGAGGAAACCATCAGACAGACGTTCTGTGATCTGGAGACGGGTTCTTCTTTAGACCGTAGAATCCAGTCCAGATCTGGGTGGACTCCTGGTCCAGTCTGAACATGTTGGTGTTCAGGAGATCCTCTCTGATCCTTCCTGTAGAGGTGGTGTGGAAACGTTCACGCTGAGCTCCGCAGTGACACACCGCTCTGGACTCAGGTGGATTTATCTGTGAGCTGCTGGGAGACGTCTCTGACCTCTGACCTCTCAGGTTGTTGTGTAAACCCGTCCGTGAGCAGGTTAGAACACGACCCAGCCCCACGCTGAGGATCAGGGAGGAGAACCGAGGTGTGGGAACCAAACAAAGAGCCAGCAGAGGAGGAGGAGTCAGGTGGGTCAGGTGACACCAACACGGCTTTATCACACAATATGATGACATCATCATGGAAGAGGAGGACAGTCTGAGAAAACATCTGATTAGATCAGATCTGTTTACATTTATTTATCAGAAAAAGCCTAAAGATTCCTCTGAGATCATCAGGGCATCTGGGACCACACCCACTGGTGACGTCACTCAAAGTGGGCGGGGCTTCTAGCATCAGGAAGTAGTCTAGTCAGATGTTCTGATACATTTTGTAGATCTATAAGTGATAGATGGGCCCTGCAGCTTTAGGAGGTTTTATTAGAGACGGTAACTGATCCCGGCCAGCGGCGTTCCCATCATTCCACACAGCTGGCTCTTCATCCTGACCCCGGCTGTTTTTCCACCGGCTAAACGCTGACTGGACACCGTTTCCTGGTTCCCACCGTCGGGTCTGTCCAGGAGACAGGAAGTCAGCCCGCTTCCTTCAGAGGCTTCGTGGTGACGGAGGAGAGAGATGATTCTGACGGTCTCCCTGAAACCAGATCCTCCATCCGTTAAAATCACAATACAGACTAAAGCCAGGGGGTCTGGATCTCCTGGTCCAGACCTCCAGACCAGGTGAGGGTTTAGTCTGACCAGTGAATCCAGAACCAGTTTCTAGACCTGAGCAGACCAGATCCATGTCCTAGTTCCTGCAGAAGGAGACCTGATCCACCTGGTGGTCCCAACATGAAGCACACCGACGATCAGAATGTTAGGAAGTCCTGAAGGTTTCTGATGTGAGAGTCAGACTCTATCTGACCTGGTCGTCTCTACGATTTCACCCCTAAACAAATCATCCCTCCGCTGTTTGGACTCCTCCTCCTCCTAACGCTCGTCTGGTTTCTCTCTCTGTCTGACTCTAAACTGAAGAACGGTTCAGTCTCAAATGTTCCCACAGAGAAAATAAACCTCCATCGAGGTCAAACAACACAAACTGGTTCAGAGCTTCAACAGGACGCGTTTCAGTCAGAGTGTCCTCTCTGACAGCTGGACGTGACATGTTGGATCTTTAATTCCTGACTCCAGATGTTCCAACCTGCATCTGTTTGCTAGTTTGATTTGATGGCGTTGCCCATGAGAGGAGCGTTTCTGACTCTGGTCTAGAGCAGATAGAGGTCCTGAGACCAGGAGGAGAGGAGCGTTTCTGACTCTGGTCTAGAGCTGATAGAGGTCCTGAGACCAGGATGAGAGGAGCGTTTCTGACTCTGGTCTAGAGCAGATAGAGGTCCTGAGACCAGGAGGAGAGGAGCGTTTCTGACTCTGGTCTAGAGCTGATAGAGGTCCTGAGACCAGGAGGAGAGGAGCGTTTCTGACTCTGGTCTAGAGCAGATAGAGGTCCTCGGACCAGGAGGAGAGGAGCGTTTCTGACTCTGGTCTAGAGCTGATAGAGGTCCTGAGACCAGGAGGAGAGGAGCGTTTCTGACTCTGGTCTAGAGCAGATAGAGGTCCTCGGACCAGGAGGTCCTCAGATGGACCTGTGACCCTGCAGAGCAGATCTAGAATCATAAAGTTCTGGATCATCACCTCACAGGGGGACATCCTGCTGTCTGGAGGATTTTTCTTGTAACTTTTCTACTTTTTAGCCGCATGTTTTGATGCGTAACCATAGCGACGGTTATTTAGGTTAATTTCCTTGACAAAGTGTGATCTCTGATAAAGTTCCCAGAGCGTGAACACTGTGGTCTTTGTGTTGGGTTGTTGTTTATGAACACCTGCACCCGACAGGTGTGTGCTTCACCTGCTGCAGCTCCTGATTGGTGGACACGTCCAGGTGAGTAGTTACTCTTCCTTCATGAGGAGGGCGGTGTTGACTTTCTGTCTCTCTCCTCCATCCTGACTGTTTCTGTCACACTGACATCATGATTCATCCATCAAAGCGACGGACGGGAAGTCCCTGCCGGAGCTCAGCGGCCGTCAGGTGATTTTTCCTCCAGGAAGTTGAGTACGGAGTTTACTGGTTTCACCATAAAACCAGAGAGTTTCATCAGAAATAAAATATTGTGTCAATCAATTAAATAAAGGCTTTAAACCATCATTAAACCGTCTGGTTGTTCTAGTCTGATTCATGTTTTTAACGTAGATTATCGGAGGGGTTTTTCTATTAATTTAATTTTTTTAAAATTTTATTTAGTTTTCACATTTATAAATGTACTAATGTATTCTCAGAATTATTGCCTGTTTTTCTTTCTGGTAGATTTAGGACTTTTTAAACTGTTTCTGTTAAATTTAACCTTTAAAAAGTTTATTTTCTCATATTTATTTTTGCCTTTTGTTGATGGAAAAGTTATTTTAAGACTTTCTAACATAAAACAAGTTACTTGACATAATTCAGACATGTATTAAGTCTTCACCGACCCTTTATTCCTCTATAACTGAAGAGACTGTGACCTCATTCTCTAATAATGGTCTAGTCGTAGTTTATTCTCTTTATTCTGATGGTTTTTAACCAGGTTTTAATTCCTGTGACTCTTCCTGTCCTCTGTAAATCACAGCAGACGGACACGAAGCCACGGTGAGGAGGAGGAGGAGGGAGCCTTCATCACGCCGCTCAGCCCAGGATACCAGGCTGACATCTAAATTACCCATAAGGCCATGCAGATGAATCACTCTGCAGGCCTGGACCAGCTCCTTTAACACACCTTCTCCTGAGTTTAAACCCTTAAATTGAATATTTAATTAAAATCTGCCTCATCAGGTTAAACCAGATCAATAATGATGTCAATATTCACTTTAATCTGTTTATATTCTGTAAGAAAAGCTGATTTTTAACACTAATCAATCTTTTGTGAATGATCTACGTCAATAATAAGATGAGAGGATAAAACCTGGTTATTTCAGGCGTTTGTTTAAACAAAATAATTTGAGTTTTTTAAAGTTCGCCGCAGAAAGACTGAGGGACGAGTCCAAACAGGACTCGTCTTTCACTGTAGAGACGAGATAATCAGATTAATTATTTTACAGTCAACACACTTTAAACCTGCATCAATAACAAACTGGTTCCTGCTGCTTTAACTCAACGGTATCGTCTTTTAATAACAGAAATCTGAGCTTCGGGCCTGAAGGCAGAAAGCCTCAGTCAACACGCTTTAATCAGCGCTTTCATCCTAAAGGCTGCTGACACATTTTAACTCAATGTTTTAAATTCAAAACTAAATCAGGGGATTTTATTTTGGTTCATATTTTGAAGAAAAAAGTAAATTTCAGGTAAAAAATGAGGAAAAAAAACAGAGACTTTTCAGCTTCTTGTTGTTAAAATCTGTCCTCAACCACTGAATGTGTCAAACAATTAATATTATTATTATTTTTATTCAAACTAATCATCCATCAACAGCTGGTGAAAAGTAGTTTTTATTTTAGTTTTTAGTATTTTCACTTCATGTCAGGAGTTCAAGTTAAATTTAATTCTAATTAGTTTTTATTTCTTTCTGTTTTAATAACTTTTAAAACTTTTCCTCTTTTTTGACTTTTTTCCGATTTCTTGTATATTTCAGTTAAATTTGTAAAAATATTTAAACATATTTTCCTTTTTTCATTTCATTTTTAACTTTTTCACTATTTGCGTCTTTTCATTTTTCTTTAAATCTTTTTTATTTTAATGTTTGAATTCTACTTTTTATATTTTCCCTTTTTGAAAAACATTTGTACTTTTTTATGTTTGTTTACATTTTATTACTATATTATTTATACTTTTTTTTCTTTTCTTTTGCGTTCTATTTTTAAAAAACATTTACTTTTTGCTTCTTTTTATTATTTTTTAATTTTCTTAATTTCTTGGTTTCTTTTTAACATAATTTTTACACCTAATCTTTTTGTATTTTAAACTTTGCTAACCTTTATTTCTAACAGGTTCACTGTTTTTCTTTTCTTTTCACATCTATTTCCTTCAGATTGACTCTTGTCTTCTCGTTGTCGTTTCTCTCTGTAACCTGTTGAAAACGTCCACGCTGAGGCTGCAGATCATCGAGGGATTCATCTGGTTCCTCACCACAAAGGGTTGATGTAAAGTTCAACAACGTTTTAACTCCTTTGTTTCAACTAACAGTCGAATTAGATTTGATCCATTAGAGGAAAAAAGTTCTGAAATATTAAAGAACTTCTGATCCTAGGAGGAGGTTAAACTGGAGGCTTTGGCTTCTAATTTTAAACCAAATGTTTTAGTGATTTTATGGTTCAAAGCTTTAAAATAGAAACTAAATTAAACCAATAAAATGTGACTTTAGGGAGGCGAGGTTTCAGGGGTTAATTTGGTCTGAAAGTTCTCCAGAACCTGATGCTGCTTCAGACCTCTACAGGTTGAGTCCAGAACCGGTCCAGAACCAGTCCAGAACCAGTCCAGAACCGGTCCAGAACCAGTCCAGAACCAGTCCAGACTATTTATGATTGACTGAAACTCAGCGGTATAACGGGAGTCGATGGGACAGAAAACAAATAAAACTAGAAAAATGAATCAGAAGCGTTACTCAAATGAATAATTCAGCTATAGGAAAAGATTCACCACTTCCTACATTGAGTGTTTATTATGACATCATCAGGGATTGTTGTCATAGCGACTAACTTCTTTAAACTTTAATCCTAAACTCATCCAGAGCAGCTCGTTTTCGCTCCATCAGACGTTCCATTAGGATCCACTTTATTCACCTTCCTCCTCCTCTTCCTCAGAGAGTAATCAGGAGTCAAACACACACACACACACACACACACACACACACACTCCTGGTATTACCTCCCTGCAGCTACGAGGTGGACCCGCCCAGATCGGGTTGGATTAAAACAACCAGGGATTTAGTTTTTACCTGGGAGCAGAGGAGTTCCCAGGTGAACCCAGGTCTAGAGGACACACACACACACACACACACACACACACACACACACTTTGTTTCAACTGAACAGCATCTGAATGATGATGCTACTGAACCTAAACAAACATCTGATCTACAGCAGCGTCTCTCCTGATCTGAGGAGTACGGCTCCAGTCAGAGGACTACTTCCTGTTTCTAGACCGTGTGATTGGGTGATGTCATCAGTGGGTGTGGCCCTAACTAACTGAAAGACGTGACTTCAGAACGAACCCAATGACCTCTAAAATCTCAATCATAAATACGAGTCAGAGTGACCTGTCGGAGTGACGAGTCAGTGACAAGTCAGAGTGACGAGTCAGTAACAAGTCAGAGTGACGAGTCAGTAACAAATCAGAGTGATGAGTCAGTAACAAGTCAGAGTGATGAGTCAGTGACAAGTCAGAGTGACGAGTCAGTAACAAATCAGAGTGACGAGTCAGTAACAAGTCAGAGTGACGAGTCAGTGACAAGTCAGAGTGACGAGTCAGTAACAAATCAGAGTGATGAGTCAGTGACAAGTCAGAGTGACGAGTCAGTAACAAATCAGAGTGATGAGTCAGTAACAAGTCAGAGTGACGAGTCAGTGACAAGTCAGAGTGACGAGTCACAGTGACAAATCGGTGACGAGTCAGTGACAAGTCAGAGTGACGAGTCAGAGTGACAAGTAAGTGATGAGTCAGTGACTTGTCAGAGTGACGAGTCAGTGACTTGTCAGAGTAACGTGTCAGAGTGACGAGTCAGAGTGACAAGTCAGAGTGACTTGTCAGAGTAATGTGTCAGAGTGACGAGTCAGTGACATTTCAGAGTGACGAGTCAGAGTGACGAGTCACAGTGACGAGTCAGTAGCTCGAGAGCCCAGACAGAAAGGCTCTAAAGGCTAGCATTAGCGCTAAAGCTAACGCGGTTCTAAACTGGTAGCTTTGAATAAACTGACTGGTGAGTCTGAGAGTCTCTGGTCATTTCTGCCATTTTAAATGTATCTGTACATTTGACTCATCTTAAAAAGTAATTTATGATCGTTTTTATATTAACAAACTTTTTTTTTTTACTAATATGAAATTTAGTTGACAAGATGCCTCTCAAGAGTAAAGTACATTTTGATAAAGGTTGTTTTATTCATGGAAATGTGTTAAATGTTTATAGTTTCATCAAATCAAAAACTCTTTATTATCCCAGAGGGAAGTTAGAGGTTTAGGTTCCTTCGTCAGGTTCCTGCAGAACGTTCTAGCTCCGGACAGGAAGAACCTCCTTTGCTTTTTCTGCTCCTCTTCTAATCTCTGTCTGCTGGTCTGGTCTGAAGCCGGGCAGAGAGACGCTGGAGTCTGGACCTGGTCCTGAACCAGGTCTCAGTGAAACACCAGGTTCTGGATGGATCCTCATCAGAGCTTCACGCCGCTCCATCGTCGGCCATCTTTACTTCTGCTGACTGACTTACCAAACTTTTAGTTTCCTAAACTAGTCGCTGCTCAGAGACTTTAATGAATTAGAACAGGTTCTGTTTAGATGAGGATCCTTTAATTAAATTAACGATGAAGTGGGACCAGGACACTCTTCTCCACCAGTCAGGATAATGAGCACACACACACACACACACACACACACACACACCAGCTGATCCGTTCAAACAATGCTCTGCTTTTATCACCATAAAGACTCATAAGACATTTACTCCAGATTTGTGATATTTCAGAGAGTCGTGGAGGCGATTATCTGCACGCCGTTTTCTCTCCTCCGCTGCAGCACAATGGCGTCATTGTTCCTCCATCAGGAGGAAGATTACAGAACGCTTTAAGTGCCCGAGGAGCCGCTGGGAGCCCATCTCTGGCTCAAATCATTGTTTTCATGTAATTAATATAAAATGAGGAAAGCTTTTCAATAACGGAGATAAGAGAGACGGACAGAAGCAGCTATTGTTCAGGTCCAGAGCTTCACGCTCAGAGGATGAAGACTCTACAGCTGAGAAGATAACGGTCAGCCATGTTGGAGTGGAGAGAGAGGGGGCTGACGGGCCGGGCGATCAACAGGCCGAACCGCCACGCCACCGTTTACAGTCACTAGAAGCTGCTAACAGCTGTTAGAGGACGTCGTCTCACTCAGAGTCAACAGAGCGTCTCATCAAAGGTCAGGTCAACACTTCATTTCCATACGGGTCCACATACCTCCAGGACCAGGTCTGAATACGCTCAACGTCTCCTCCAGAGCTCTCCGTGAGACGAGTCACGTGACCCAACACCAGGTCACATGAGCAGAGACCTGATGGAGGTCTGACTCCTGGGAAAAGGCCAGATGATGAATGAGGTTCTGAAGAAGAATGTTTCAGACTTTAACCTCCGACGACCCCGTTAGGATCAGAGTCAGACATTTTGACTTAGTGACACAAAAACATCATAAAAACCGTTGATACGTCAGGAGAGTCCGTCCTGATCATCCACCAGATACAATCTGGTCTCCACACGCACGGCGTGATGTGCACGGCGTGATGTGCACGGCGTGATGTGCACGGCGTGCACGTATCCTCTACAGACCTGTTTACAGACCGTCTCCGTGTGCTGCTGCTGCCGGGGGACTTTCCACCTTCTGAGAGGAACAGAGAGAAGAATGTGTCCCGTCAGCACACGCCTGCTCTTCAAAGCCTCGCCTGACTGAAAGTGTCAAACATCTCCTCTCACTTTGACCAATTATGACTCGTAAAACCCGACGGTCCCTCAGGGGCACCGGGAGGAACGCCTCCTCGCTTTGTTCAGGGAGAACATCAGGCTGCTCTGAAGGGTCTACTGGGAACCAGCTGGTCTACTGGGAACCAGCTGGTCTGAAGGGTCTACTGGGAACCAGCTGGTCTACTGGGAACCAGCTGGTCTGAAGGGTCTACTGGGAACCAGCTGGTCTGAAGGGTCTCCTGGGAACCAGCTGGTCTGAAGGTTCTCCTAAACCAGCTGGTCTGAAGGTTCTCCTGGGAACCAGCTGGTCTGAAGGGTCTACTGGGAACCAGCTGGTCTGAAGGTTCTCCTGGGAACCAGCTGGTCTGAAGGTTCTCCTAAACCAGCTGGTCTGAAGGTTCTCCTGGGAACCAGCTGGTCTGAAGGTTCTCCTGGATCCCAGCTGGTCTGAAGGTTCTCCTAAACCAGCTGGTCTGAAGGTTCTCCTGGGAACCAGCTGGTCTGAAGGTTCTACTGGATCCCAGCTGGTCTGAAGGTTCTCCTAAACCAGCTGGTCTGAAGGTTCTACTGGGAACCAGCTGAACATTAGATATGAGATCAAATGAAGTCTTTAGAGACTGAAGAACATTCCCAGAACCTCTGACTGCTTTATTATTTTTTATTCTGATTTTTATCTTTGATCTTTTATTTAAAGACTTAAATTTCTATTTTTTTTTCTTCTGTAGTTTTTTCTCTTCATTCATTAAAACAGGTTGTTGGTTTTTACCTTTGAGCTCGTTCACTTTTAGGTTTCAGATATTTTTTCTTATTAAACTCTTTTTATTTTATCCAGGTTTTTTTTTTAAGTAGTGTTTTTATTTATTCCAGGCTGATTTCTGCCTGTTTTTGTGACATAATAATTCAAACTAAAGGCCTGAATAAAAGTGACCAAATCTCATCCACTACAGGGTTCATCTGTATTCATCATAATGAGGTGACACAGCTCTAATAATTAATGTAAATATTAATAAAGTAAATTAACTTGGTACAAAATAGAAAATTAAAACTCAAAAACTGTAATTTCAAATTGACTTTCTAATGTTAAAACCTAAAACCTCCAGAGAACCATAGAATAACCTTTGACCCCCATCTGGATCCAAACTGATTAAAAATACAAATGAGAGGGTGAATAATAATAATAATAATAATAATAATAATAATAATAATAATAATAATAATAATAATATCTCTCTGAGTATTTAAATCTTTTCATTTGTCTCTGATTTATTTCAGGTGGTTTTTAAACCTTTGACACCCACTGAGACTCAGCACAGATCTCAGATCCTGATTACAACCAGATCTAGGGACACCATTGGTCAGTTCATTCTGATTGACACCTCTTTAGAAAAGTAAGAGCCAATCAAAGTGAAGAAAATCTGTTTTTCCACCAATAGAAGGAGGTTTGCTCCTCCCTCTCAGCTGTTTGGACCAACAGAACCTTCTCAGCTGCTACCAGGTTGAAACTCCTCAGACAGGACGTTTGTTTACATGTTTACATGTTTAGGGCGATGGATGACCTGATCCTGGAGGTCTAACAGGATCTGGACCCAGTGAAGGTAGGAGCTGAGTCCTGCTGGTTTGGTTTGTCCTGGTTGTGTTTCACACCTGGACTGATGACCCTGTGGTTCTGATCTGTAGAGGCGGGGCTTCTTCTCTTGTGTTTGGTTTGGTTTGCCTCCCATCAGGTTTCCTACATTGTTTTAATGGATTTGTAAAGGAGGATCTTTTCCCATGTTGTTGTTTGTTAGAACGTTGATCTGATTCTCAACCCGTTCAGAGGAGCAGCAGCTCCTACAGGTCGGTGAAGGTTAGAGACGCTGATGTTTGTTGTTGGACGTTCAGCTCCTTCCATGTTTGGGAAACTCGTCTGAAAATGTTGATTTCTCCGGTCATAAATTTTATTTATATTTGACATACTGTATATATATATATATACACACACACACACACACATATATATATATATATATATATATATATATATATATATATATATATATATATATATATATATATATATATATATATGTGTGTGTGTGTGTGTGTGTGTGTGTGTGTGTGTGTGTGTGTGTGTGTGTGTGTGTGTATATATGGTTCATAAACCTTTAAACCTTGAAATTGGAACATTTTAAAGTTCAAGCTTTTCAGGGATTTTAGGAACCAGAAGCATCCAGTTTCCAGTTTTAAAAAACAGATTTAAATAAAAGTGATCAAATAAAATCTGCTGTTAAAGAGGAGGAAACATCCTGATGATTCCCTCTGGAGTAGGTTTTACTCATAAATGAATATTTTCTAGACTCTTCTGAACATTTTATGATTTGATGATCTTGTGCTGTAGATTATGAGCGACGTTCCAGACGTTTCCTCTCTGAGCTGCGGTGGCTCCAGTCGGTCCAGGTTCCTTCTGAAACCAGGTGAAGCAGATCTGATTACCTTCATTGTTCTCCAGTGTTTTCATAAGTTGTCAGCTGGTTGAGGTGAATTGAGCTGAGGAATTTAAACTCAACAGGAACGAATGTGAACTCCTGGTTTCCTCCTGTAACGACGAGCTTTTACTCATCAGGACAGAAATTATATTTAATAAAGTCGAGTTTTAATATCGACTTTTTCTGATTGAACAAATGAAAAATAAGAAGACATTAAAGAACAGTGAGTTCAGGCTGTTACCATCCGGATGAAGATCTGTTATTCCTTCAGTTATAAAACTTAGAAATGATTGATGTGATCTGGTATTTATAGAATGAATGTATGGTTATACCACTACTGTCCCTAGAGGATAATAAAGATCCTCGCCTCGCCTTCCTCCTCTTATTTGGGTCTGGGTCGCGGGGTATCCCATGTAGAGCATCCCAGGCCGTCCTCTCCCCGGCCAAGTCCACCAGATCCTCAGCTGGACGCCCAGGTGTTCCCTGACCAACCTGGAGATGGAGTTCCTCCAGCTGGTCCTGGGTCGACCCGGGGGCCTCCTGCCAGCAGGACATGCCCAGACACCTCCCGAGGGAGGCGTCCTACCAGGTCCCTGAACCTTATGTATATAACTCATGTACAGTCTAATCTGCGGTACTCCACAGGTGACCTTAGTATTTATTTGTACATTTTGAAGTCATTGGCCCCGTCTCATTACTCGCACTTCCACCCTACGTTCTTCAGTGAAGCGCACTTGGAATTATGGGTAATACCCTTCGCTGAAGTGTACACCCATGTGGACTTCGGCGAAGTGCGTAACGAGGGTGGAAAAGGGGGCGGGGCCAAGGTCCGGATTCTACGGCCAGGAGAATCGAGACACCCTAAGCACTCACGCACCTCCGCGGGAACGCGCAACTGAGGGGCGCGAGGGTGGAAGTGCGAGTATTGGGATTGGGCCTTTGAGTGAGGTCATTTTATCCAAGTATAGGTTATCGATCTATTGTTCTTCATCAGGTCCTGAGTGGAGATAAACCTCAGACCAAAACCCGAAACAATCTGAGCTCCTGGTCTTTAGACTCGTCTAGATTCCGTCTAAACTCGTCCTGTCAGAAACACAACCAGTCCTCATCATTCTAAGTGTTTCCTGTCTGCTCTGGTCTGTGGGAACGACATCACACAGAACATCCTCTGGATTTATGATCCTGAACACCTCTGCTCCCGTCCCGCCCTGCCCTGATTCGCTGCAGGCTCCTGGCCTCGCTGCCGTCTCACCTTCAGTACCTGTCAATTAACCGTCTGCAGCTGCGGGGCCAGGAGACGGTCCAGGACTTCCAGGAGCTCCAGTCCACGTGGAAACTCAAGGATCTGGGAGGCTTTTCATGGTCCTGTCCCTCGTTCCCACCAGAACCCTCCAGTTCTCTCGGGTTTAAAGAAAAGGAAGCGACGTTTCCTGTTTTCTGTCCTGAAGTTTGAACCTTCAGGACGTTTATAGAAAACATTCTAACGTTTGAACGTTACCTGTTGAAGCCTGTAAAGGTTCAGCTGAGGATTTATTCTCAGGGACAGAAACTGGTGAAGCTGAGCGTCCTGCTGCCAGCAGACAGTAGGACAAGCATGAAGGGACATCTGTCCTCAGTCTCTGTCTCACGGGGACTGTTGGAGACACAGTAATCAGATCATCTGCGTGTTTTAGATGATTTCACCTGTCAGGACCTGAAGACCCGAGACAAAACTAAAAGACAAACGGTGAACGCCGTCCTCCAGTCAGAAGGTCCTAAATGTCTCTTTGTCTCATTTTAGTCACACTTATGTCTCCAAGTCCTGCCTAAGATGTCAAACACACGTCTACGTACAGAGACCAGACTCAGACTGGTTCTAGACTGGTTCTAGACTGGTTCTAGACTGGTACTAAACTGGTTCCAGACTGGCTCCAGATGGGTTCTAGACTGGTTCCAGACTGGTTCTAGAATGGCTCCAGAAGGGTTCTAGACTGGTTCCAGAAGGGTTCTAGACTGGTCCTAGACTGGTTCCAGAAGGGTTCTACACTGGCTCCAGATGGATCTGGATCAGGACCCAGTTCAGTTCTCTGGTCTGGATCAGGACCCTGTTCAGTTCTCTGGTCTGGATCAGGACCCTGTTCAGTTCTATGGTCTGGATCAGGACCCAGTTCAGTTCCCTGGTCTGGATCAGGACCCAGTTCAGTTCCCTGGTCTGGATCAGGACCCTGTTCAGTTCTCTGGTCTGGATCAGGACCCAGTTCAGTTCCCTGGTCTGGATCAGGACCCAGTTCAGTTCTCTGGTCTGGATCAGGACCCAGTTCAGTTCTTTGGTCTGGATCAGCACCCTGTTCAGTTCTCTGGTCTGGATCAGGACCCAGTTCAGTTCCCTGGTCTGGATCAGGACCCTGTTCAGTTCTCTGGTCTGGATCAGGACCCTGTTCAGTTCTCTGGTCTGGATCAGGACCCAGTTCAGTTCTCTGGTCTGGATCAGGACCCTGTTCAGTTCTCTGGTCTGGATCAGCACCCTGTTCAGTTCTCTGGTCTGGATCAGGACCCAGTTCAGTTCCCTGGTCTGGATCAGGACCCTGTTCAGTTCTCTGGTCTGGATCAGGACCCAGTTCATTTCTCTGGTCTGGATCAGGACCCTGTTCAGTTCTCTGGTCTGGATCAGGACCCTGTTCAGTTTTTGGGTCTGGATCAGGACCCAGTTCAGTTCCTTGGTCTAGATCAGGACCCAGTTCAGTTCTTGGGTCTGGATCAGGACCCAGTTCAGTTCCCTGGTCTGGATCAGGACCCAGTGGGGACAGTTTCCTGTGGGGACGCCGTCTCGTTGGAGGACTTGTGGACTAAAGAAGTTCCTCCAGTCCACCAGAAGTGGTTTTGGTGCTTGGAGGCGGGGTTTGGGGGGTTCTGGCTCCTGGGAGCCTGAGGGGTCGGGTTGGGTTCCCTCTGGAGCAGAAACCAATCATGCTTTTCAGATTTTTAATTAAAGACGACGACTGCCAAACTCTGCTCTGCGGGCTTTTATCAGTCCGTCGTGATAAGATGCAACATGCTCGGTGAGTCATGGTGTCCTCTCAGAAAATCCACGTCACCGGACCGGTTCGGCTCCGACGACTTCCTGAAATCAGGTCCGTTAAAGGTTCTGGTGGAGAAATCAAACCTGGGTCATGAGTGGAGCTGAAAACTGGCTCAGTGAGCCGTTAAAGGACGACTTTTTAAACATTTGTCATTTTTAACTCATGAATTCACTTCTTTATTTTTTGAACAACTGGAACTTTGAACTTTCTTTACTTTTTATAACATTTCTGTAACATTGGAGGTTGAGGCTGCAGATCCAGACTGATTCAATCCAGTCGTCGGCTGCTGGTTCCCACAGACCTCCTGATGGATGGATCAGGAGTTTTCCTGTTTTCAGAACATTTTATTAAATTACCAGCCTCTTATGGATAACAGAACTCAAAATTTTGATTTGCAGCCTGAACCAGATTCTTTGACAAAACCTAACATTTTTTACAGCACTACAAATATTTAAAAAGATTTAAAATATATCTAATCCTACTAGTCTGCTAAAGCCTTTAGTGGTTGAGGTTTCTAACTCTGAGCGAGCGCCTGTTGGAGGTTGAAGGAGCGACGGCCTGAGGTCAGAGAACAGGATATTTACGACACCATGAGGCATGCTGGGAGTTCATGAAGCTGTTTAAACCTCCACTGATCTGTTTCCCTTCTGTGTCTGTTTGTCTGATAGATTCAGTTTATAAAACATTTAAACCATAATGACTTTGTCTTTTTTTTCACTGCCTGCTTCCTGAAAGAAGCAACATTCAAACTTTAGTCACAAAATGTTTAAAAATAACTCAAAGATTAGGTTTTTTGGAATCTGTTAGCATCTTTGTTCATCTAGTTTATTCCCAACAAAAAAGACATTTATGAAACTAACCAGATTTAACTTCCCTTAAAGTCATTTTTCTAACACTTGAATCCAAACTTCATGCTGAGTTTTTCAGTTTTTCTAGTTTAGCTGAATAATTAAAGTGGATTTGTGTCCATTTGAAGGTCCAGGTGTAGCTCCGCCTCTCACCTGCTGCAGGTAGACTCCAGCTCATCATGACCCCTACAGGTTAGAGCAGTTAGGAAGATGAATGAATGAATGAATTTTGGATATATTTGTTGTTGTTTTGTTTTACAGCTTACAGAGTAACAGATGTATTTTTTAAATTCTTTACTTTTACATGTATTCTGGTGGTGCAGTTGTTTGCACCGTTGCCTCGAAGCAAGAAGGTCACAAGTTCAAATCCCGGCTGCGGCCTTTCTGCATGGAGTTAGCATGTTCTCCTCATGCATGCGGTGGTTTCCTCCGGGTTCTCCGGTTCCCTCACCGATCACAACATGGCTGATAGAGTGATTGTTAATTTGTGTGTCACTTTGGATAAAAACCAAAAAATGCACATAAACATAGTTTTCTTTCTACCAGTAATTATAAAGATCTAAATAGAAAAAATATACTACGTATTTTATTGAATGCAAAATATTTTTGAATGAGTTGACTGGTTGGTCGGTCAGTTGGTTTTATGGTTTTTTAGTTGGTTGGTTGGATGTTTGGTTAGTTAGTTGGTTGGTTGGTTGGTTGGTTGGTTGGTTGGTTGGTTGGTTGGTAGGTTGGTTGGTTGGTTTTTTTTAGTTGGTTGGTTGGTTGTTTTTTTTTTTGTTGGTTGGTTGGTTTTTTGGTTGGTTGGTTGGTTTTTAGTTGGTTGGTTGGTTTTTTGGTTGGTTGGTTGGCTTTTTTAGTTAGTTGGTTGGTTGTTTTTTTAGTTAGTTGGTTGGTTGGTTGGTTTTTTAGTTGGTTGGTTGGTTGGTTGGTTGGTTTTTTAGTTGGTTGGTTGG
>SSNR01000097.1:130884-187708 GCA_006937965.1 Callopanchax toddi | reverse complement strand
TTGTAGATGTCATATTGTAGATATTGTATTGTAGATGTTGTTTTGTAGATGTCGTATTGTAGATATTGTATTGTAGATATTGTATTGTAGATGTCATATTGTAGATGTCATATTGTAGATATTGTATTGTAGATGTCGTTTTGTAGATGTCGTATTGTAGAAATTGTATTGTAGATATTGTATTGTAGATGTCATATTGTAGATGTCATATTGTAGATATTGTATTGTAGATGTCGTTTTGTAGATGTCATATTGTAGATATTGTATTGTAGATGTTGTTTTGTAGATGTCACATTGTAGATGTCATATTGTAGATATTGTATTGTAGATGTTGTTTTGTAGATGTCATATTGTAGATATTGTATTGTAGATGTCGTTTTGTAGATGTCATATTGTAGATATTGTATTGTAGATGTTGTTTTGTAGATGTTGTATTGTAGATATTGTATTGTAGATATTGTATTGTAGATGTCATATTGTAGATATTGTATTGTAGATGTTGTTTTGTAGATGTCATATTGTAGATATTGTATTGTAGATGTTGTTTTGTAGATGTCGTATTGTAGATAATGTATTGTAGATGTCATATTGTAGATATTGTATTGTAGATGTTGTTTTGTAGATGTCATATTGTAGATATTGTATTGTAGATGTTGTTTTGTAGATGTCATATTGTAGATGTCGTATTGTAGATATTGTATTGTAGATGTCATATTGTAGATGTCATATTGTAGATGTCATATTGTAGATATTGTATTGTAGATGTCATATTGTAGATGTTGTTTTGTAGATGTCGTATTGTAGATATTGTATTGTAGATATTGTATTGTAGATGTCATATTGTAGATGTCATATTGTAGATATTGTATTGTAGATGTCATATTGTAGATGTCATATTGTAGATATTGTATTGTAGATGTTGTTTTGTAGATGTCATATTGTAGATATTGTATTGTAGATGTTGTTTTGTAGATGTCACATTGTAGATGCCATATTGTAGATATTGTATTGTAGATGTTGTTTTGTAGATGTCATATTGTAGATGTCGTTTTGTAGATGTCATATTGTAGATATTGTATTGTAGATGTTGTTTTGTAGATGTCGTATTGTAGATATTGTATTGTAGATATTGTATTGTAGATGTCATATTGTAGATGTCATATTGTAGATATTGTATTGTAGATGTCATATTGTAGATGTCATATTGTAGATATTGTATTGTAGATGTTGTTTTGTAGATGTCATATTGTAGATATTGTATTGTAGATGTTGTTTTGTAGATGTCTCATTGTACTGTAGATTTTGTATTTTAGATGTTGCTGAGTAATTCCAGGTCAGATCATCTGGACTCTCCTTCTTTAAACTCACCAGACTCAGCTGACGGGTCACCTGACCTGAACCAGGTGACTTGTTTGTGTCAGAATGTCTCCCATCCCCCGCTCCTCCTCTCTCACACACAGTTTTGTGTAAGAGGGATTTAACTGCTGGCTTAAGCCCAGACAACTTGTTGATAACGCAGGAAGCTGATGTATAGCCGTGATGATAACATTCTAATACTCCATGAATCCCTAATCAGGCCTCGCTGCTCTGCTCCACCGAGACGTAGAGGATTAACATTCAGCGATGCCTGATCCCATCTCCTCTCTCCTCCACTGCCTCTTCACCCCGACAGCCACGGTCAACCTGCAACACGGAGATAAAACACAATAAAATGATCAATTATCAGCCAGGCAGACAGGAGTTTCATTTATTCTGACATTTAGTTTAAAAGTTCAACATGTGGATTCAAATAATCAGAACTCTTTTCAAACATCCAATCAGAATCAAACAGCTTGGTTTGTTCCAGATTCAACAAAAAGGATGACATTTAATTATATTTAAACTCTTCATCCTTTATTTGGTCAAAGTTGTTTCTGTTTTGCTGAAAAAAAATCCATAAAAATTTGAGTTTAAATTTATTGGTATTAATTTCAATTGTTTGGTTTTTTAGTTGGTTGGTTGGTTGGTTTTTTAGTTGGTTGGTTGGTTGGTTTTTTAGTTGGTTGGGTTTTTTTTTTTAGTTGGTTGGTTGGTTTTTTTAGTTGGTTGGTTGGTTGGTTGCTCTAATGATTATGTTCTGGTTTCACTCATTTTTGTATTTATTTTAATAATAAAATCCAGGCCTAAAGAAGGCCCTACTACATTGTTTTATTTGTTTAGGAGTCCTCTTTCCCCTAAAATTAGGATTTTATTAATTTAGAAATTAGTGTTTTAGGATCTAAAATGAGGCTGCATGGTGGCGCAGCTGGTTAGCACTGTTGCCTCGCAGCAAGGAGGTCGTGGGTTCGCGTCCCGGCTCTGCGGCCTCTCTGCGTGGAGTTTGCATGTTCTCCCCGTGCATGCGTGGGTTTCCTCCGGGTACTCCGGTTTCCTCCCACAGTCCAAAGACATGACTGTCAGGCTAATTGGGCTGGTAAATTGTCCTTAGGTGTGAGTGGGTGTGTGGTTGTTTGTCTCGTTCGTCTCTGTGTGGCCCTGCGATGGACTGGCGACCTGTCCAGGGTGTCCCCCGCCTCTCGCCCCTTGACCACTGGAGATAGGCACCAGCTGCCCCGCGACCCTCTGTGGAGGATGAAGCGGCTACAGAAAATGGATGGATGGATGGATGGATCTAAAATGATTTAATATGAAAAGACTGACATTTTGAACTTGTTGATTTCTATGGGCCAAACCCTAATATGTCAGAGGTTAAATTAAATTCTTATATTTTTCATTTCTGTGGACCATCTCAGGGCTCCACACATGTTTTTTTTAACCCACTGTTGGGTCCTGACCCTCACTTTGGGAACCGTAGACTAAAGCTAATCTTCTATGAAGATGAGTGTCTTAGTGACATGAAAGTTTAAACAAATAAAATGAAGACGAACTGGTAACAAGCTCAGACATCTTGTTCATTACATCTTTCTGGAGCTCTGTGTCTCCAGATAACAGAAGTCCAAGTTTTATCTAAAATCACAAGATGCCTTCTAGGTGTGACGTCCTGGATTACATTCATGTTGGAGCCTCTAAAGATCAGGACCCTGTTCCAGAGGGACAGGGTGACTATAGGTTTACCTGTTGAGATGGTTTGAGGTGTAAAATTACACCTGGTTCTCCAAGATGTTGCACAACGGTTGTTCTGGAGTAAATTTCCAGGAACAGACCGGCTTCACCAGCTCCTCTCAGGATATCAGCAGCCTTAATGTTTCACCCAGCCTTTAGAGGAGTTCCTCCACCTCCCGCTGTCGTCTTCTACCAGATAAACTTACCTCTGTGTGATTATGAGCTGTGACACATGCCATCCTGCTGTGCCCCCCCCCCCACCCCCCACAAACGACCTGAATGATGGCTGCACAAATGCAGAGCGTCAGCGCATCACCTGACAGCTTTTTGAACACACAGGATTCTGAAACCACCTGAGGCACTTCAGTAATTATATGCAGTTATTAGCTAGTGTTCCAAAAGCCGGAGCCGTTTCCCACCTGGACCGAAGAAACCTGACAGAATGCCCAACAAGAGCCAGGAGTCCGAATCCTGTGAGCTCATCAGCTGTAATTTGTTTAAAAAAACCAAGTCTGAAAGGTGATTCCGTCCGTCTGTCAGTCTGAGTCTTCATCATGTTTTTATTGTCACTCGTCCAAGACTCTAACTGTTGCTGTTGGCAGAGATCAGTATCAGCAGGAGGAAACTATTTTCTAATCACAACGAACACATCAAAGCCTTGTTTACACACACACACACACACACACACACACACACACACACACACACACACACACACACTCCCATGTGTCTAATATGATCCTGCAGAGCGACGCTGTAGAAAACAGCTGAAAGTCTAAAGACTCATGAATCAATCAATCAATCAACTTTTATTTATAAAGCACTATTCATGCCTGGGGCAGCTCAAAGTGCTCTACAGATTTAAAACAAAAATAAAACAATTCCATAAAAATATAAACTATGCTTCCCCCCCCACACACACATACATACACCCACCCACACACACACACACACAAACTTTAAGATACCAACATAACAATAAAAGTGACTAAATAACCCTGGACTGAGCCCAGAAGAACCAGGTCAGGAGATGTGGTCTTGAGCCTGTTCTTAAAAACATCAACGCTCTCCGCGGCCCTCAGGAGCTCCAGCAGACCGCTCCACAGACGGGGGCCATAGTACTGGGAAGAGGCCGCTCCATAGGTCTGTGTTCGGACTCTGGGGATCGTTAACAGACCGGTGCCGGAGGACCTGAGGGTCCGCGAAGGTTCATAAGTTAAAAGCAGTTCTTTAAGATAAGAAGGCCCAAGACCATTAAGACATTTAAAAACCAGTAAAAGATTCTTAAAATCTATCCTAAAACACACTGGGAGCCAATGCAGTGATTTTAAAACTGGTGTAATATGCTCCTGGTCCTGGTCTTGGTCAGCACATGAATAACCTCGTCACCTTTCAAAATAAAAGCTTTTAGTTATTTACCTGTTAACAATTATTTCAGCCTTCAAAATAAAACAGATCCTTTTAGTGTTTGCCTTTGTAATTTTGAACATATTTAAACTACTTTTACCTCCTTTTAAAAAATAAAATGAATAATTAATTCTTCAACTAGCAGGTGAAAGACATTTTACTAAGAGAGTACACAAAAAAATACTAAACTAGAAAAATCCTAATAAATATGAGGAAGGCTGAATAAAACGTTCAACCTAACATTGTTATTGCTTTCAAATGAAAAACTGTTTTTGAATTACTATTATTTTACATTTAATTATTACCTTTGTTGCCACAAATAAAATGAAAAATTCTTATTTTCATAGTTCATCTCTTGGTGTTAGTTAAAGATTGACCAAGCTTTATATTTCTTTAGGAAACACTGCGTGTTTAAAACGAGTCACGTCATTCTGTTAAAGTTTCTCATGGTAGAAACCAGAGGGCGTGGAGTTAAAGCACATTTTAATAGGAAACACGTTAAAGGTTTTTATTATGACTCTTTTTCTTCAGATCATCACAAGGTTAGAACCTGATCAGTTTAATCATTTTCTCTCTTTTTAAGGCATTAATAATTAATAACATCAGTTTAAAAAACTTCAAGGTGGATTTTAATACAAAGCATTTTGATTTTAATGATTTTTTTTGTATCTATTCTTTAACTGATGTCTTTATTAATTCAAGTTGTTCTGTTTTCTTCTGAGGACTCTGAGGGAGGTTCTCTGAGTTCTGCTTCTTTTTCATCTGAGTCCTAAAATAAAACTCCCACGGTCGACCGGATCAGAGCTTCTGCACTTAGAAACTGGAATGAATCACCAGAGACGACGATTCAGCACCAAATGATAACATTTAGATGATCTGATGTTAAAAAAGCATCCGTGACTTCCTGCTGTAGTTTAGGTAACATTCATTTATTACAGTCAAAGATAAGAAATACATTGTTATTAAAGTTATTTCTTAAAGGTTTGAGACTAATTTAAACTTTAAAGTCAGAAAAGGGTCATCCAGTGATGGCTGAAATGTATATATATATATATATATATATATATATATATATATATATATATATATATATATGAAAACTGAAATCTTTACTAATAAGAATGGGGGTTAAATGAAATTTGCTCTAGTGAACAATATCTATCATTATTATTATTATTACAGTTTTTAGGGTTGTTATTATTATATAATTATATAATATATCATTTATAAATGTATAAGTTTTAATTATATACATATTCTTTTCATTACTGTTGTTTTTGATGTGTTTAAATAACTTTTTGCAATTTTCAAATATTTAAAAGTTTGCAGGTGAAAAATGAGAAACTATTTTCTGTTCAGAAGTTTTTTCTGTTATTTGCAGTGTTCCTGTTGTTTCTCTGTCATGGTAAAGTAGATGTAAAAAAGCTCGATCTAAAGGTAGAAAACCTTCGCTGGCTGATACATAATGAAGAGCCCGAGGTCATAAATCAGCTGATTGGTTTCACAGAGTAAACAGATCAACCACTGGTTTATTTTTCACTCCGTCAGGTTTTAACTGTGGTTTTAGTTTGGATTGAATGTTCAGTTCAACTCAACAGAAACGAGGTCAGAGTTCAACGAGCAGAACAAAAAACCAGACTTATGGAGCAAAAAGAACCAAACTGGATCTGTTTAGGTTTTCTTGTTGTGCTAAAATAAGAACTGGACTTCCTCTGGATCTGGTTCTGGTTCTGACGGGGTTCTGTCCTCCTCCAGCTCTCAGTCTGTTGTTGTAACTGAACTCTCTCCTCGGTCAGAGTAAATATATACCGGCACAGCCTGTCCGTCTGGCTGTGAGCACCACGCCCTGCTGCACACACACACACACACACACACACACTTTGCATTAAAGCTTTGCATGTATTTGGGAGTTTTACCCGTTCAAGGTGAGACAGTTGCTCCGCGGTGACTAATGTGTTTCTCAGGTAGAGAATGAGTCCTGGACCAGGGGTCAAAGGTGAACATCCTGCTGACTCAGAAAACTGAGAGAGGGTGGTTTTATTTCTCCGACAGGGAATTAAATCCAACTCAATGTGAACAAATAGATGAACTGATGCATGAACTGCAGGAAGAATCAATGTGTTTACTCTTTCTGTTTTTGTAAACAAACCTAGAAAAACAACAAATGTTTCCTGGTGTGCAGCTTGTTTAGATTTACATAGATTTAATGAACAGATTAGAAATAAATAAGAGAGGTTTGAAGGAAAACTCCAACCAGAGGATGAACCTGTAAGTTTTATTTTAAGAAGCTTTTATTTATGCAAACCTCAGAAACACCAAACAGGAAGTCATCAGTAACACAAACAAAAATAAACACATTTTCTATGCATATTTAATTAACTTTAGTTATAAATATTACAACTACTGAGGGAAATGCCTGAGTGTAGTTACTAAGCATGAGGGGAAACTGAAATCTGTTACTGAATGTTGATGCACTGGTTGGTATTGTTGTGTAATTCTACTCCACAAAGCTAAAATAATTAAAATCCTATCATTCCTCAAAGGAAAGACCATCACATGCACACACCCACGCTGCTCCGCAAGAAACCAAAACACAACAAACAGCTGCTAGAACATGAAATCAACCAATCCCGGACAAGCCCCCAAAAATGTTAGTCCCCGCATCTAAAATGGCCCAAATAAACTACATAGAGGCCAGACAGTAAGTGTAATGACTAAACTTTTAATAAAATTCATCATTCTGGAGGAACCCAGTTTATTGATTTTAGATTTGTTTTAAATTGCAGGGTTGTTTAGTTTTTTTATTCAGATAAAATGCTGTCCAAAAATACAATTTGAAACGTTTATTGAGGGTATTTTGTTTTACAATACATATTTTTAAATCATTTTTATAGTCAAAGGTGCCACTTTTCAGTAAAGCTTCTAAAGATGCTTTATTTAAAAATCTCCAGTTGTGACATCACTTAGGGAAGTTAAGCCTACTTCACACCGGGTGCGGTTGCGGTGCGGTGCGGACTCCGCAAGGATTAAAAACCATTTATTCCAATCAGAGCCTCCACACCGACTCAGGTGCGGTTGCGGGGCAAAGTTAACTTTCAGCAACAAGTCTATTTTTGCTGGACACTGCAGTGGACATAGATATCATATACATCACTAGATGCCCTATGTGGGACTCTACGGTGTCCCTACACGGCGGCCATCTTGCTTCGTACAGCTGACGTTCTGCTCTCTATGGCAGCAGATGGAAGGTGAGCATCAGCTTAACTAAAAACACTCAGAACTCGATTAAAAATGAACGGATTTACAAACGGGTTACTTTCTTACAAACCTTATTATAGACTTGAGATTTGATACTTTTACAATTTATGAGTTTCCCGACCATTATCGTTATATTTTGATATATTCACAGCCACGTCTCTGACATTTATAAAAATGCAAACCGTTTGAAAATCGGTTAAAAATTGATCAAGTTAGAGGTATTTAATCGTACATGCTTCATTGACATCAATGTAAGAAATGGGGCAGCTGTACGAACTAAGATGGCCGCCAGCGTAGTGACGTCAGGGTCCATTGACGAACAGCGCGGGTGAGACATCTAGTGATATATATGATATCTATGGCAGTGGATCGATCGTCATCAAGTTAAAAACATTACGTGCGCCAAACAGGAAGTGAAACGCTAGCAGGCGAGGTGCATCCGGTATTGTTTCAAAATAAAAGCATTAGCTTCGTTGCTAATGTTAACACGATTTGGATATTTCAAAGACAAAGAAACAACATAAAACTTAATTAAGCATAACATTAAACTACAGGTATATTAAAAACGGAGTGTACTTACCCATTGTAGAATTAGCAACGTGAAAAAGAAAAGCTAAAAGACGTTAGCTGGGGGCTTCTGTTGAGCGGACTTCCTGTTTGTTCACGTAGTTGTTATCGCGTGAACTCGCAAGAATAACAGAGATTTGGTGCTCTCGCGGGAACGAAGTCCCGGAGATGTTCTATATGAGTTCCACAACAAAACCGCAGCCGGTGTGGACTACTTTTATTGCGGCTGCGGTGGCGCACTGCCCCGCAACCGCACTGCATCCAGTGTGAAGTAGCAGTTATAAGCTAGGTGGCGCTGCAGACAGTGTTGCCAGATGTAGATAAATATTGTATTTGTAGGATAATTTAACACTCTGTACGATCAATTATCCCATAAAAATGATGATTTGAGCCCTTTGTTGTGTGGAGTTTGTGTTTTAATCATTGTGTTAGACTCTTTAAAGCTAAAGCTACTTAAACATCTCCAACGCTGCAGTCTGTCGGCTCGCTCTCGGCTCACTGTGATGCGTTTGTAGTTTTATGTTAGAGCGGCTATTTAATCGAGTCAGTGTGTGGTCATTTTTCTCAGAAATGCTAAATTATTGTGTTTGTGGAGGCTGTCAGTCTGTCAGGACAGCGAGTCCACGAATTAAAACGGGACAGCTTCATTACCTGGATGCGTGATTTCTGCTTTGGCTACGAAAAACCAGGTCAGTCTTTGGTCTCACGCAGGACTGGATGTGATGAGTTCCACATGGATACCGAAGAAGTGACTCTAAACAGGTGTTCTGCCTTAAATTCATTTAAATTCCCACCGGAATCACCGTTAGCAGCAGCTAAGCTAACGGGAGCTAACAGCCGCAGATTCAGATGCAGCCAGTAGGGGGCAGAAGGGTCCAGAGTCAGACCAGACCGGGTCAGAGGCTCAGCAAACAAGAGCTGTGTATTGTAAGTTTTGTTGTCTAATATCTGCTAATTACCAACTTAATTTATTAAGTAATTGTAAACATTTACAGATTTATCTGTGTTGGCATCAAAATCAATATTTGTATCTTGGGATACGGGCCCCGCCCCTTCCCTACGTCACGTCCGGTCTGGTGGAAAACGGAAAATTCTCATAAAAATGTCTCCAAAACTCTAAATAAGTTTTATATTTGTGTAAATTTGTATATTTCTCTAAACATTTGTTTAAGAGGGTCTTTAACCTGCAACCTGCTCTTTAAGTTGCTTGTTTTATTTATAAGGTTTTACATTGGGTTCACTAAGATTAATATAATCAACTAGTCCATGTAATCTCTACATCTGCATAATAAATAATAATTCTATATCTTTATAACTGACTGAGTTATAGATATTTTTGTTTTTGCTAATATTGACTAGCATTGGCGGCCATCTTGAATCAGGTTGAGCTGTACATCCAATGGATCCATCTATTGGTTGATGAGATACTTTGTAGCAGTTCACCTGCCTCCAGGTGGTAGGTGACACAAGTCAAGACCACGAAGAAAGAAAGGTGACGATTTAATTAGTTTTTGATGAACTAAACATCAAAAGATTTTATATAAAAGCACTCAAACCTCATCTCACTCCTTCCCAAAGAGCCTGATCAATAATTCCACTAGACTGGAGCCAAAAACCAGGTCATCCGAGGGTAGAGGAGCCCTCGGTGAGGTCTTCAAAGTGCTTCTGATGGTGGAGCCTGTAATGAAAGGGACTGCAGTATATCACTCTAAAAACACTCGTATCACTCCTCAAACTCCAGCATAAACTGTGTTTATGATCAGAGTCAAACGGAGACCTGAACAAGCTTCTGCTGGACTCTGATGGGCAGAACGTCCAGAAGAGAAGGCGTTTAGGAGGTTTTAATGTGTCGGCCATGATGGCTCTTTGTGTATTTGGCATACTGATCAGGGGCTTCTGGGAGAAATCCCAGGACTCATTCATTATTCAGGTGCTGAGGAGAGAAATCTGCTTCCCAGGTTACGGAGGAGGAAAACCAGATCACAGAGAGAGACGGGAAATAAAAGAGAGGAAGGGATGGATGGATGGATGGACGGACGGATGGATAGATGGACAGACAAGGGGTTGGAGGGACTGACTGACTGGAGTCTGTCCATATGGACATACGTACAGAGTGTGTATGTTGGACTTGATTTAAATACCTGAAAATCAGCTATCTATGAGTTTTGCTGCTACTTCCTTTTTCTGGAGGCTCCACCCACTTTAAGTGATGTCACTGGTGGGTGTGGTCATTGGATGGATGTTTGTTTGTAGCTTCAGTAAATGATTTAAAGTGTGTCGTATGTCAGATGAGCTGATTACAGACTTTCTCAGCGTAGTGGCCCCATCATACAGGAAGTCGTTGTCTTCTTTCTACTCAGGAAACCAGAAATCAAATCAAACTTAAAACACTCAGTGGATGAAAGAGTTTTTAATATAAAACACTCAGTGGATAAAAGAGTTTTTAATATAAAACACTCAGTGGATGAAAGAGTTTTTAATATAAAACACTCAGTGAATAAAAGAGTTTTTAATATAAAACACTCAGTGGATGAAAGAGTTTTTAATATAAAACACTCAGTGAATAAAAGAGTTTTTAATATAAAACACTCAGTGGATGAAAGAGTTTTTAATATAAAACACTCAGTGAATAAAAGAGTTTTTAATATAAAACACTCAGTGGATGAAAGAGTTTTTAATATAAAACACTCAGTGAATAAAAGAGTTTTTAATATAAAACACTCAGTGGATGAAAGAGTTTTTAATATAAAACACTCAGTGAATAAAAGAGTTTTTAATATAAAACACTCAGTGGATGAAAGAGTTTTTAATATAAAACACTCAGTGAATAAAAGAGTTTTTAATATAAAACACTCAGTGGATGAAAGAGTTTTTAATATAAAACACTCAGTGAATAAAAGAGTTTTTAATATAAAACACTCAGTGGATGAAAGAGTTTTTAATATAAAACACTCAGTGGATAAAAGAGTTTTTAATATAAAACACTCAGTGGATGAAAGAGTTTTTAATATAAAACACTCAGTGGATAAAAGAGTTTTTAATATAAAACACTCAGTGGATAAAAGAGTTTTTAATATAAAACACTCAGTGGATAAAATAGTTTTTAATATAAAACACTCAGTGAATAAAAGAGTTTTTAATATAAAACACTCAGTGGATAAAAGAGTTTTTAATATAAAACACTCAGTGGATAAAAGAGTTTTTAATATAAAACACTCAGTGGATGAAAGCGTTTTAAAAATTTGCTCTAATGTTTGAAACAGATGATGTTCCTGTTAGCATCAAGCTAGTTATGGTTGGTCCACAGAAGATCTGCTCTGTTTAAAACCCAGTGAGAAAACAAGAACAACAATGGATCAATAGGTGGACCAGGAGGTCAGAGAGTCCTGGTGCTAAGGGTCAGAGGTCACGACCTCTGAGTTGTTGACTTGAAGAACTGTAGCTAATAAAACTGGTTGCTACTGGCAACAGATTCATGAAGACAGAGCAGAAGGTTTTAATTCTCAGAGTCAAAAACGGACGTGAAATTCTAGCAAACAAAGGAGGAAGACATCTGGATGTCTTCAGGGTGTCTCCTGGTCATCTTTAGGGCATCTTCAGGAGTTCTTTAGGACATCTTTGGGACTTTAGGACATATTTGGGACATTAGGACATCTTTGGAACTTCAGGACATCTTTGGAACTTCAGGACATCTTTGGGACTTCAGGACATCTTTGGGACTTTAGGACATCTTTGGGACATCAGGACATCTTTGGGACATCAGGACATCTTTGGGACTTCAGGACATCTTTTGGACTTCAGGACATCTTTGGGACTTCAGGACATCTTTGGGACATCTTTGGGACTTGAGGACATCTTTTGGACTTCAGGACATCTTTGGGACTTTAGGACATCTTTGACGTCTTTGGTTGGTCTTTGAGACGTCTTCAGGGAATCTTTAGGATGTTTTTAAGTTGTCTTCAGGACATCTTTAGGAGGTCTTCAAAGTGTCTTAAGGACGTTTTCAGTGTGTCTCCTAAATGTCTTCAAAGTTTCTTCACGATGTCTTCAGAGGTTTCATGTGAATTATCAAGTTAACATGAAAGGATGTGAATCTGAGGGCTGAGGAGGCGCGTGTGTGTGTGTGTGTGCGTGCGTGTGTGTGTGTGTGTGTGTCTCTGAGTTGTTGATTTTAAGACAACAGAAGCTGTTTGTGATTATCTGTCTGGTGTTTTAACAGACTCTGGTTCTGGTTTTAAGACCGGTGTTTGTTTTCTCAGGTGAGTGCGATGAGGGGATCCCTGTGGGAGGTCAACACACACACACACACACACACACACACACACACACATATTACTCCAGAGCACAAACATCCCAGCTGTGAACACTCAGGTGTTGTCATTAGTTTCTCAGCGGTTCAAACGTCAGTCTGTCAGCTGTTGAGAGGACAAACCTCATGTCCTGTGGATCACATGACCTTTTGTCAAGCCCCGCCCCCTCCATGTGAAGCGTTTCCTGATGTTGACTCCTATTCATCCAGATCTTTTTCTGATATTAATGTTTCAAACATTCTTATTTAATAGATTATTAGTTGTTTGATGTTTAGAAACACCTGATTGGTGCAGGTGAGTAGGCGGGGCTTACAGACCCACAGCCTCAGGGTTCTGAACATGAGAGTTCACTTAGCATCAACAGAACAATGTTCTAGTTTTACATGCTCACAGACACTTTATTAGGTACACCTGTTCAACTACTCCTTAACACAAATGTTTTTTCAGCCAGTCACACGGCACACACACACACCTCTGTCTCTGTATCACACTTCCTCCTCTCCTCTTCCTGTTCGTCCCCTCTTCTACCCCCCCCCCCCCCCCCCCCCCCCCCCCCCCCCCCCCCCACCGTGAACCCAAACTAACCATCTCTGTGTTCCCACATTCACTAAACCAGCCTGAGAGGTCAGAGGTCAGGCCTAAACGCTGCCAGACGATCTGGGAATCCAGTGGGCAGCAACTGTAGAGCTGAGCTGGACTCAGAAATAGTTCAGTAAACACACACAGCTATAATCAGACTTTATTGACCCAAGTGCAGCCATTAGCAAGAGAAATAATCAAAAGCTGTCGGACAAAGGCTCCATTTTCCCCCGTCAACGCGTTGGAACCAGAACATCAATGCTCCTTTGATTCCTGAGAAGCACCTTCCGAGCTCACTGAATACCCAGAAATCATTTCAATAACTCGGTTTGTGCAGCTTGTTTGCAAAAAGTCAAACAGCAGCGACAAACTCCAGGAAAAAGGAACCGCAGGAGGAGCGAGATGTTTGAGGAGAATAAGGCAGGAGCATTCAGAGGAAACCTTCTGAGCAGGCAGCTTTCTGCTGGTAAGTGCCCTTCATTGATCCTCCCCGTCGGAGGCGGAGATCCCCCCATCCCTCAGGCTCCGTCTCTTATCCCACGAGGAGCTGCGAGTCAACAGCCCCGACTGCGTTTTTAAGTGCTCCTCCAGAAGCAGAGGGAGAGGTGGAGGAGCGGGGCCCAGCGGCCCTCGGCCTCCCTCAGCATTCAGTCCACATAGGTCACGAGCAGCGGCCCTTTGTGCTGCGACAGCCTCCACGCCGTAGCCATGGCTAGAGTGTGTGGAAGGTCGATCTCACACACACACACACCTAGACACACACACACACACACACACACACACACACACACACCTAGACACACACACACACACACAGGAGGTCTTAAAATGACTTTTAAATGGAAATGGTCACAAAATGCCAAATAGAATAAATTAGAAGAACAAATCAAACGTTACGGACTGGTTCCAGAAGGTCTGGTTTCTGTTTCAGGTGAATAAATGAAGCTGCATCAGAAAAAACATTAAAAACTTTCATCACTGTGGTTCTGAGGGTCGGTCTACAGGAATCACATGGCTCTCAGACTATTTAATATATGTAGTTATTTACATGTTGTTTTGTTTGTTTTCCTCATGTTTTGCCTTTGGTCATGTTGCTCTCTACCTCTATAGTTGTTTTCTCCTGCATAGAACAATATGAAGGAGAAGAGCGTAGGATGGATGGATGGATGGATGGATGGATGGATGGGTGGAGGATGGAGGATGGATGATGGATGATGGATGGATGAATGGATGGATGGATGGAGGATGGATGGATGAATGGATGGATGGATGATGGATGGATGGATGGAGGATGGATGGATGGATGGATGGATGGATGGAGGATGGATGGATGGATGGAGGAAGGATGGATGGATGAAGGATGGATGGATGAATGGATGGAGGGAGGATGGAGGGATGGAGGGGGGATGGATGGATGGATGGAGGGAGGGAGGATGGATGGATAAATGGATGGATGGAGGATGGATGAATGGAGGATGGGTGGATGGAGGATGGATGGATGGATGGATGGATGGATGGAGGATGGATGGATGGAGGATGGATGGAGGATGGATGGATGGAGGATGGATGATGGATGGATGAATGGATGGATGGAGGATGGATGGATGGATGGATGATGGATGGATGGAGGATGGATGATGGATGGATGGATGATGGAGGATGGATGATGGATGGATGGATGGATGGATGGATGGATGGATGGATGGATGGATGGATGGAGGATGGATGGATGGATGGATGGATGGATGGATGGAGGATGGATGATGGATGGAGGATGGATGGATGGATGGATGGATGGATGGAGGATGGATGGATGGAGGATGGATGGAGGATGTGGATGGATGGATGGATGGATGGATGGAGGAAGGATGGATGGATAAATGGATGGATGGAGGATGGATGAATGGAGGATGGGTGGATGGAGGATGGATGGATGGATGGATGGATGGATGGATGGATGGATGGATGGATGGAGGATGGATGATTGGAGGATGGATGGATGGATGGATGGATGGATGGATGGGTGGATGGAGGATGGATGGATGGATGAAGCTGTCGTTCTTTAGTTTAGTCGTAGAATGGTAGAACCCATGTCTGGAGAACCATCAGAGAACAACTCGTCTGTTTCCTGTTGCTACCTGTAGGAATCTCAACCTTCTGGGACTCCAGTGAAGAAATGACACCCCGGAACATGAATGTAGATGTTTTCTACCCATCAACCTTTGCTGTTTGGGTTCCTGGGTGTTCCTCCTGTTTGTTGACGTTCCTGTAGTTACAGGCTGAGATCCTTTCACTGTGTAATCCTTTAGGACACCAGGAACCAGTGGGAACAGGCCGTAGAAGGACCTGGTCCCTCAGGCGTCTGACAAACACACATTCCTCTCAGCTTCGACATGACAACTATCACAAAGGGACGACGTTGGAGGAGCTCACTGATAGATGTGTGTTCTCTGAGAACAGGGCTGTGTGATGAGGACTCTTTGAAGAAGAAAGGATGCATTGATTGAGTGAGTTCCTCCGGCCCCGGAGCCGTGCCTCTGATATCACAACAACCTAACTCACCTTCCCGTCCGTCACTCCTCTTCTCCCTGGAAACGCTCTCTGGGTGTCCCAGTTATCCCGTCTCTCTGCTCGTCTCTGTCGTGGTCACATCGTCTCCTGGGTGCTCGGGCTTGGTGTGACGTTGTGATTGTGAAGAAGGAGCTGCGTTAGAACTTTGTTAGATTACTGTCAGCGAGGGATTATCGTCACTCAGCAGCAGCCAGAGGCGACCATGTGAGGTCTGGATCAGCCTGGTTTCCTCTCCATAACAGAGACTAACAGGTTCCTCTGTGTTCTAAAGGTCAGAGGTTTCTATTTAAACCTTTAAACTTTAAATTTATCTAACTAAAAACAAGCTGTTTGGTTTAATAGGAAACAGAAATAACAACCTATCAATCACACTGGTATTACTGCACTGGTCAGAGTTAGAAATGTGAAACAAACAGAAAAACATCTCAGATTATTCCTGCTCTAAATCTAGGTGGACACTCCCAGAAGGCTCCAACTGCCTGAAAGATCTACTTTATTGTAGAAATCCCCACACCGGTTTGGTTCTATAAAATGTGTCTGTAGTCAAAAGTTAGGTTTGTTAGAAATAAACTCCTCAGAAATTCAACGGGATCACACATCCGAGAAAACTGTGTGGAGATCCTGTATATAAACGTGTTTAAAAAGAAAAGGAGGAAACCAACCCTCACTGTGGCAGCTAGATGACTAATCAAAGCCTCGCCTTCCTCCGCGGGTCCAGGTCCAGGTCGCGAGGGCAGCATCCCAGGCGTCCTTGTCCTGAGTCAACCCGGGGGCGTCCTGCTGGCAGGACATGCCCAGAACACCTCCCCGGGGACGCGTCCAGGAAGCATCCTGACCCCGAACCACCTCAGCGGGTTCCTCTTGATGTGGAGGAGCAGCAGCTCTACTCCGAGTCTCTCCCAGATGTCCGAGCTCCTCATCCTGTCTCTAAGGCTGAGCCCGGCCACCCTGTGAAGGGAGCTCATTTCGGCTTCTTGTACTTCTGATCTCGTTCTTTCGGTCATTACTCAAAGCTCCTGACCAGGTGAGGACTGGGAGGTAGAGCTACCGGTAAACAGAGAGCCAAACCAAAGTCAGAAGTTCAAAACCTGGTCTCCAGAGTTTGGAGCTTAGACTGGAGGAAGTTCAGGACAGAGTCAGAAAGATGGAAAGTCCTGGATCTGGAGGTGAAAGGTCACGGTGGACTTACCTGTCCATCAAAACCTTTATTTACCCAGAGTTCATCTCATCCCGTGTCTCCTATAAGGTCTGAGATCTCTGCACAGCGGACCGAGGTTCCGTGCTGTCCGTGGACCTGGGTCCAGGTGGAGGAGCCCCCCCACGCCGAGCCGCTTACGCCGACTGCATCTGATCTGGGTCATGGTGGACCGGGCCGGACTGGTTACTGGGTATTTTCCCAGTGATGGTAACTTTGGGCTGGTCTGGCCCAGGACCAGCGTTACAGGACTGATCGTTTTAATCTGGACTTCCTGTTTCAGCCCCCCCCCCACCCCGGCCCGTGTCGTGTTCTGGTCCTCACCAACGTCGAGAACAGACCTACGCCACTGATCTTATCCCAGGGTCTTTGTTCAGTTCTCTGTATTTTTACTGTTTGACTTTTTATCACCTATTTGAATATTTTGACCTGTTCTTGCTGCCGTCTGACTTTACAGCAGGTTTTTTTCCCATTCTTGACTCTTTTTGCTGAGCTGAACTTTGCAGCTGTCGTTGTTCATAAAGTTCTTTACAGATAACCTGACATTGATACATAAAGTTATAAAAACTGTATTTTTGAGTCTCACATGACTGGATTAACTCTGTGAATGCTGCTGAAAACACAACCAGATATTATATTTAGTTATAGCTGTGATTTATTATAATATTTAGAATCATTTCCCAGTTGTTCTTGATTCGTAGAGCTCTTCTCCAGACCACAGACGTGGTGTTTGACTCTGGAAGGCAGCGGTTTAGATAACGACCAACAGAAGACTTTAATTAACGTCAACGACCCGCCCTTCTGGTTCCGTGTGTCAGAACCCGGTCCGGGTCATCAGAGTGGTTCTGGTTTTACCTCAGACTGTTGAGACTTGATGAGATAAATTTAGAATCAAATGATTGTTTTGACTCATTTTGAATCCATTGTTGGTTCAGCAGGATTAGATCCTGTCGTAGAGGCTGGTCCTCTTGTTTTCTGTGTTTTAGGAGTAAAGCTCGAGGAGGAGCTCCTGAAACTCCCGTCTTCCTGCGTTGCGTCCAGGTTTTACAGCATGTAGCGTTTAGTCGTGCTAATTGTCGTGAAGTATGTGGATGTGGTGGCTGTGTGACGCCGTAATGACTCAGGCGTTCCTCTCTGACAGCCTGATGTGTGTTTAGCTGAGGACCAGAACCAGGACTGGATCAGACCTGAAGGGAGGACCGCTCTCCTTTGAGTTTCAGCGCCGACGCCTCAGGCGTGTTCGTCTGAGAGTCACATTCCTGCAGGTTTGCCGCTCCTCCTTCTTATTGTGTTTTATTGCTTTCACATTAAGCCGGCGTTGACTCCTCTCCCACACCCAGCTCACTAAATCACTTCTGAGTAATTATCCTCAGAAGGAATGGTTGGAATGATTCCTGCTTCACGCCGTTTTACGAGAACTGTAAAGAGTCTAAAGACGTCGATTAAAGCGAACAAACACCCAGACGGCTACGGCCCAATCAGAGGCAGGCGGATCATGTGACCCGCACAGAGCCAGGCGACCTTTGGCCTACGGCGTGGGACTGCAGCGTGGGGTCAGCCACTGAGCATCGGCAGCCTGCAACCACATGAGCCCGGCTCTGGCAACACTAGCCGTGACCTTTGACCTTTACCGCGGGTTAGCGGGGGAAATGTCACAGCTCATGGTGTAAACAGGAGGAGCGACGCTGAAAGTGAAACCAGTCAGGGTTTACTGCTGAGGCGCTTCCTTTTCTACAGAAACAACATCCTGATGTCAGTCAGAAACTTTACGTAGAGGAGTCTACAGGCTGAGCGCTTGTTGTTTACAGGCTGAGCGCTTGTTGTTTACAGGCTGATGTTTTTATTCTCACTGGTGGGGAAACCAGTCCCCTATAGGGGATAGTCAGCATCCCTAAAGCCTTTTCTCCAAAGGCTGTGTCATGGAGGTAACAGGTCTAGGAGGTAACAGGTCTAGAAGGTAACAGGTCTAGGAGGTAACAGGTCTAGGAGGTCACAGGTCTAGGAGGTAACAGGTCTAGGAGGTAACAGGTCTAGGAGGTCACAGGTCTAGGAGGTCACAGGTCTAGGAGGTAACAGGTCTAGGAGGTAACAGGTCTAGGAGGTAACAGGTCTAGGAGGTAACAGGTCTAGGAGGTAACAGGTCTAGGATGTAACTGATCCAGGAGGTATCTAGTCCAGGAGGGAAGACATCCCTCTCCCCAGCTCAGTCTGAGGGATTCTGAGGCGTTCCCAGACCAGAGAGGGTTCATTTTCCCTCCAGTAAGTCCTGAGTCCATGCAGTCTCCTCCAGGTGGGAGGAGCCTCCTGGTCAGGTGACCAAACCACCTCTGCTGAGTCCTTTTGATGAGGAAGAGCAGCAGCTCCCCACCTGAGCCCTGATTCCCACAGAGGAAGATCATTCTGGTGGTTTGTATCTGGGATGATGTCATAGCTCCACCTCTAACCTGACCTCTGACCCATCCTAGTCCTCTTCTGTTTCACTGAGTTACCATTTTGAGAAGTTTTCGTGAGGATGTAGTTTTTTAGAAATGACCTAAATGACTGTAAAAACAACAGAAGTGTTTTTCATCAGGTGATTTAAAAGTGCGACCACAGTTCTCTAAATGATGACTCGGTAACCCGTTGGGTCCTCGGCCTGCAGCTCCTGTTGCTGAGTCAGAGATCAGATGCTGGATAACGAGGAGCTCTTTTCACAGCTCCTACTGTGTTCACACAGGATGCCGGAACGTGTGAAACCTGCAGGTTGTTGCTTCAACGGGAACCGCTGCCTAATGCACGAACACACATGAAGACTCCGAGTGACCTGATGTGTGTAAAACCAGGATTCTCCTACCAGCAGGAGCTGCAGGGAGGTCACAATAAAACTAAATGAGTGTGTGAGTCTCCGCAGGGATAAATCCTAGTGTGTGTGTGTGTGGGGGGGGGGGGCTGGAATGGTTTCGTTTTGTTTTTTTTCTGTAGCAGATTGTTCTGTTTATCCTCCTCAGTTAAAACAAAGTTTCCCAGATTAGAGACCAGTTATTAGTTTTTAAACGCTGAGTCAGCAAACTGAGGCGCTCCTGTTGTTAGAACCTCTTCTTCTACTGTTTCAGCTTTGTCAACAAATTAAACGTCAAAACATTCCGCTCATTCAGGACTTCCCAGCTCTGACTTCTTGTGTTAATAGATTTTAAACTTTTTAAAATATTTAGCTTTTTGAGGACTTTTTTTTAGAGCGCTCTTTAGATATGAGTCATTTCACCAGCCTTCCATCTAGAAACTCACATTTTGAACAAGCTTAAAGCAACAACTGATTGAAGATATGTCTTTTAACTGTTTTTAAAAACAGATCGTCTCAAAAACATCAAAATCCATTCCTATAAATCTTCACTTAGTTTAGACGTTTTTTGTAAATGCAAATTAAGTCTTATTCCTCAGATCTTCTTCAGAAACATTAAACATAAAAACTTTTGTCCTCTTTCAGTAAATATGTCTCATATAGGGACTCAGGTTTTAGCCCATCTGACTCTTTAACCGATTTAAACCGCTTTAATTAATTCAGTTTATTCACTGGTTTCTTTATCTGATGTTCTGCTCCCGATCTCTTCAGCTCTTATTCAAAACAGTCACTATATGGTTTATTCTGCTAAATCTTCAAAAAGAATCAGCTAAAAGTTAAAGTTCAGCTGAGCTTCAGTTCAGATCTTCAGCAGTTTTCAGCTTTTTCCTTCAGCACTCAGCCTTTCTGTGAGAAATGAAACTTTTCTACTTTAATCTGACACGTTTTTTTGTTTTTTAGAATCAAATGACTAAAAGCAAGAAATGTCCAGATAATTTTACATATTTAATGTAAATAACCTGATAAATCACCTCCAGCTGTTCAGTTGAACTGTTAATTCTCAAACAAAGTGTTTCCTAAACTACTAAAACCTTTTTAACCCTCCATGTTTCCACTGCAGGAAAACAATCACCGCTTCCTGTTTCACACCGTTCCTCCTAGACGATCGGTTTGGTCCCAAACCCAGCTCCTGTTGAGGAGTTCATGAAAACCAAATCATAGATACAAGTTTAGGAAATACTCATTAAATAGCTGTGTTATGTAAATATGAATCAGCTGTTTAAACCTGGAACTCAACCAGAACCAGAGGATTCATCATGAGGTCACGTCTATTGGTTATTTATCTACAGAAACAGGAAGTAGTCAGCCATGCTGCCTGCTCAACTCCGCCCACTTTGAGTGATGTCACCAGTGGGTGTGGTCTTTACTGTAGATAAATAGCTGATGGAGTGAGTCCCATGAAACTCCTCCTAGAACCCAGATCCACCCTAATCCAGAGTCCTGGTTTCAGATCTGGAGGATCTGGACATCATCTGATGAGATGGACCCAGTTCTGAACGTAGCTCTGGGTCTGGTGGATTCTAAAATAAAAGTTAGAGGCTTTTATTTTGTTAACCCACTGAGCCTTTATCAGCTCAGTTACTGACTTCAGTGGGACTCGTAAAATTCCTCCATGATGCCTGAAAACTAATTCTGGATGTTCTCGTAAAACTTGACTTTTATTTGTGTGTTTGTTCGGAATCAGGACTCGGCTACAAAAAGATCTCCTTTATTTCTTCTCCTCTGCAGAATCAGAGTCAGTCTGAAAAGGTTAGAACTACTTTCAGGAAACATCAAACTAAAGTGTTAATATTTATTTCTATAAAACTACAAACATGGAGGCTGAGCTGACGTCCAGCGATGAGGTCGTGTTCTGTCGGTCCAGTAGCTCTGACCCGGTCCGTCAGCAGCGTGAGTCTCTGTCTGGAACATCAAAGACCTTTATGGAGTATAAAATGTAGTCCAGAGGCTGGTAGCAGAGTGGAATGCTGGGAAAGGTCAGGGGTCAGAGGTCAGGCTGCTACAACCCCTCAGGGAGCGCTAACCCCGAGCTGGGTGTGTGAGAGACTGAAGGATGATGGAGAGCAGGTATGACAGCAGTGTGTGTGTGTGTGTGTGTGTGTGTGTGTGTGTGTGTGTGTGTGTGTGTGTGTGTGTGTGTGTGTGTGTGTGTGTGTGTGTGTGTGTGTGTGTGTGTGTGTGTGTGTGTGTGTGTGTGTGTGGGAGAGAGAGAGACTGTGTTGTTGACAAAACAGAAACAAATCATGACTCGGACCTGAGGAGTATCTGGAGGAGTGTGTAACGGGTCTTTGGATCTGGTCCTGATCCTGGGTTTTAGTTCTGGTCCTGATCCTGGATTTGGATCTGGTCCTGATCCTGGGTTTTAGTTCTGGTCCTGATCCTTGGTTTGGTTCTGGTCCTGATCCTGGATTTGGATCTGGTCCTGATCCTGGGTTTGGTTCTGGTCCTGATCCTGGGTTTGGTTCTGGTCCTGATCCTGGGTTTGGTTCTGGTCCTGGGTTTAGTCCTGGTCCTGATCCTAGGTTTGGTCCTGGTCCTGGGTTTGGGTCTGGTCCTGATCCTGGGTCTGGTCCTGATCCTGGGTTTGGATTTGGTCCTGATCCTGGGTTTGGGTCTGGTCCTGGGTTTGGTTCTGGTCCTGATCCTGGGTCTGGTCCTGATCCTAGGTTTGGTCCTGGTCCTGGGTTTGGATCTGGTCCTGATCCTGGGTTTGGGTCTGGTCCTGATCCTGGGTTTGGGTCTGGTCCTGATCCTGGGTCTGGTCCTGGTCCTGGTTCTCAGTTTTTAGGAGGTTTAATGAAACCAAGAACAACTCAAACCCAGATGCCTTCTTAGGACTTCCTGGTCCACATGGACTCTATGGAGAGAACTAAAGGTCAGAGGTCATAGAGGAGCCTTCAGGACCTGAAGACCAGAATCTCACCTGAGACTAGTTCCTCCTCCGGGAGCGCCAACAAAGACTTTGGACCAAGAATGAAATCAGGAAGAACCTAAAACCTTTTTCCTCCGAGTCGTTCTGTTTATCACAAAACTCGATGGATGGATTGATCCCAACATCTGATGAGGACTTGGTGACATCATCAGAAGCCTTAGAGGTGGATTGGCTCAGAAACCAGGTCCCGTTCTGATCCTACCTGCTGTGTTCTGGGATCAAACAGAGTCAGAAAAGTAAAGATCCGTTGGTGAAAAGCCACTTAGAGAGAGGACGAGTGTTTCTGTGGTGAAGTCCCTTTCCTCGCTGAGCAGACACCAGACGTCTCCGCTGGCGAAGCACGGAGCTTCAATCAGCCGCCTGTCAGAGGAGAGACGCTGCTGCAGCCCGGAGAGGAGAAACAAACAGCAGCAGAGACATCAGAGGACTTCAGGTGTCAGACAGGACTTCTTCAGTCCACATGATCACTGAACCCAGGATCCAAGAACTAGAACGGATTCTGCTGCTGGTTCTGATGGAACATATTAACACGCTACTCGTGACTTCTGCTGAAAATCAGGATTCGTTTGTCGGTTTTAGTGAAACTGAATGATCTGGTTGGATAAAGACGACCCAGAAGACCTTCTGTGGTGGAGCAGAGGTCCCTCTGAAGCAAGATCTGGTTCTCACTAAGTCCAGCTGGTTGCAGGTTGGACCCTGGTCTCTGGTCTGGTATCTGGTCCTCGTGGATCTCAAGGGGTGGAGAGGAGAAGGTCTGGTTTGGAAACATCTGCTGTCTGGAGACGATGTGGACATCCATCAGTCCATCAGTCATCTTCTGTTCCATTCTCTCTGATCCTCCTGAATCTGGGGTTCTCCAGCCAATCAGAGCCGAGATGAGATCCTCAGGGCGGCTGATCAGTCTGGTCCTCCAGAGACCTCCGTCCTGGTCTGCTGCTCCACAGCTGATCACAGTCTCTTCAGGTTCCCGGAGTTCATCATGAAACTCCTCAACAAACAGACTTCTTCTGGACTTTTCTCTTCATTCACAGCCTCCAGGTCTGCTGACGTTTGTGCATAATTTAAAGATTCACATAAAAAAAGACGAGTGTTTTCTGTCAGAATGCTGCAAACATCAAAACCAGAGAAGCAACGCACTGCAGACCTGAAGGCGGATCGGCCCTTAGGACCGGAGAACAACCAGAATCAGCTGAGACCTTTTCATTTTACCAACATGCAACAGAATGAAATCCTACCTTCAGAGTGGAAGGTCCTTAAAGTTTAATCGGAGACACGCTGGGATGTTATTTACACATAAACCTTTTAGCGTTTCCGCCCGGCGTTCCCTGGAGTCCTTGTTAAAGAAACAGGGATCTGTTCTCGTCTAAATATTACAGCAGAGGCGTTCATACAACATTCATTCATATTTAATCACTCGCTCCTCTGCAGTGGAGCGTCTTCATCCCGTCTCCACGTTCAGCTGGAGCTCAGGACCACGTCAGCTAAACGTAGAGGTCTGGACGCCGCCCGTGACCCGTCGCATCAACAGAAACAGACTCGATCCATCCGCTCTGAGAAAACAGCATCTATATTTCATAGCAGAGAAACACAGTCAAACAGGCTTTTTAGGGACGACTCCGGCGTCCTGCATCTTTAAAGGCTTCGGATAAATGAGACGGTTTGATTCACGCGATGGCTTCCTCCGGACGTGCTGATTGGCTCCTCGGAGCAGGAGGAGGATGACTCTGGAGAGACGAGGATGCTTTTAGAGCAGAGCGCCTCTCGTTTGGTTCTCTAAAGGTTTGGGTCACGGCGAGTGTTTAGGAGGAGAGGATGAAACGCATGAACAAACGACAGCAGGGGTCAAAGGTCACCATGACGCTGAGATGGATCAGAGGGCTCCTCTGTGTGGCCTCAGGGTCAAACAGGGTCACATGGTTCTGAGGGATCTGTTTGTTCAGATAAATAAAAGAAAAGAAAACCGAAAACAACCAAGAGTCTTCCTCACTTCTTATTTCTGGACCATGTGGGTGTTTGATGTGATGGTTGGAGGCTGTGATGAAGCCAGAGTTCAGATCAAGTCAATAAAACGTTGATGTAAACAAAGCTGCTGCAGTCTGAGCCCTTAAAGGACTCGCTGAAATCACAGAGGATTTTAATTATTCTTAAAGTTTTAATCTGGTTTGTTCTTAACTTTTCTGCTCTGTAGTTTGTACGTAGCTTTTGTTCCTTATTTTTAGGCTAATCGGTTTTTTAACATTTATTTTCAGTTTTTAGAAACATCCTTTATTTTGAACATTTCAGACTCCTGGACCTCCGTCCTGTTGGCTCTTTTTGAATCCTCCTGACACAAACGTATGATCAGAGTGTGTGTTCCACCTGTGTGAGGGCTGCAGGTGTTTGGTGACAACGAGGATCCTGTCCTAGTTTCCCTGGTCCGCCTCAGGCGAGGACAGGAAGGAATCAGGTGGAACCTTAGAGTGAAGTCAGGGCGGAGCCGGGAGAACGCAACAGGAACCGATCCCTGGTTCTGATCCAGTGGTTCTGTTCAGGTTAGGGTTCCTACATGCAGGTATGGAGTCAGAACAGCGTTTGGGTCTGAGACCAGTGGGGGGGATCTTCTGTAACTCAAACCTTCTGTTTGTCCTCCTCCATCGACACCCACTGCTCAGGTAGAGCCAAACACCTGAGAGGCTTTCTTTGTTAAGGTGGACTGTTCCGTCCACCTTAACTGCCCTTGACTGTTCAGTCCACCTTAACTCAGCAGTGATTGACAGGATGCACAAACAGTCCAAAAGAATTGTGTTTTTGTTTGTTTGTCAAACATGAAGTAAATTTAAAGTTTAAAAAAATCATGTTTAGAGTGAAAATGTTTCAATAATAATAATAATAATAATAATAATAGTAGTAGTAGCAAAAAATAAAAACAGTCATAATAATATTAACAGTACTAATAACAACAACAATAATAATAATTAAAGATTTCAACAACAAATTTTGAATTGAATCAGATTATCCACTCATCCATTCATAAATTAATCTATTTGTCCGACCAACCATATAGATGTCATATTATAGATGTTGTATTGTAGATGTCATATCGTAGATATTGTAATGAAGATGTCATACTGTATATGTTATAGATGCTGAATTGTATATGTCCTATTCTAGATGTCATACTGTAGTTGTCACATTGTAGATATTTTATAGTTGATGTTGTATTGTAGATGTTGTACTGTAGATGTCATATTGTGGATATTGTATAGTAGATGTTGAATTGTAGATTCCATATTGTAGATGTTTTGTAGATTCCGTATAGTAGATGTTGTATTGTAGATATTGTATAGTAGATGTTGAATTGTAGATTCCATATTGTAGATGTTTTGTAGATTCTGTATAGTAGATGTTGTACAGTAGATATTGTATTGTAGATATTGTTTTGTAGATGTTGAAATGTAGATGCCATATTCAAGATGTTTTGTAGATTCCGTATAGTAGATGTTGTATTGTAGATGTCATATTGTAGATATTGTATAGTAGATGTTGAATTGTAGATGCCATATTCTAGATGTTTTGTAGATTCTGTATAGTAGATGTTGTATTGTAGATATTGTTTTGTATATGTTGAAATGTAGATGCCATATTCAAGATGTTTTGTAGATTCCATATAGTAGATGTTGTATTGTAGATGTCATATTGTAGATACTGTATAGTAGATGTCGAATTGTAGATGTTGTTTTGTAGATTCCGTAGTAGATATTGTATTGTAGATGTTGTTTTGTAGATGTCATATTGTAGATGTTTTGTAGATGTCATATTGTAGATGTTGTTTTGTAGATTCCATAGTAGATATTGTATTGTAGATGTTGTTTTGTAGATGTCATATTGTAGATGTTGTTTTGTAGATGTCACATTGTAGATAATGTATTGTAGATGTTGTTTTGTAGATGTCATATTGTAGATGTTGTTTTGTAGATGTCATATTGTAGATGTTGTTTTGTAGATGTCATATTGTAGATGTTGTTTTGTAGATTCCGTAGTAAATATTGTATTGTAGATGTTGTTTTGTAGATGTCATATTGTAGATGTTGTTTTGTAAATTCCGTAGTAGATATTGTATTGTAGATGTTGTTTTGTAGATGTCATATTGTAGATATTGTATTGTAGATGTTGTTTTGTAGATGTCATATTGTAGATGTTGTTTTGTAGATTCCGTAGTAGATATTGTATTGTAGATGTTGTTTTGTAGATGACATATTGTAGATGTCGTATTGTAGATATTGTATTGTAGATATTGTATTGTAGATGTCATATTGTAGATGTCGTATTGTAGATGTCATATTGTAGATGTCATATTGTAGATATTGTATTGTAGATGTTGTTTTGTAGATGTCGTATTGTAGATATTGTATTGTAGATATTGTATTGTAGATGTCATATTGTAGATGTCATATTGTAGATATTGTATTGTAGATGTCATATTGTAGATGTCATATTGTAGATATTGTATTGTAGATGTTGTTTTGTAGATGTCATATTGTAGATATTGTATTGTAGATGTTGTTTTGTAGATGTCACATTGTAGATGCCATATTGTAGATATTGTATTGTAGATGTTGTTTTGTAGATGTCATATTGTAGATGTCGTTTTGTAGATGTCATATTGTAGATATTGTATTGTAGATGTTGTTTTGTAGATGTCGTATTGTAGATATTGTATTGTAGATATTGTATTGTAGATGTCATATTGTAGATGTCATATTGTAGATATTGTATTGTAGATGTCGTTTTGTAGATGTCGTATTGTAGAAATTGTATTGTAGATATTGTATTGTAGATGTCATATTGTAGATATTGTATTGTAGATGTTGTTTTGTAGATGTCACATTGTAGATGCCATATTGTAGATATTGTATTGTAGATGTTGTTTTGTAGATGTCATATTGTAGATGTCGTTTTGTAGATGTCATATTGTAGATATTGTATTGTAGATGTTGTATTGTAGATGTCATATTGTAGATATTGTATTGTAGATGTTGTTTTGTAGATGTCATATTGTAGATATTGTATTGTAGATGTTGTTTTGTAGATGTCTCATTGTACTGTAGATTTTGTATTTTAGATGTTGCTGAGTAATTCCAGGTCAGATCATCTGGACTCTCCTTCTTTAAACTCACCAGACTCAGCTGACGGGTCACCTGACCTGAACCAGGTGACTTGTTTGTGTCAGAATGTCTCCCATCCCCCGCTCCTCCTCTCTCACACACAGTTTTGTGTAAGAGGGATTTAACTGCTGGCTTAAGCCCAGACAACTTGTTGATAACGCAGGAAGCTGATGTATAGCCGTGATGATAACATTCTAATACTCCATGAATCCCTAATCAGGCCTCGCTGCTCTGCTCCACCGAGACGTAGAGGATTAACATTCAGCGATGCCTGATCCCATCTCCTCTCTCCTCCACTGCCTCTTCACCCCGACAGCCACGGTCAACCTGCAACACGGAGATAAAACACAATAAAATGATCAATTATCAGCCAGGCAGACAGGAGTTTCATTTATTCTGACATTTAGTTTAAAAGTTCAACATGTGGATTCAAATAATCAGAACTCTTTTCAAACATCCAATCAGAATCAAACAGCTTGGTTTGTTCCAGATTCAACAAAAAGGATGACATTTAATTATATTTAAACTCTTCATCCTTTATTTGGTCAAAGTTGTTTCTGTTTTGCTGAAAAAAAATCCATAAAAATTTGAGTTTAAATTTATTGGTATTAATTTCAATTGTTTGGTTTTTTTACTTTGAAAATATTTTAATTTAATCTCAACAAGTCAACATTTTTTCATTCTGACATTTTAAACTTTAATCTTGATATTTAGATTCTATTCAAACAGTTTTTCATCTTAACATTTCAACCTTAAAATTCAATCTTACAATTTTTATTTTTACATTTCAACTTTAAACTTCATGTTTTGTTCATCATTTTGATATTTTGACGTTTCTTTCATTTAAACCCAACCGTTCAACTTTTATTTTACGATTTCTTTCAGCCAACAGCTAAACTTGAATCACACTTTGAGGTTCATGTCCTTTATTTAACATTTAGATTTGATCATAAATGTTTTTCATCTCAACACTTCCGTCCTAAACGTGGGAAACAGGATTCCTGTTCCACCTTCTTTTCCCTCTGACTGAACCTGACGCGTCCCCGTTGAAGACGAACCTTCCTTCTGTCCTTGTCTTGGTGGGGAGGAGGATGGAGGTCCAGTCTGGTCTGGTGGAGTCTCCAGACACACCTCCTGTGTGAGTGTGAGGCGCTAACGCCGTTTGTTTCCTCGTGTTTTCCTCCGAGGTGAACTCCCTCTAATCACAACATCTGGTTTTTCACGGTTACATTTCCAGTGTTGAGGACTGAAGCTAATGATGATGATATCCATAAATCAGTTATTAATAAAACATTTTATTTGATGTTGGTCTTAAGCAGACGTATTTGTGTCTCTAAAGCAGGAGTTGTAAATTCCTGGTGTCGTTATTAGTGATAACAAACGAGTGCTGATGTTCGCCACTGTCTGCTCTTTGATTCCTTTCTTTGAAATGTGGATAAAAATATGAATGGAGTGACTAAACCTCCACATTAAAGCTGATTAGAGCTCACGTCATTAACAAAGCCAGCAGCTTCAAAGTGTTTGATTGTCGTTTGTGCAGAAATTAATTGGTACCAATGCACATTTATATTCTCTGCCTCGTTTTATGAAGAGAGTAAAAATGATTCAGGGTTTCAACTCAGCCCAGTTCTGATCCATGAGTCCCAAAAGTAGAAAAATCCACAAAATAATCCTTTAAACGTGGAATAAATCAGGTTATCGATGTCAGATCAGGTCACTGGATTCACAGTTTGGGATCATCTGAGCCAGGATGTGAAGGGTCCTGTATCAACAACTGAGGATGACTCACCTGGACGTCTTCCTCACCTGGACGTCTTCCTCACCTGGATGTCTTCCTCACCTGGACGTCTTCCTCACCTGGACGTCTTCCTCACCTGGACGTCTTCCTCACCTGGATGTCTTCCTCACCTGGTAGGGATGTAGACATGGGTTAGCTTTGATTAAGAGAAACGCCAAGATTATTAAGTCATCTACATTTTTGTCTTTTGACTAAAAATCACAACATCGTCTGATTTTTGTGGTTAAAAAGAGACGGAAGGGCAGTCTGAAAACCTCAGACGAAGTTTTCCCATCAGAATAAAACAAAAAAGAATCAAAATAGGTAAATAAATGTCAAAATGAGTCTTTAAATGTTAACTAAATGAACCCATCCAAATAATTCTGGTCTAGTTCTGATCTGGTTCTGGCCTGTCCCTTTTCTGGCCTTAGTCTGACCTTCATCTGGTCCTAGTTTGGCCCCAGTCTGGCCTTGGTCTTGCCCTGGTGTGGTCATGGTCTGACATTGGTCTAGCCCTGGTTTGGCCCTTGTCTGGCCCTGGTTTAGACCTGATCTAGCCCTGGTCTGGCCCATGTTTAGCCCTGGTTTAGCCCTGGTCTAGCCCTGGTTTGGTCCTTGTCTGGCCCTGATTTAGACCTGATCTAGCCCTGGCCTGGCCCATGTTTAGCCCTGGTCTAGCCCTGGTTTGGCACTAGTCTAGCCCTGGTCTGGCCCATGTTTAGCTCTGGTCTAGCCCTGGTCTGGCCCATGTTTAGCTCTGGTTTGGCCCTGGTTTAGCCCTAGTCTAGCCCTGGTTTGGCCCTTGTCTGGCCCTGATTTAGACCTGATCTAGCCCTGGCCTGGCCCATGTTCAGCCCTGGTCTAGCCCTGTTCTGGCCCATGTTTAGCCCTGGTTTGGCACTAGTCTAGCCCTGGTCTGGCCCATGTTTAGCTCTGATCTGGCCCTGGTCTCGCCCCAGTCTAGCCCTGGTCTGGCCCATGTTTAGCCCTGTTCTGGCCCATGTTTAGCCCTGGTCTGGCCCTGGTTTAGCTCTGTTCTGGCCCATGTTTAGCCCTGGTCTGGCCCATATTTTGCCTAGGTCTGGCCCTGGTCTAGCCCTGGTCTGGTCCTAAGCTGGCCTTGGTCTGGCCCTTACCTGGTACTAGCCTAGACTTGGTTAAGACCTGGTTTGGCCCCAGTCTTGCCATAGTCTGGCTCTAGTCTGGCCCTGATTTGTCCCTGGTCTGATCTTGGTTTGGCCCCAGTCTGGCCCTGTTCTGTCCCTGGTCTGGCCCTGGTCTAGCCAAGGCCTATCCCTAGTCTGGCTCATGTCTGGCCTTGGTCTATCCCTGGTCTGTCTCTGGTCTGGTCTTGGTTTGGCCCCAGTCTGGCTCTGTTCTGTCCCTGTTGTCTCTCTGGAATGGCTCTGGTCTTGCCCTGGTCTGGCCCTGGTCTAGCCCTGGTCTGGCCCTGTTCTGGCCCTGGTCTGGCCCTGGTCTGGCTCTGGTCTAGCCCTGGTCTGGCCCTGGTCTGGCCCTGGTCTGGCCCTGGTCTGGCCCTGGTCTAGCCCTGGTCTAGCCCTGGTCTGGCCCTGGTCTAGCCCTGGTCTGGCCCTGGTCTAGCCCTGGTCTGGCCCTGGTCTGGCCCATGTTTAGCCCTGGTCTAGCCCTGGTCTGGCCCATGTTTAGCCCTGGTTTGGCACTAGTCTAGCCCTGGTCTGGCCCATGTTTAGCTCTGGTCTAGCCCTGGTCTGGTCCTAAGCTGGACTTGGTCTGGCCCTTACCTGGTACTAGCCTAGACTTGGTTAAGACCTGGTTTGGCCCCAGTCTTGCCATAGTCTGGCTCTAGTCTGGCCCTGATTTGTCCCTGGTCTGGTCTTGGTTTGGCCCCAGTCTGGCCCTGTTCTGTCCCTGGTCTGGCCCTGGTCTAGCCAAGGCCTATCCCTAGTCTGGCTCATGTCTGGCCTTGGTCTATCCCTGGTCTGTCTCTGGTCTGGTCTTGGTTTGGCCCCAGTCTGGCTCTGTTCTGTCCCTGTTGTCTCTCTGGTCTGTCTCTGGTCTAGCCCTGGTCTGGCCCTGGTCTAGCCCTGGTCTGGCCCTGTTCTGGCCCTGGTCTGGCCCTGGTCTGGCTCTGGTCTGGCCCTGGTCTGGCCCTGGTCTAGCTCTGTTCTGGCCCTGGTCTGGCCCTGGTCTGGCCCTGGTCTAGCCCTGGTCTAGCCCTGGTCTAGCCCTGGTCTAGCCCTGGTCTGGCCCTGGTCTGGCCCTGGTCTGGCCCTGGTCTGGCCCTGGTCTAGCCCTGGTCTGGCCCTGGTTTAGCTCTGTTCTGGCCCATGTTTAGCCCTGGTCTGGCTCCCTGGTCTGGCTCTGGTCTAGCCCTGGTCTAGCCCTGGTCTGGCCCTGGTCTAGCCCTGGTCTGGCCCTGGTCTGGCCCTGGTCTGGCCCTGGTCTGGCCCTGGTCTGGCCCTGGTCTAGCCCTGGTCTGGCCCTGGTCTGGCTCTGGTCTAGCCCTGGTCTGGCCCTGGTCTGGCCCTGGTCTAGCCCTGGTCTAGCCCTGGTCTAGCCCTGGTCTAGCCCTGGTCTGGCCCTGGTCTGGCCCTGGTCTGGCCCTGGTCTAGCCCTGGTCTGGTCCTAAGCTGGCTCTCTGTTCTGGCCCTGGTCTGGCTCTGGTCTAGCCCTGGTCTGGCCCTTGTTTAGCCTGGTCTAGCCCTGGTCTGGCCCATGTTTAGCTCTGGTTTGGCCCTGGTCTAGCCCTGGTCTGGCCCTGGTCTAGCCCTGGTCTAGCCCTGGTCTGGCCCTGGTCTGGCCCTGGTCTGGCCCTGGTCTGGCCCTGGTCTAGCCCTGGTCTAGCCCTGGTCTAGCCCTGGTCTAGCCCTGGTTAGCCCTGGTCTAGCCCTGGTTTGGCCCTGGTCTAGCCCTGGTCTGGCCCTGGTCTGGCCCTGGTCTGGCCCTGGTCTGGCCCTGGTCTAGCCCTGGTCTAGCCCTGGTTTGGCCCTGGTCTGGCCCTGATTTAGCCCTGATCTAGCCCTGGTCTGGCCCTGGTCTGGCCCTGGTCTAGCCCTGGTCTGGCCCTGGTCTGGCCCTGGTCTGGCCCTGGTCTAGCCCTGGTCTGGCCCTGGTCTGGCCCTGGTCTGGCCCTGGTCTGGCCCTGGTCTAGCCCTGGTCTGGCCCTGGTCTGGCCCTGGTCTAGCCCTGGTCTGGCCCTGGTCTAGGATTCAGGATGTGGGACCGGACCTGAACAAACAGAGCCATCAGGGATGCAGGAAGGAGGAGCAAAAGGAAAAAACTCCTGGCAACTATCTGAGATAAGAGGACAAAGAGGAGGCGTGCAGAAAGGAAACGCTTGTGTTTCCATGGCAACGCAGTAACTCTTCATCTTGTCTGCATGTGGCTGGAACTGTAACACTCAGGATTTGGGTTCATTCAGCTTTAAACTGCTCCTGTGAGCATGTTTATGTGTAGGTGGACATTTTACCTCCCTACAGTACCTAAACAGACGCCAAGCAGGAGAGCATGCACTTTAACCGGATCAGAACCAATCCAGCACCCGGGAACCGGATCGGATTGAATTAGAGGAGCCCCTGAAGCCTCCAGAGAACCGAATCCAGCAGCAGGACCAGCCTGTTGGATCTGAATTTTCTCTTTTACACATTTATCAGACGTGTTTGAAGCTTTAACCTGAGCTCAGACTCAAACCGACAACAAAATCAGTAAATTATCATTTTAATTGACACTGAATTGTTCCACTCGTCATGAATCTTTATATCTGGATCACATGGGGCTGATGATGTCTTTTATAAACAAGTTCTCTTTTTGCATTTTAGCCACAAACTGGGGGATTTACATCGGACCATAAGTCCTCCTGTCCTGCTTTGTTCCAGTCCTCAGCATCGGGTCAAAGGTCAGCAGGTTGGAACAGTTAGCACTCGTTAGCATCTGATCGCTGCACAAACTGAAGACGAAAATCGAAGAAAACCCTGTTCCTCAGAGAGATCTGCAGGTCTTAAGGGACGGAAAACAAAGTCAGGAGCTCGGTGAGTTCATCTATCAGTTAGGTACCTACAGTAAAGACCACACCCACTGGTGACATCACTCAAAGTAGGTGGAGTCTCTAGAAACAGGAAAAGGTCCGCTGACTGGAGCAGATTGGTGAAACCTGAGTCTTTAACATCCTACGACTCACGGAGCTGAGTGACGTTCCACCTTAAAAACATAGAACCTTAAATTCTTCCAGCTGATGTGATTATTAGCTCAAACATAGCAAGCTCTCACTGGGAATGTGAAATGTGACCTTCATTTTGAAAAGGGACAAAATATTTTCCATTCCATTAAAGCTAAATGTTTTGGGGCGGGATCACCGGAGCCAAAATAGTTTTCAACACACTCATGCATATCGCGTCCCTAAAATACGACTGCCTCATAGGCAGCATCGTGTGCAGCCAGGAAGTCAGCGCCCTCGTTTGGCTAACTCACACCGAGACGTGTGGAAGTGGAGCACCGTTAACTTTTCCAGTTAAAGGAATTCCATGCACCAGACAGGAAGTGAGACGGGAGGTAGAGAGGTGCATCTGGTGGGTTTCAAAATAGTGAAGTATTGAACTATGTAAAAACGGAGTGCTAACCACTGTAGAACAAGCCAAGTGAAGAAATAATCAACAGAAGAAGAGGAGTTTTCTTTACCAGCTCCTGTTGAAACATCACGTGAACTCCGGTGAACCACAGAGATTTGTTGCTCTCTGGAGACGTCTGTGGAAACGGGACCGTTCTGGAGGTGGTGTGAATCAGCTGTTAGACCTCCCTCTGTGACAAACGGCTTCAAACTTTCCCAACGTCAACGATAAACGAGTGTTTTCTAAACTGAACTCTCAGAAATCAACATCTGTCAGAGCTCCTCCTCTTCCTGCGGGTTCCACTCTTCTTTTCAGGCCTTTTGTTCCAAATCCAAACCTAAACGTAGATTTCTTCATTTCTCGGAGCCTCCCAGTCCCCTCACCCCCTCACCCTGCCCTGCTTGTTTTTCTCTCCTGAGGTGGTGTGTGATCTCGACCCGTCATCAATCCTCAAAAAGACTTTGAATAATTAGGATCTATATGCGTCTGTGGAGCCTCTAATCCCCGGGAATTGTGCAAAGTAAACCATCACCTCTCAGACCCCCCGATGACCTCGTCCTCCCCCGTCCTCCCCCTCTAACCCGGCTCAGAGCTGCACTCCCATCACCAACCAGATTGAGTCAGACGTTTCTCTTTAACCTGCTCTCAGAGCTAAGTTTAAAGATCTAAGGAGTTTTATTCTTAGAGATTTGGATTTGGATCAAACCTCCTCATGGATCCATTTCTCAGCAAATACATAAAAATATTTCATAAAAGCCTGACTGCCTCCATCTGTCAGCTTATTCATATCTGAACACAAATATTTTCCATAACTTTATCATCCCAGTTCTTATCGTTCCCTCCTCCATCTTCCTCCCAGAGATCGTTTGTCTTCCTCCACCTCCTTCACCTCCTCCTGTTTGGGTTGATTCTCCTCCTCCTCCTGTTCCCACGGCAACGCTGTTTAATCTATTAATCTGTTCATTTAATCAGAGGTGATTCTGAGGAACAAACTGTGTGTTTACATTTTTCACTATGAACTCATTAACAGCTGCTACTGAGCCCCTGATGCTCCGGTGTCCCTCTGGTGTTACTCTGATGTTACTCTGGTGTTTTCCTGATGTCACTCCAGTGTTTTCCTGATGTCACTCCAGTGTTTTCATGATGTCACTCTGGTGTTTTCCTGGTGTTACTCCGGTGTTTTCCTGATGTCACTCCAGTGTTTTCCTGATGTCACTCCAGTGTTTTCATGATGTCACTCTGGTGTTTTCCTGGTGTTACTCCGGTGTTTTCCTGATGTCACTCCAGTGTTTTCCTGATGTCACTCCAGTGTTTTCATGATGTCACTCTGGTGTTTTCCTGGTGTTACTCCGGTGTTTTCCTGATGTCACTCCAGTGTTTTCCTGATGTCACTCCAGTGTTTTCATGATGTCACTCTGGTGTTTTCCTGGTGTTACTCCGGTGTTTTCCTGATGTCACTCCAGTGTTTTCCTGATGTCACTCCAGTGTTTTCATGATGTCACTCTGGTGTTTTCCTGGTGTTACTCCGGTGTTTTCCTGATGTCACTCCAGTGTTTTCCTGATGTCACTCCAGTGTTTTCATGATGTCACTCTGGTGTTTTCCTGGTGTTACTCCGGTGTTTTCCTGATGTCACTCCAGTGTTTTCCTGATGTCACGCCAGTGTTTTCATGATGTCACTCTGGTGTTTTCCTGGTGTTACTCCGGTGTTTTCCTGATGTTACTCCAGTGTTTTCCCAGTGTTTTCCTGATGTTACTCCAGTGTTTTCCCGGTGTTTTCCAGATGTCACTCCAGTGTTTTTCCAGTGTTTTCCTGATGTCACTCCGGTGTTTTCCTGATGTTACTCCAGTGTTTTCCCAGTGTTTTCCTGATGTTACTCCAGTGTTTTCCCAGTGTTTTCCTGATGTTACTCCAGTGTTTTCCCAGTGTTTTCCTGATGTCACTCCGGTGTTTTCCTGGTGCTTTCCTGATGTCACTCTGGTGTTTTCCTGATGTTACTCCAGTGTTTTCCTGATGTCACTCCGGTGTTTTCCTGGTGTTACTCCGGTGTTTTTCTGGTGTTACGCTAGTGTTTTCCCTGTGTTTTCCTGATGTCACTCCGGTGTTTTCCTGGTGTTTTCCTGATGTCACTCCAGTGTTTTCCTGTTTTTTTCCTGATGTCACTCCGGTGTTTTCCTGGTGTTTTCCTGGTGTCACTCCGGTGTTTTCCTGATGTTACTCGAGTGTTTTCCCGGTGTTTTCCTGGTGTCACTCCAGTGTTTTCCTGATGTCACTCTGGTGTTTTCCTGGTGTTCTCATGATGTCACTCCAGTGTTTTCCCAGTGTTTTCCTGATGTTACTCCAGTGTTTTCCCAGTGTTTTCCTGATGTTACTCCAGTGTTTTCCCGGTGTTTTCCTGATGTCACTCCTGTGTTTTCCTGGTGTTACTCCAGTCTTTTCCTGATGTTACTCCAGTGTTTTCCCGGTGTTTTCCTGATGTCACTCTGGTGTTTTCCTGGTGTTACTCCTGTGTTTTCCTAATGTCACTCCGGTGTTTTCCTGGTGTTACTCCAATGTTTTCCTGATGTCACTCCAGTGTTTTCCTGATGTCACTCTGGTGTTTTCCTGGTCTTACTCCAGTGTTTTCCTGGTGTTTTCCTGATGTCACTCCAGTGTTTTCCTGGTGTTTTCCTGATGTCACTCTGGTGTTTTCCTGGTGTTATTCCAGTTTTGACCTCTACATGTGTCAACTTTGTGTTTCTCCTGCAACATTTGCTTCTAAATGAACACAAACAGTCTGTGAGGTGTAGAAAGTCTCACAGTAGCACCTGTTTGCTTCCTGCTGCAGCACCGGGTCCTGCTGATGAACGGGAGGGACGCTGGACCCAAACCGACCCTTCATCGCTCCTCTTCATCGCTCCTCGGCCCTCTGGTTAACTCAGCAGGTTGTTTAAAGGTAACGAGTTTCTCTGAGATCCGTCTGGATCTGCTGGGTTCTGTTCGGAAGCAGAACCAGGTCAGAGGAGAGAGATTAACTTCATGTCATGGCTGCATGGTGGTGCAGCTGCTGCCTGTCTGCGTGGAGTTAGCATGCTCTCCCCATGCATGTGTGGGTTTCCTCCCAGACCTAAACATGCCTGATGGGCTTTGGATAAAAGTGTCTGCAGAGTAAACAAACATAACATCATGATGCATTCAGGGACCATCAGAAACATATGAATTCATAATATCTAGTTTAATGTTCACATTATGCAGACATCAGGCTCTCCTCTCCCTGTTAAATGACACCAAAAACACGACTAACAACTCGTTTTTCTCATCCACAGCAGAGGTTTGAAGGAGCCTCGTTTCCTGAGTTTCAAAGGAAAACAGGTGAAGGGAGAAGAAGAGCTGCTGCCCTGTGGGGAAACATCTGATGCTTATCACAGGATGCATCATCTGCCTGGAGTGAGACAACATTTTAACACTTCACTCTTTATTAAACAGCTCTTCCAGCCTGCCAGGCAGCAGTCATGCAGGTGTTGATACGAGGGCGGTGAGGGTGAGTTATGGCCATGATGGTGACTCCAGATAACCTGAGCCACAGGCTGCAGGAGGAGAAACCACTCAAACATCTCAGCCTCTCCTCTAGTTACAGCTCCAGTAAACTGGAGGATTAACGGACGGCAGCCTCTGAAACATTTATAAATCTGAACCCATCAGGAGGAAATCGGACTGAATCCCCAGAATTATTGAGCTTTTATTGAGTTTCTGTTTCCGTCTAAGAAGGAAAATCAGTCCTGTTTGACTCTTTAACCTCAGCAGTGAGCTGGGTTGGTTCTGTTTTATTTGTTTAAGATACGGAAGTAGTAGGGTAATTAAAATAGGTAATACTTTTTAGTTTAGTGGGGGGTTATCTTGTTTTCAGTGCATGAACCAATAAGATAAAGGTATTAAAATACACTGCTGACCTGCTGGTTAAAGGGTTAAACTTACAGGCATCCTCTGACTAAACCCAGACTCTCTCTGGAGACATTCATGAAGAATTTCCTAAAATATCTGGAAACTTTCTCCAGGGTTCCCAGTTTCCTTCTGCAGCCTCCCTATCAGGATGCTGGAGATTTTAAAAAGTGGAAGCAGAGTTCTCTCAGAGATCCCGGGGTCCTTTTGAGCTGACTTTTAGAACAGAGAATTAGTGTTTTTATTTGAAGAAATGCTCAAATGATTTGTAGGTTTTCAAATTTATGCACACCAGATATCATGCACGCAGACCAGAACCTTCTGTCTTTGTGGACCGGTGCTTTCACGGTCCTGATGGCGCGGCCCGTGATCCGACGAGCCTCACATCCTGTTGCAGCGCAGCGAATGAGCAATGATCACATGGCCTCTGAAGCTGGTAGACACGCGCACGCAGTTCACACATTCCCAGCACTGGTGACGGCTCATCATCACACCACCCCCCACCCCCAGACCCACGGAGATGTGGTGCGTAGACACCAGCGCCAGTACCTTGATGAAAAAATTGTGTACACCCCTGATTGTAAATGTATAATTGAAGTATTTAAAGAACAGAACACAGTATTTAGATTGTAGTCAGGTGTCTTCTGCATAGAAGAGAAGTTTAGTTTATGGTGTTTTTGCTGCTGTAGATGAAACAACCTCAACCTCATGCTACCTGGAGGTTTACTCATCATCGGTCTGTCTGAGTCGTTTAATTCTAGACAATCGGCTGATGATTAAACGTCACTGATCTGCAGCAGCAGAGGACTACTTCCTGTCTCTAACGGCTCCGCCCACTTTAAGTGATGTCACCAGTGGGTGTGGTCTTACTGTAGATCAATAACTGATGGAACGACTCAACCATCCTTTTACAGTCAGAAAGTGATGAATGTGAAACAACTTTAGGAGGAGTTTGAGATCAAATGAAGAACAAAATCAGATCATTTGTTACTGAAATGCATCAGGATAAATCTCAAAAACGTCTCGACTTATTCCCGGTTTTTAAAACGTGCAGAAGTTTACCAGTTCAGTGTGATTCCACATAAAGTTAACGCATTTATTTAGTCTCCAACTAGTCTCCAACTAGTCTCCAACTAGTGTCCAATTAGTGTCCAATTAGTGTCCAATTAGTCGCCAACTAGTCTCCAACTAGTCTCCACTTAGTGTCCAACTAGTCTCCAACTAGTCTCCAACTAGTGTCCAATTAGTCTCCAACTAGTCTCCAACTAGTCTCCACTTAGTGTCCAATTAGTGTCCAATTAGTCTCCAACTAGTCTCCACTTAGTGTCCAATTAGTCTCCAACTAGTCTCCAATTAGTCTCCAACTAGTCTCCAACTAGTCTCCAACTGGTCTCCAACTGGTGTCCAACTAGTGTCCAACTAGTCTCCAACTAGGGTCCAACTAGTCTCCAACTAGTGTCCAACTAGTCTCGCACTTGTCTCCAACTAGTGTCCAACTAGTGTCCAACTAGTGTCCAACTTGTCTCCAACTAGTGTCCAACTAGTGTCCAACTAGTCTCCAACTTGTCTCCAACTAGTGTCCAACTAGTCTCCAACTAGTCTCCAACTTGTCTCCAACTAGTTTCCAACTAGTGTCCAATTAGTCTCCAACTTGTCTCCAACTAGTGTCCAACTAGTGTCCAACTAGTCTCCAACTTGTCTCCAACTAGTGTCCAACTAGTCTCCAACTAGTGTCCAACAGTCCAGTGAGTCACTGGTTAAACCAGCAGACATTCTTACTGTCTGCAGACTAAATGGTAGCTTTTCTCCTCTGAACTCCCACATACGTCTCATTTTTGAGACATGTTTTTGGACACAAAGCTTGAATCCTGTCTGCTCGCTGATACATGAGTGTATTTATCCTCTACAGACTCTGAACAAAAGCTCCACTGAGTTCACAGCAAAACAAAGGAAAACGACTCCAGTCTGGGTTCTCATCCCTCTGCAGGAAAAGGTTCCAAACAAAAGGACACGGGTGTGTGTGTGTGTGTGTGTGTGTGTGTGTGTGTGTGTGTGTGTGTGTGTGTGTGTGTGTGTGTGTGTGTGTGTGTGTGTGTGTGTGTGTGTGTGTGTGTGTGTGTGTGTGTGTGTGTGTGTGTGTGCCAGGGTGTGACCCAGCGTAGCGATGCCTCACACACATCAGGTTCAGGTTTTGTGGAGACGTCGGATCGTCTTCCAGCCCTGAGGAATCCACTTGTAGGAATATTATGGGAAATCACCCATTTGGGAGGATAAAGGAATTCTGGAAGTGTGCTGATGTTCACGGAAGTCCTGTGAGACTCTAAACCATGTGTGTGGACCACACACACACGTGCACATGCTGACGTGCACACCCAGCTGATCAGAGGGCATGTTGTGTGACACACAGGCTGCACTCAGCAAAATAAAAATCTCATTATGCTGGTGAACCTGAAGGTATGAGAGCAGTCTCTCATCTGGAGTCATGGCCCAGAATATTAAAAGGTTCTCTCCCCCCCCCGACTCCCCCGCTCCCTCCCTTTCTCTCCCTGCATACATATGACTGAATCCCTGCATTTCCACTCCGCTCGCCTTCGGGATCAAACGCACTCACAGAACCCCGGGGGCCCGAGCTGGAAATGAATTGCAATTACAGCTTTCTCTTTCTCACAGTCTCCTCTTATTATTTCATCGGTGTCTTCCTCCTCTTTTCATCCTGCTCCTCGACTCCTGCTGCATCTTTGTGTTTGCTCCGTCCATCTTTAACCTCCTTTAAACCCTTCAGATTATAAACCTCTTCAGTGTGATTCCTGCAGGAGGTCAAAGGTCCCCAAGCTTCACCACTTCCTGTTTCTTTACACAAAACAAAGTCCTCCAGTCGGCCGTTTGGTTGGAGATGACACAAACAGGACGAGCTGCAGTGTGAAAGAGTGAATGAGGTAATGAATACATGACTGTGTGAGCAGAAACCTGAACCACCGAGCTGCTTCCAGACCCGGTCCAGTACGACCGTGATGTTTGTGAAACACCAGTGATTCTGTCAGGCCTTTTATCCTGATAAATACACAAAACTACTCGGAGTTAAGGAACCGTGCTGCAGCGAAAAACACTGGATCAAAGGAGGGAACGCCAGAAAAATGTTACCCTGTTCGGGGGGCAGGCTCACATCTCCTCACAGGACCTGAATCTGATCGTTTTAAACAGATCCAAACGCCTTCAACTCTCATGTTTATCATTCCAGCAGGCCTGACCTGACCTGACCTGACCTGACCTGACCTGACCTGACCTGACCTGACCTGACCTGACCTGTAGTGTTTGGGGTCACAAGTCCCCCCCGCCCCTCCGTTAGACCAAACGTCTCCTCCTCCTTCTGTTGGTGAAAACTGTTTACGCCAGGCTGAATCTAAGCCCCGCCTACTCACCTGAACTCTAATGTGACTTTGTGACGATGTGACTTTACCAAAGCTGCAAATACATTTTACCTCGTTTTTAAGGTCCCTTTCACTTGCTTTGAGGGGCGGGGCTTAACCTGTGACTGGACCAGTCACAGCCCAGTAGGTTGAGGTGTGAGTCTGATTGGTTGTTGGTCTCCATGATTGAGGGGTGACCTGTCCACGTGTAACCCCGCCTCTCACCCTCTTAAAGATAAAAAGCAAACAGAGCTTTCACAAATCTATACAAGCACCCGATGACGGGCGCGCCCTTGATTTCATGTGAGATTTATTTAAAGATTTATAGCAGCAGTAATCATCAGCAGCTCATACGTTGTAATAAAACAGACACGGTGGCTCTAAAGTTTGTCTCTATTCATTCACTCCAGCACTTATTAGATGGAATTACAATATCAATACAGACATCAATCAGAGGCGTTCTGGAGACGCATCAAACAGCCTGCATCACATTAAACCTGCATGTGGAGCCAGCAGAGGCTGAAATCAGCTGGTCCTCAGTCCTAAACCCTGGGTCTGGTCTGGAAGGCTCAGACTGAAATCAGCTGGTCCTCAGTCCTAAACCCTGGGTTTGGTCTGGAAGGAGCAGACTGAAATCAGCTGGTCCTCAACACTAATCCCTGGATCTGGTCTGGAAGGCTCAGACTGAAATCAGCTGTTTAACATTACAAAACCCTGAGTCTGGTCTGGAAGGCTCAGACTGAAATGAGTTGTTCTTCATACCTAAACCCTGGGTCTGGTCTGAAAGGCTCAAACTGAAATCAGCTGTAAATGAACCGTCCATCATTCCTAAACCCTGGGTCTGGTCTGGAAGGTTCCACATGTATGGTTCTGTAATGCTCTCTTTACCGGTCTGAACAAATCCTCCCTCAAACATCTTCTAGCCATCCAGAACGCAGCAGCAGCCAGACTCCTGACTAAATCCAGCAGGAGAGCTCACATCGCCCTGATTTTAAAGTCCCTTCACTGGCTCCCTGTAGAATTCAGAATCCAATTTAAAATAATTGTGCTCACCTACAGAGCTCTGAATGGCCAGGCTCCTAACTATCTATCTGAGCTTCTATCTTCACACACTGTCTCCCGCAATCTTCGATCCACTACTCAAAACCTGCTGGGTGTTCCTGCACCAAACTAAAACCTAAAGGGGGCGGGGCCTTTCAGGCTCTGGCTCCCAGACGCTGGAGCAGCCTGCCTCTGTCTCTCTGACACTGTGGAGGATTTTAATCAACAACTGAAAACACAAGCCTTCATTAACTGAACATGTAGATAGATCGGACTTTGTTTATACTAAAAACTTGGCTTTTATTTATGTTTTAGTTATTATTTTTCTCTCATGTGTTTTCTGTTCTACAGTGTTCACCTCCACCTGTGCTGCTTTTGATCCTTCTCTGTGAAAAGTCAGCTTTACTTCTCAGGTTTGTAGTGGTCTGACACGAAGAGTTTGATCATCTTACTGATCCTAAACACCAACCGTTAGACCGAGACCCACCCCGTTGTTGTTGTTGTTTCTCAGCAGCTCGACCTGAAAGGAGGACAGATTCTGTTTGTTTTCTGTCTCTGTGATGGTTTCAGGTGTGAAGCGTTTTCGTACCCAGGATCCCACTCAGGTGATCCAGACAGGTAAGTCACTCAGGCTGAGACTGAACTCTCAGTTCCTGTGAAAACTTGTAAAATAGCATTCTTTCTTTCTACTCCATCCCCCTCTTTTCTCTGTTCTCCCTCGCTCTCTTTGATCTCTCCTCTTGTCTTTCTTCAAACTCAATCTGGTGTTTTGCTGCTTGATGCCAAAGTTCAAAGTGTGATGAGGGCGGCAGAATCCCACACACACACACACACACACACACACACACACACACACACACACACACACACACACACACACACACAGTAACTTATTTTTATCTGCATAACAATAATGAAGCAGGAGTCAGGAGGTCTGAGTGTTTCGTTCTACATGTTGACAGCATCGCTTCACATGAACAATACAGCGCGTGTCTCTTCTTTGGTTTTCACTTGTGTGTTGGTGTGTGTTGGTGTGTGTTGGTGTGTGTTGGTGTGTGTTGGTGTGTGTTGGTGTGTGTTGGTGTGTGTTGGTGTGTGTTGGTGTGTGTGAGCATGTTTCTGCTTCGCTGCAGCTCTGACAGTTCATTTAGAGATTTTACTGAACAAACCTGATGATAAATCTGGTGAAACAGCTGTTGCTTTAAGTTTACAGGAAACTCTTTCAGGTAAATATTCTCCATTCTTATCCATCATCCATCCATCATCCATCCATCATCCATCCATCCATCATCCATCCATCCATCATCCATCCATCATCCATCCATCCATCCATCCATCCATCATCCATCCATCATCCATCATCCATCCATCATCCATCCATCATCCATCCATCCATCCATCATCCATCCATCATCCATCCATCATCCATCCATCCTCCATCCATCCACCATCCATCCATCCATCCATCCATCATCCATCCATCCATCATCCATCCATCATCCATCATCCATCCATCATCCATCCATCATCCATCCATCCATCCATCATCCATCCATCATCCATCCACCATCCATCCATCCATCATCCATCAATCCATCATCCTTCCATCCATCATCCATCCATCATCCATCCATCCATCCATCATCCATCCATCCATCATCCATCCATCCATCATCCATCCATCCATCCATCCATCATCCATCAATCCATCATCCTTCCATCCATCATCCATCATCCATCCATCATCCATCCATCCATCCATCCATCATCCATCCATCATCCATCATCCATCCATCATCCATCCATCATCCATCCATCCATCCATCATCCATCCATCATCCATCCATCATCCATCCATCCTATCCATCATCCATCCATCATCCATCCATCATCCATCATCCATCCATCATCCATCCATCATCCATCCATCCATCCATCCATCATCCATCCATCATCCATCATCCATCCATCATCCATCCATCATCCATCCATCCATCCATCCATCATCCATCCATCATCCATCATCCATCCATCATCTCCAGAGTAAAACCCTTCAACAGGACCTAAACCTGAAGATTCGTTCTGATTAGATATTCTTCACTTTGACTCTTCATGTTTGTGTTCAGGATCATTTGACTATTTAACCTTCTAGATGATCACCTTTAGGGTCAAAGGTCACGCTGTGCCCGACATCCCTTCACACTGAAGCAAATCACCACTGACAGGAAACGGATTATGTAGAAAAGATAAACTATGATACCAGAGAGACACAAACCCAACAAAGCGCCAGTTTTTATGACCTGATTTATTTGTTTCAGTAATCTAACTCGTGTGTGGGAGGAGCCAGGAGGAGTCCGAGCTCCGCTTCACTGGATGAAATGTTTGTGTTTTGGTGCGTTTGGAGGCGTCAGGAGGAGAAAACCTCTGAGGAACTGCAGGTTTGATTATTAACCTGCTGCCAGGAAGCTCTCACTGTTTCAACCTGAAGGGATTCTTTCTTTGTTTCAGGATCAAAAACGTGTCACAGATATTCCCAATTTATCCAGATTTAAAAACTAAAACCTTTAACACGACATTGAAGAAAACAAAGTCAGAGTTGTTGCATTTTGGTCATAAACAGAATCTCAGATGGGGATAATCGTGAAGATCGTTTTGCAAGGAGATTTCCAAAATGTCCCAAAAGCTTTCTGGTAAATTTATTTAAAATTAATAACAGAGTCATAACGAGCGTCTGGAGCTCTCCTCCGGATAAAAACACTGAGATACGTTTGGGAGGGTTTTCGACTAAATTACAAACTTTTCTCATTGTTTTGTCTCCAACACCAGATCCTCGGTTTTACTTTCACTGGGTTTTTGACTTCTCTTGCTCTCAGCGCTGAAGAACATCATCTCGCAGAGTCTGACTCACAAAGGCTGCTTTGTCTGGAGGCCCTTATCTGTCCAACAGCTCCCATAACCCCCCACTTTACACACAATCAGCGCTCACACGCCAACGTGTGGCTCAGGTGAGCAGAGCGTGTGTGTGTGTGTGTGTGTGTGTGTGTGTGTGTGTGTGTGTGTGTGTGTGTGTGTGTGTGTGTGTGTGTGTGTGTGTGTGTGTGTGTGTGTGTGTGACTTCGTGCACACAGAAGGTGCAGAGCTGCAGCAGGAGAATATCCTGAGAAGGCATATGGTCAGACGGTGCAAACAGCGAATGTGTTCTGAGGTTCAACCGCGGCTCACATTTCCATACGCCCACACGTCCTCACCTCTTCAGCTGCAGCTCCATCGTCTCGCACTAATTAACATCCACACTGATTACATATGCAGCCTGATTTCATACCTCCACTCCGCCTCATCGTGTCAGGACTGCAACAACCTGCAGAAACTTTCTCCATCTGGAGGGAAACTGAACATGAATGTGACTGTTTCCAGTTCAACTTCCTGTCCTCTGGTGTCACTGAGGACAAAAACGTCCTCTTCCTTAAAAAATATTAACAAATTAATATCTTGTCTTGCATTAATATGTTTGTTTCATCAAATCCTTCACGTCCAGGATGATTTAGATCATTCTCCCCATCCAGACGTAGATCAAACTGGTATTTAATGGATTAAAATCCCATAATATTAATATAATAATTCATTTTTGGAATGTTTTGATCAGGACTGAAGTTGAATTGTAGATTTAAAACCCTAAAAAGCAGAAAATGACACCACAGGTTGTGTTTTGGGTATTTCTTGAACCAACCACTCTGAGTTTTATTAAAACAACTCAGGTTTTATATTTTTAAATGAATAAAAACAATAATCAAATTGACATTTGAGAGGTTCAAACTCTCCAGATTGTTGGTCGTTCTTAGCAGGACTGAAGATGTTTAACAGGCTTATGCAGAAAAAAACAGGTAAATATAATATGTTGTAAAGTTTTTATGGCAGCTTTCTGGTGTCTTATCAATCTTTTATAAAAATTAAATTAAATTTGAATTTCTAAATGTAACCAGAGCTTTAGTTACATAAATAGTTCCATCTGCTCTAACAGGTTCCATGATGGAGAGGAAACATTTACCCAGATGGACAAAAATGTTCAGAATCAGAACTAATCTATAAATATGTTTGATAAAAATCGTCATTCTGCAGCCAAACTCCTGATCTAATGGATCGTTTTGTCTCCACTTTATGTCAGAACCTGGTTTCGCTTCGTGTTAATGAATGTTTATGTAAAAACAACGTCTAAATCTGCACAAAAAACATATTTTACATCTTTCCTGTAAAATCAGTCATGATCTTCTCAACATAAATGTGTTGATTCTGTGCCAAATTAAAGAAAAACAGACAGAAAAGGTTCTAAGAGCTGATCTGCATCCGTCAGACGGCTGAGTGGTTGCAGTCTGTTGTTCTGAGATGATGTTTTGTCTAAATCTTCTCCTCCAGTTCAGTAAATCCCTGCAGCATCCGACGGATCGCTGCACCAGGAGCTTGTGGCGTTAAACTCTTCCCGCCCACGCAGCGACTGAGAGGGTCTCACAGAGAAACTCAGAGAAGGAGCTTTAACTCGGAGTAGGTGGGAATTTAACCTCGCATAAAGCAACCAGCCGGCTGCTGCTCGTCCTCAAAGGCTGTTGTTCCAAAAAGCAGGATTCTCATTACGGCTTTATTCTGACAACGTCTCAGCAGATAGATCCGTCACTTCAACCTGATTTTACACCCAAAAGATTTTGTTTACATTCTTTAAACCTCATTCTCACATACATGTATGGAATGTTGCATTTCAGCTTTTATCTGTTGGTTTCATCGTCACAGGATGAGAACCTCCTGATTGCTAAACCTTCTCATTTTCACCCTGTCATCTGTACAGAGTCTGAGTGATGGTGAGGAGAGAGTTCACTGTAAAGGAGTTTTAAGAGGATTTGAAGGATTCTCCATGCATGGACACTTTAAAGTCACCAGGAGGCAAAAAGTGACCCCACATTAGTGATAAACGGAGAGCTAGGGGGTCATTACCAGGAGGACTCTCCTCCTTATTGTCCCTGTGAGCTCTGAGGAGTCGGGATGGAGTCAGAGAGGTGACCAGGAGCTGTCTCACTGACCAGGAGCTGTCTCACTGACCAGGAGCTGTCTCACTGACCAGGAGCTGTCTCACTGACCAGGAGGCGTCTCACTGACCAGGAGGCGTCTCACTGACCAGGAGGCGTCTCACTGACCAGGAGCTGTCTCACTGACCAGGAGGCGTTAGGCCCCAGGCCCCATTACGGCCCCCAGACCCCATTACGGCCCCCAGATCCCATTACGGCCCCCAGATCCCATTACGGCCCCCAGGCCCCATTACGGCCCCCAGGCCCCACTACGGCCCCCAGGCCCGACTACAGCCCCCAGGCCCCATTACGGCCCCCAGGCCCCACTACGGCCCCCAGACCCCATTACGGCCCCCAGGCCCCACTACGGCCCCCAGACTCCACTACGGCCCCCAGACCCCATTACGGCCCCCAGGCCCCACTACGGCCCCCAGGCCCCACTACGGCCCCCAGACTCCACTACGGCCCCCAGGCCCCACTACGGCCCCCAGGCCCCACAGTGGACACGCTGTTCCGTCTAACTGGTAGAAAGTGTGTCCTGTCCACTCGTTAAACGATAATTAACTGAGCTAACTCATCACTGGTGTCGCGTCGCGGCCCTTTAGAATCTGGACGCCTTCTGTGTCGAGTCTCTTTCTGGGGTTCGTCTCTCGGTGTGATTGAGCATCGTTGTGCGGCGTCTTCCTCGCTGGCCGGGCTTCTGAGAGCCGGCGGAGACAGACGGGGTCTTTGACTGCAGCGGCGATGCTATCGCTCCTCGCTGCACAGACTTGGCTTTGTCTCCCTCCTCGCCTCTCCTCCGCCTCGGCTGCACACGCTCGCCAGGTTTCCTGTTGCTCGTGGACTTTCTGAAGCGTTGGATAATGAGAGGTGTAAATCAAGACGGTTTTCAGAGATCCTCGGGGGGCAGTCGCAGAAGATTTGATTGGTTTTCTAGTTTGACTTTGATGCAGGAGTCAACATCGAACAGGTCACAGTGGGAAACCTTCATGAACTTTAGCTCTTCGGTTCTGCTGTGAACGTTGAAGGATCCTTGACTGAAGGAACCTGCAGGTATCTGGAGCTGCTCGTCTTTACAACGAGTTAAAACGACCCTTGACCTCCTGTTTTAGGGAGAACCGCTGAGCTCTGGTATGATGGGAGTTCTATACCGACAGTGTGACAGCATCAGAGACACGTCGGGTGGAAGGAGATTAGATATCTATGATGTAGAGTCTGTAGATGTTTTATAAAAGATGAGGAGCTGAAGCTCCGCCCTCTGAGTCATGTGACGTCTCACTGATGAGGTCCCTTTGAATCCTATTATAAACTTCATAAAAGTTTACCTGAGTTAAACGATGTCCAGAAGCCGGCGGTCCAACCTCCTGTGAGTCTGACTGATGTTTCTAGATTAGAGATCGTTCGCTTTCAAAGAGCTCGACTGGTTTGGTCCTGTTTGTGTTTCTATGGCAACAAGACAGGAACATTCTCAGCATGAATATTGATTATTATAATAAAAACGTCTGATTTTCCGGGGTTTGAGGACTGATTTGTGTCATTAATTAATTCAGAATCTCACAGTCAGGAACTCCTGTTTGATTTATTTTTAAAACTTTTTTTCTTGTTTTTTTGTTTCTCAGTGAAAAACAAAAATCAGTTTGAATGGTTTAATCAGCCAGGCCTGCTGATTGGTTCGGCTTTCTGGTTATTTTCTAACAATTTGTCAGATTTTGATTCTTCAGGCGTTGATTATAAAATAGATTCTCATAAAATGATTTAAATTTCTGGATTAACCTGATTTTGAAGCTAATTTTTGGTGTTTTTGCTCAGAAAAGTTCCACGGATTTCCGAGCCAGGAGTGAAGACGGTTTAGCGTTGTGGTCGTCCGTCTCTTTTTACCCAGCAGCCTTTGTGTTTTTGCCAGTTTCCTGGAAGACGCCTGGAAGCCACATCTGTCAGACGGAGGTTGTTTTGGAGTTTGAACAAACTCGGTGTTTGGTGTGAGATCAGATGAGTCTCCGAGGAGTCGTTCTACATTAGATGTGACGAGTTTTCAGCTCGACAAACCCTGGATCCAGACCCGGTTCTCAACGCCACGCCGTCTGGAGGATAAATTCTCTAAATTAGACCTCCTGATTCTCCGGGTTTCACCACAACACAGCGGATATTTATAGACATTGAAATGAGAGTGAGCGAGATGTGAGCGTATAATGAACATTATCAGATGCAGCAGAACATCTTCATCCTTATTTACATTTTTCATCTATTTATAAGAATATTAAAAAATCCTGTTGGGTCTTATTTATTCAGTGACTAAACCACATCTTTGTTTTTATTATTGCTCTGGTTAACTTTATGAATTCATCCTGTTTCTTTGTCAAATCTCTTCTTTTTGTTAATTAATCCTCGTTTCTTCTGTCAGAAAGGACAAAAATGTCAATTTACCTACAAATGATGGTTTCTTCTTTTTTCTGCCGAGATCTGTTAAACAGCTCGAGTCCAAACAGTCAGTGACCTGGAGGATTTAACCCTTTAAACAACAGTTGGATTATTTAATATCCATGTTTTTAATTTTAAAAAACACAAACTTAATAAAAACTAATGTAGGGTGATTTAATAAATCAGTTCTATAGATGTTTTTTCCTCAGTTTTAATTCTTTCCTCTTCAGTCATCAGGAGGAAAAGTCCAGAATGATGAGACGGAGGAGAGGATGGAGTTTGAATGTTTTCTCGCCGTCAGGTTGAATCGTTGACTTTTTTTAGAGTTTCTTCCCTGTTTGGACGTATTTCACGTCTATCAGTGGTTTTATAGAAGATGATGGGACCTCCCTGAATTTATTATTTGTAAAGGAAACACTTTTTTTATATTTTTCGTTTCCTGAAAAGTTTCATTGTTGGAGAAATGAGTTATTTTTCCCTGACAGCGACAATTTCAGACCTGACTCTGGTTATTTACCTCTAACATCCCTTCATCCTCCGTCTCCTGCTGGTAGAAATCTCTGCATCCCACCTCCTCATCATCAGCTAATCACACGGATCAGTGAAGATGATCCTGCTGGCAGGATGGAGGAAAACAAGGAGCTTTTGTTTTTGCACTTCCTGTATCTGGATCTGCAGCACAAAGGATCCAACCTCACTGAGACTTCCCCTCTTTGAGCTAAAAGCTAATTCTTCCATTTATATTTATGTATGCAAAACCCTCTTTATTCTGCCTCTAAAAGAGAGCAAATCAATCAGAGCTGTTAATGTTTTTATGTTAATTCTGCTACAATAATAATTACTGTAGAAATAGAGATAGATGGGGAATTAGCTGCAGCAGTGATGAACATTTAGAGCTAAAGCACTTCATCATGTGAACATCTAGCGGTGACCCAGAGTCTGACTCACACCTCAGTGCGAGGCCGGATGTAGGCATGGGCAAGGGGGGGCATTGCCCCCCCAAATTCCATGACTGCCCCCCCCCCCAAACGCGATTTTTCAGTGAAAAATTGTCAGAGTGAGCGCTCTCTTCCATTTGTCCTCATTCAAAGTAGCTACTGATGAATGACACAGAAAGAAAGAAAAACAAAAAACACAAAAAACAACAAAAAACGCAAAAAAGAACAAAAAACACAAAAATAACATAAAACAAAACAAAAAACACAAAAAAGAACAAAAAACAAAACAAAAAATGCAAAAAATAATAAAAAACAAAACAAAAAACACAAAAAGAACAAAAAACAAAACAAAAACACAAAAAGAACAAAAAACACAAAAAGAACAGAAAACAAAACAAAAAACACAAAAATAACAAAAAACAAAACAAAAAACACAAAAATAACAAAAAACAAAACAAAAAACACAAAAATAACAAAAAACAAAACAAAAAACACAAAAAGAACAAAAAACAAAACAAAAACACAAAAAAGAACAAAAAACAAAACAAAAACACAAAAAAGAACAAAAAACAAAACAAAAAAACACAAAAAAGAACAAAAAACACAAAAAAAGAACAAGAAACACAAAAAACACAAAAAGAACAAAACAAAAAAGAACAAAAACACAAAAAAGGACAAAAAAAACACCAAAAGAACAAAAAAACACCAAAAGAACAAAAAAACCACAAAAAGAACAAAAAAAACACAAATAAGAACAAAAAAACACAAAAAAGAACACAAAAAACACAAAAAAGAACAAAAAACACAAAGAACAAAAAAAAAAAAAAAAAAAAAAAAAAAAAAAAAAAAAAAAAAAAAAAAAAAAACAAAAAACAAAACAAAAAACACAAAAATAACAAAAAACAAAACAAAAAACACAAAAAAAACAAAAAACAACAAAAAACACAAAAAAGAACAAAAAACAAAAGAACAAAAAAACACAAAAAAGAACAAAAAACACAAAGAACAAAAAAACACAAAAAAGAACAAAAAACACAAAAAAGAACAAAAAACACAAAGAACAAAAAAACACAAAAAAGAACAAAAAACACAAAGAACAAAAAACACAAAAAAGAACAAAAAAGAACAAAAAACACAAAGAACAAAAAACACAAAAAAGAACAAAAAAGAACAAAAAACACAAAAAAGAACAAAAAAGAACAAAAAACACAAAAAAGAACAAAAAACACAAAGAACAAAAAAACACAAAAAAGAACAAAAAACACAAAGAACAAAAAACACAAAAAAGAACAAAAAAAAACAAAAAAAACACAAAACAAAAACCTAACCAGATGAGGTCAGCCTCAACAGGGCATCAGCCAGTGTCCTACTTGTTCCGTCCCAAGCCCGGGTAAATGCAGAGGGTAGGGATCAGATATGAACATAAATCTATGGATAGAGGAACTGATATGATGATGTCATAGTTTTTGATGCATTTAAGGGATTGGGGGGGGTGTGATGACCAAAACATTCTTAGCATGTCCAGACTGGCCCCCCTGATGTTCTACCTGCCCCCCTTAGTGGGGCTGGCTAGATCCGGCCCTGCCTCAGTGACACAAAAAACAACATCAAAACAATACTCATAGAAAACTTTTTTTTAATTTAACCCTTAATGACCAGTTTCTAGTGTCAGGTTACATAAAATCGTCACACCTATTGAAGACCGCTACAACAGGTTATAGATGAGTCGAGTTTAGTTTCACTGTTGTAGCTGGATCTCTTCCCGTTGAGAGGAGCATGTACAGGTTGGTAAAGGTGAAACTAGTTTGAACAGGTTGTTGATGCAGCAGGTAAAATCAGAGGAGCGTTAAAACAGCTTCAGATGCATCCTGGGAAAAAGGTGATTCTGAGGGACCAACCTTCACCTGACTGTCGGTGTTTTACCTCCCAACCAACGTATGAATCAGTAAAACCTTCTCCTGAACCTCTGCAGGGTCCTAAATATTCATCAATAAACTCGTCAATAGATGCTGTCTATTCCTGAGTTCCAGTTGCAGCTGAAAAACTTCTGAACAGGTTGTAGTTCAGAAATAAAAAAAGACATTTAAAATTGTTATTTACTTAAACATTAAGAATAAAGGATCAAGTTAAACTTGAAGCCAGGTCTGTGAATCAGTCAAAGTTTAAAGACGACCTCATCTGAGCGGGTCCAGGAGGTGGACTGAAACATTTTGGGGAGACAAAGCCCAGACCTGAGCAAAAGGGACCGTTTTAAATCCTGTTTACTTATTATATCACAAATTGTTTTGCCATACATACAGCTGGTTTTCACATTAGAGGTTTGTTTTCAACAGCAACAGGTAGCTTATCTTTATTTTTTTCCTTTAATCTTTTCTTTTTCATTTTTTCTTTCTTTTTATTTCTCCCCTGATCTTACGTTAAGTAGCTTTAGCAATGCTAAACGTCGTTCTGTTTTTGTTTTAGTGACTTTTATTTTGGTCGTTTTGTTGAATCCCTAGACGTTTTGAAGCTATGTTTGACAGAACAGATATTTAATGATTAAAGCTGTAGTTGTTGAGCGATCAGCACCTCCTCCTGTTCAGGTGGTCTTCTCTCCAGAGCCCTCAGGAGCCTCCAGCCAGTGGTCCTCTGGCTCTGAACAATGTTAAACTACAGATATGTGCGGGGAGGTTCGGAGCCTGAGAACCCAACGACTCCCTGATGATAAACTCTTTAGCCTCCTGAAAATGAAAAACCCATTAAAGCTCCTGAACGCTCCGTCGCCCCTCAGCAGCTCCCTGCTGCACCAGAGCACCGCAGATAAAACAGAAACGTTAAACAGGAACAACATCTACCTCCCCTCTCCTCGTCCTCATCAAACCGAGAGAGATGAAGGGCCGCCGTGAGAAAACCCAGGTTTGTTTCTGCGCCCGTTTCTCCATCTGGGCCTGGAAGGCAGCTCCTGTTGTCCTGATAAACAGCAGTGGAGCTCCGGCGTCGTGAAGACGTTTTCATTTTCAGCTGCAGCCTCATAAACGCGGAGCTCTGAAGACAATGTGGTTAGAAATGATGAATATACAGCCGGTGGCTTTAATATCTGAAAGGCTCGGTGCTGAAGTGGATGAGGATGAAGAGGAGGGGCAGGATGATGATGAAAAAGGAGAGCACTCTGCAGCTCAGAGATTTAGTTTCAATTTGTGGGTTTTTTTGTTTTTCACTGCAGGTTTGGGTCGTTATGCTGCATTCAGAACAAAAAGTACATTTTGTACAGTCGATCAAAGCCTCCGGAGGATCAAACTTTATGGTTTTAGTTGTTCTGTGATGGGATGTCTCAGTGGGAGGAGACTGATGGTGACCAATCTGATTAAAACAAGACCAGCCTGCAAACCTGCAGGTTTAAAAAAAGAATTCTCACATTTTGTGCCTCCAGCTGGTCTCATCCAGTGAGATCTAAGGTGACTTTCTGATGCAACAAGACATTCAAATGCAGCGAAGTCTTTTTCCCAACCATAACATTATGACCACCTGTCTATTTGACACATCTCCTGGACTCCTGTGGACCTCTGAGGTTCTGCTGTGGAGCCTGACTTCATCAGATCCATCTTAATCTACTGGACTTGGCTGAGGACTCTGGCAGGCTGGATGTTTGTCTGTCGGAGCTGAAATCCGTCCTGGAGCTCAGACTCTCTGGCTTCTGGTGACGAGCTGATCTGGTGCTGGATCTGGTGCCGGTCCGCATGCTGCGTGGGCGTCTCTGCCTGGCTTAGCTCATCTTCACAACTCACTGGATGAGTTTCTGGATAAAAAACCACGAGTGACTCATGGGCTTAAGGTCGATGTGGACCTGAGCTCTGAGAGGAACCATGACTCAGTAATAACTCTGTCCACATCCCAGCAGGCTGGGCTGTCAGGAAGCAGCAAGGCCCCTTATCAACCAATACGAGGAAGGAACAATGGCTCCGGCCCACTGGACTACAGATAACTACAAACTTAGGATCATGTGGATGGATGCTCCCTAATCATTTTTAGATGTATTCATATTTCAGGGAGCACGCTGTAAAGGCCTCAAAAGTTTATGTCCAGATTGGAAGTGATGTGAAGATTAAAATCTTCTGAAAGGGAAACGTTTTGCTCCAATCCAAAGTATTAAACATTTATTTAGCAGGTGTTTAATTAAGTTTATTTTCCTGATTGACAGAACCACAAACACACAGACTTTTAATAAAAACAGACTTGTGCTGTCCACTCATAAAGCTTGACTAAATCCAGAAGCATCACTAGTGAAAATGACCAAAATCCTGTTCTAGTTGCTGGTAATTGATAACTTTCCTTTTTTAAAAAAAATAATAAACTGATCAAATCCAGGGAGTTTGAAGAAAAACTTCTTAATTAATTTGCTACTGTAACTTCCTGCTGCATCAGCATAAAAAACAGACTAAACTTCACTTCTATGCAGAGGATACTTGACTATATTCAGAAGACCTGCTGCTGGACGTTGGTTGACTGAAACAAACTAAACTGATGAGCTCATGTTAAAATGTAGACCTGCTCAAGATGGCTGGTTTATCGTAGAGGCATTGATAATAGATTACCAAATAATTACACACACACACACATAGGGAATGGGTTACATCGGTAGAAGAGACGCCACAAAACCTTCGTTGACTGCGATGTAGTGGAGTAGTCATGTGACAGCAGACATCGACACTGTGGCGCCATTTTCTCAAAGTTTTTCATGACACATGCTATAGTATGACTTTTTTCATTGTACTTTATTACACATGCTATAGTATGACTGTTTTCATAGTATTTTATGACACATACATAAAATGATAATAGTATGACTTTTTTCATAGTATTTTATGACACATGCTATAGTATGACTGTTTTCATAGTATTTCATGACACATGCTATAGTATGACCTTTTTCATAGTGTTTCATGACACATGCTATAGTATGACTTTTTTCATAGTATTTTATGACACATGCTATAGTATGACTTTTTTCATAGTGTTTCATGACACATGCTATAGTATGACTTTTTTCATAGTATTTTATGACACATGCTATAGTATGACTTTTTTCATAGTATTTTATGACACATGCTATAGTATGACTTTTTTCATAGTATTTCATGACACATGCTATAGTATGACTTTTTTCATAGTAATTTATGACACATGCTATAGTATGACTTTTTTCATAGTATTTCATGACACATGCTATAGTATGACTTTTTTCATAGTATTTCATGACACATGCTATAGTATGACTTTTTTCATAGTATTTTATGACACATGCTATAGTATGACTTTTTTCATAGTATTTTATGACACATGCTATAGTATTACTTTTTTCATAGTATTTTATGACACATACCATAGTATACTTTTCTGTATTTCATAACACATGCTATAGTATGACTTTTTTCATAGTATTTTATGACACATGCTATAGTATGACTTTTTTCATAGTGTTTCATGACACATGCTATAGTATGACTTTTTTCATAGTATTTCATGACACATGCTATAGTATGACTTTTTTCATAGTGTTTCATGACACATGCTATAGTATGACTTTTTTCATAGTATTTTATGACACATGCTATAGTATGACTTTTTTCATAGTATTTTATGACACATGCTATAGTATGACTTTTTTCATAGTGTTTCATGACACATACTATAGTATGACTTTTTTCATAGTATTTTATGACACATGCTATAGTATGACTTTTTTCATAGTATTTTATGACACATGCTATAGTATGACTTTTTTCATAGT
>SSNR01000097.1:96782-121348 GCA_006937965.1 Callopanchax toddi | reverse complement strand
ATGACACATGCTATAGTATGACTTTTTTCATAGTGTTTCATGACACATACTATAGTATGACTTTTTTCATAGTATTTCATGACACATGCTATAGTATGACTTTTTTCATAGTATTTTATGACACATGCTATAGTATGACTTTTTTCATAGTGTTTTATGACACATACTATAGTATGACTTTTTTCATAGTATTTTATGACACATGCTATAGTATGACTTTTTTCATAGTATTTTATGACACATGCTATAGTATGACTTTTTCATAGTATTTCATGACACATGCTATAGTATGACTTTTTCATAGTGTTTCATGACACATACTATAGTATGACTTTTTTCATAGTATTTTATGACACATGCTATAGTATGACTTTTTTCATAGTATTTCATGACACATACTATAGTATGTGGGCTAGGCTGAGTGGCCAGAATGGCACCTGAAGGGTCACTGGTTCAATACCAGGTCTGGCTTGGTTCCTTTTCTTGTTTTGTTCTTGTTCAAGATACTTATCCCACCTTGCCTACTAGTGAGTGAGGCACATACTTTTTAAATTTGTTTTCATAGTGGTAGTATGACATTTTCTTATACTTTTTTATGACACGTACAATATTTTTATGTTTTTATATTTTCTCATGACATATGATATGACTTTTATAAATACCTTTTCATGGCACATGTTATAGTATGACTTTTTAATTTATTTTCAGGACTTATACTATAGAATTACTATTTGTATACTTTTATGACACATACTTATGACTTGATAACTATTAAACCTTTTAGGCATTTCTGCAGTGATGGGTTCTGGGTGTTTTATCCTTCTCTCTTCTTTCCAGTGTGTTAGGCTCAGCTTCATCCTATCAGTAGCTAACTCATCAAGAAGAGCTTTAGAAGTGTTTGGATCCTTGAGTCTGACTCCAAAATCTTTTGCCCCCAAAAGCGTTAATCAGGCCTTTGTGACTTCAAACACTACTGCTCTTATTTATTGAAAAGTAATATAGAGTTCTAACTGTAGAGGTTAGCTAACTGATAATTTAGCTTTCTAAAGCGTATGTGGATTTTTTAGGTTAAAAGTTGTTTTAATTTGCCAACCTGAAAATTAGCTGCTTATTTGTCACTTTTCTGCAGCAGTGTCTCTTCTGACTAGCCATGTGTGGATTGCTCCTGTCTTAGGAATACTTCCCATTTCTAGAGACTCCCCCACTTTGAGTGAAATGTTACTGTAGATAAAAACCTGATGTTACTTCAGATGAACTCAAACATTATTTTAGGGCAACTTTCAAGATCCTTTATGTCTCGTATAAAGATTTACAAATCATTTCCTACAACAAACTGACAGTTTTTATTACAATATTGTATTGAGCAGGCAGGAGAAAATACATTAAAATGATTGAATTATTGTCTCTTAATACATGAATCAAATTTTTGCGTCCCACCTGCTCTAAAAGAATTTCTCATAGCAAACGCTACAAACCAGCACTCTGACAGCAAGTCCATAGGAAAAACATTTTATTGAAAAACATTTTCAGTTTGTAACAGACTGGTGGAATGTGTGTCATTTATTGTCTCTCTGAAACAAATTTTAAGTTTTTAGAATTTGAAAACCCTTTTCACAGGCTGGCCATGTCGTACTGCGAGGAACAGGAGGAAAGAAAACCGGGCAAATATAATACTGTTACTTACAAACTGGACTGAAATCAAACCAACAGAACGGAAAAAGAACAAAAAAGAAGCTAAGTCAATAAATATTTATGGTACACACTTATGGCACAAATATGCAGCAGTCGGTTTGGCAACTTTTCTTTTTTTAAACCAAATTCTGGTGGAAACAGTGCAAAACGGGAGGAAGTGGGGAGGACACGGGCTTCCATAGAGCGCTAGCTAAAATACATAGCAAAAAATTCAAATTTTATACAAAACATCTTACTTTAAGAGTTTATAAAAATGTTTTTATTGGGTTCTGGTCCATATTTACATAAGCTATTTACCAAAAAAAGTAGTATGCTCTGTTTTACTGAAGTGTTCGACTTTTTCTTTGTGATTTTTTTTTTCTTTCAGTTTTTACTTTCCTACAAAGGTGAGTAAGGCTATCATAACGACCCAGGATCCATTTACAAAACAAACATGAATATTTACAGGTTCTTACCTACAGAAGTACGGTGCAAAATTACTGAGTCAAGTGACCGAGGGTTGACCATACGAGCAAGGCATTTTACAGTGGCCTGAGGTGCTTCTCCTAGCCCGTGTGCTAAAGACTTCCACAGCGCCGCTACAGCGCCTCGGCTTCGCGTCGGGAGAGCCTCAGCCGAGCCGCGGCTAAGAAAAGGACGTCAGATTCAAAGAAACTAAGAAGATTGTCAGATTCTGCCGCAGACACACAACAACTAAACCATCGATCTGTGTTTTAAATACCTGTTCAGGTGAGTTAAATACGCTTTAATGGTTTTATTTTTCACAGTTTGTACTACGGCACGTGAAACAGAAACAGGTGGAAATAATCCCAGAAAGAACGCAGGAAAAAGCTATCAGCAGACTCGTTGGACACACGTTGCTAGTTCGTTTGTTGTTACATCTTTCAGTGGTTAAGAACACTTTTCCAAAGGTGTGTTTTTTGTTTTTTTTTCTCAGAATCAATTAAAAAAATAAATAAGAATTGCATATTTGCAGATTTTGTCGCCTCTCAGAGGCAGAAACCTCAGGTCGGACAAGGCTTGGCTTCTCGGTGAATTCTGATGTTTATGAGTCGATGAGGATGGGCTGATTGATGCGTTCGTTAACTGCGCACACACACACATACGCGCACACACACATGTGAGGAACATGACGGGGTGCATGAGGAGAGTCGGGCACGCTGGGTGTTCGTAGGAACTTTGGGACAAACAGCTACTCTGCACTTGTTTACACTAATGCACGTTGTTTTGGGCGAGATAACCCGGAGCCGGACCCGGGCTCGGAAAACCGGAGCTCGGGATTCAACGGCTCCAAAGATACCAAATAATCAAAACCTAGATTGCATAATGTGCACTTATACCACTTATATATTAAAGTTAGCTCCTCCTCCTCCTTACCACACCTGTGCTCTGTGTGTCGATCATAAATAAATTTAGCTTTTCTTTTTTATGTCCTTTTAAAATGTACATCTATTTATTTAAAGAAAACGAGTCGATGCTGACGGAGACGAGAACAGTGACGATGAGTTCCTGTTTTAAAGAAAGAGAAGGAGAGCACCGGTCAGCGCTGATGTTTGGCCCCTCGGGGTACCCTTAGTCATCACTGGACCCCTGGGGGTGAAAGGTTACAGTACCTAGAGCTGTTTCAGCCAGCTAAGCTAACCTCAACCAGATCTCTGGCCTCTTCTTACAGCAGTAAGGCCAACTGGGTTCTTATTGCCCCGAGTGCTTCCCGGGTTCGAGAGGCGAGGGATCCTGATGGGATACGGCTGCTCTCCGATCTCCGGACCACGCCGCAGAGCAGAGTGGATGGACTCCAGGAGAGAGGGTTAAAAGTGCTGCACTAAGTGAGATAAAAGCCCTCCACTCTGCAGGATCCACCCGGTTTTTGCATCGTCGCGTCAACGAGACGCTCGCCACTTTTATCCTCTGTCGGGTCGCTTCCGAGCGACGCGTTGAACATGCGGGAAAAAAAAACTACCTGCATGTGAACTAAACCAGAATACAAAACCAGATGTGGTCAGAAACAAAACCAGGAGATGAAAGAATCCATAAAACCTTCAGATCTGAAGGGACGTGAAGGTGAGGAGAGATGACGTCACATCCAGACGTTTCAGTGTCATCGTGTGAGTGGAGAGGTGATCTCTGTGATTCCATCAGGGAGGTCCATAAATCCACACTGAACCCATCAGCTGAAGCCGTATCCTCTCCTTTGTCTCTCTAAAGCAGTGGTCCTTCGTCCTCCCACACATCAATACATCCAAATATCCGTCCCTCTGTGCGTTTGTCCTGTCAACACTCACTCCATCCCAGAACTTGGGCCACGGTGAACCAAACAAAACGACGCTGAGTGAGAAGAGCCGGCCCTCCAGCTCCCAGAGGGCAGCGGCGGCCATCTTTACTCCAACCATTCCAGAGCAAAATGTGGAGAGGAAAGAAAAAGTGACAACACATCAGAGGAAAGGAGATGGAGAGAGAGCGGGACAGTTTGTTCCTGAAACTGGAACTCCGCTCTGCCCGTGGATTCATCCGGTTCCTGCGCTTCCTCGCCCCGGATCAAACTTTATAGTAAATGTTAGCCGGGCTCTGGGGCGGCATCTCCTGGACGATGTAGACCGGGTGTCCATAGTCCCCGCTGACCTTCTCGTAGTGCGGGCAGAAGACGCTGTCAGCAGTCCTGAGCGGGATGATGATGTCACTGGGCTCAGAGCCGTTGTTGTTGCCTCCGCCGCCGCTCCGTTTGGGCGTGGCCAGCGTGCTCAGCGAGAGCGTGGCCGTGTGCTGCGGAGAGTGTTTGCGGTGGCGTCTTCGGTACTTCAGCAGCAGCAGGACCAGCATGATGATGATGATGATGAAGATGACACTGCCTGAGGCGATGCCAACAAAAATGGCCACCTCAGAGCCGAGGACGTTGGTGGTCTTCCCTCCGTTCCCTCCAGAGTCACCGCCTTCTCTACCTGCAGGAGCAACAGAACGGATACGAGTCAAGAAACGAGACTAGGTTTAAATATCATAAAAACGGGGTTATAAATATAAATACTGGGTCTGTTTCTGTCAAAACAAAGCAGATAAATGCAGAATTCAATCAGCTGAGTTCTCCGGAGCATACAGGCGTGTGTTAACAACGTGCAAAGACAGCCACCAATCTAGGAAGAGTCGAAGGTCAACTCCAAGCTACAGAGCAAGGCCGGATGTAGGCATGGGCAAAGGGGGGCATTGCCCCCCCAAATTCTATAACTGCCCCCAAACGCGATTGCATGTAGAAATAAGAAATTTCAAAAATATTTCAGTGAAAAATGGTCAGAGTGAGCGCTCTCTTCCATTTGTCCTCATTCAAAGTAGCTACTGATGAATGACACAGAAAGAAAGAAAAACAAAAAACACTAGAACAAAAAACAAAGCAAAAAAACACAAAAAAGAACAAAAACACACAAAAAAGAACAAAAAAAACAAAATACACAAAAAGAACAAAAACAAGACACAAAAAAAGAACAAACACAAAAAGAACAAAAACACACAAAAAAGAACAAAATACACAAAAAGAACAAAAAACAAGACACAAAAAAAGAACAAAAAACACAAAAAGAACAAAAAACACACACAAAAACAACAAAAAAGAACAAAAAAAACAAAAGACACTAAAAAGAACAACCCCCCCAAAAAAACAAAAAGAACAAAAAAACAAAAACAAACAAAAAACACAAAAAGAACAAAAAAAAACCAAAATGAACAAAAAACAAAAAAAGAACAAAAAACACAAAAAGAACAAAAAAAACCCAAAATGAACAAAAAACACAAAAAACAAAAAACACAATAAAACAAAACAAAAAACACAAAAACAAACAAAAAACACACAAAAAACAAAACAAAAAAGAACAAAAAACACAAAAAGAACAAAAAAAACCCCAAAATGAACAAAAAAACACAAAAAACAAAAAACACAAAAACAAACAAAAAACACACAAAAAACAAAACAAAAAAGAACAAAAAAACCCAAAAAACCCAAAAACCAAACCTAACCAGATGAGGTCAGCCTCAACAGGGCATCACCAGTGTCCTACTTGTTCCGTCCCAAGCCCGGGTAAATGCAGAGGGTAGGGATCAGATATGAACATAAATCTATGGATAGAGGAACTGATATGATGATGTCATAGTTTTTGATGCATTTAAGGGATTGGGGGGGTGTGATGACCAAAACATTCTTAGCATGTCCAGACTGGCCCCCCTGATGTTCTACCTGCCCCCTTAGTGGGGCTGGCTAGATCCGGCCCTGCTCCAGAGGAAGAATTTTAAAGGCGATGACAGCTCAGGTTGATTCTCGATGCTTTTACAGATGTTAAACAGGACGTTCAGCATCAGCGTCTTCCTCCTCGCCTCTCTGAGCGTTCCTCTTTGGGTTTGTTTCTTCTCAGCAGAAGATTAGAGAACATCCAGCAGCTCGGAGTGAAACGTACCCGCAGAGAGCTTTTGGATAAAGGTCACATCTGATCTATTCAAATTCAGCCAGCAGAGACGACAACCTTGAAACTAGGGCAATCACCGCCTGATGGCAGACACAATAACTGCAGAGATCCAGGCAAATGGCACTTAGATAAATTACATTTTGAAAGACATAAAAAGTAACTTCATTTTCTGGCTAACAGTCCCAGAGGGGGAGAAAAGGAGAAATATTTGATATTGTCATGAAGCATCAATTATGGAAGGCAAGCTGTGCTCTGACTCCCAGCGATGGATGCTCTGGTCCAGGTCCAGCTCTGGGAAGGGGGGCCTTCTCCCCGGGACAGGAGTGAGTTTCCTGAGCGGGCCGGATTACTGCGTCCTCCCGTCTGCCTCGGCCTCCCCGTGGGCCTTAAAGTGCTCTCACTGTGGAGGTGGGGGGTGTAATGGCAGGCAGCCCAAAGTGAAGACCCTTCCTTGTTGAACAAGAGGATTATGCTGCCTGTAGAAACCCGAATGCTCTGCTAGCAGCCGGGATGGAGGGATGAGATATGAGCCTGGAGGAGGACAGGAAGATGACGTCTGTAGAAAATGGAGCCAGCAGGGTTTAACTGTTGGAGCTGTGTTACTGGGAAGGGAAAACTCAAAGATCAAGGTGAGGCCCTGCTCTTGATGAACCTGCTGTGGCCTGAAGTTCTGAAAATGATTCTGCAGCTCAGTGAGGAGAAGACTTCTGGTGTTTCCAGGAACCAGAATCGAGATGAAGGAGATCTGCTGCTAACAGGCGTGGCTGAGGGAGCGAGACCTGTCCAGGGGCTACTGAGAGGTTAGGTACTCCGATCCAGAGAGGTGAGACGTCTGGACGAAGGCAGACCGTGTCAGGACAGTCTCCTCTCCATCGGCTTAAACACACCACTCAGAGTCTGACCTCCAGGCCTAGGGGGTCAGACCTCCAGGCCTAGGGGGTCAGACCTCCAGGCCTAGGGGGTCAGACCTCCAGGCCTAGGGGGTCAGACCTCCAGGCCTAGGGGGTCAGACCTCCAGGCCTAGGGGGTCAGACCTCCAGGCCTAGGGGGTCTGACCTCCAGGCCTAGGGGGTCTGACCTCCAGGCCTAGAGGGTCAGACCTCCAGGCCTAGGGGGTCTGACCTCCAGGCCTAGGCCTAGGGGGTCAGACCTCCAGGCCTAGGGGGTCTGACCTCCAGGCCTAGGCCTAGGGGGTCTGACCTCCAGGCCTAGAGGGTCAGACCTCCAGGCCTAGGCCTAGAGGGTCAGACCTCCAGGCCTAGGGGGTCAGACCTCCAGGCCTAGGGGGTCAGACCTCCAGGCCTAGGGGGTCAGACCTCCAGGCCTAGGGGGTCAGACCTCCAGGCCTAGAGGGTCAGACCTCCAGGCCTAGAGGGTCAGACCTCCAGGCCTCGGGGGTCAGACCTCCAGGCCTCGGGGGTCAGACCTCCAGGCCTCGGGGGTCAGACCTCCAGGCCTAGAGGGTCAGACCTCCAGGCCGAGGGGTTCAGACCTCCAGGCCTAGGGGGTCAGACCTCCAGGCCTAGGGAGTCAGACCTCCAGGCCTAGAGGGTCAGACCTCCAGGCCTAGGGGGTCAGACCTCCAGGCCTAGAGGGTCAGACCTCCAGGCCTAGAGGGTCAGACCTCCAGGCCTAGGGGGTCAGACCTCCAGGCCTAGGGGGTCAGACCTCCAGGCCGAGGGGGTCAGACCTCCAGGCCGAGGGGGTCAGACCTCCAGGCCGAGGGGGTCAGACCTCCAGGCCTAGGGGGTCAGACCTCCAGGCCTAGAGGGTCAGACCTCCAGGCCTAGGGGGTCAGACCTCCAGGCCTAGAGGGTCAGACCTCCAGGCCTAGGGGTTCAGACCTCCAGGCCTAGGGGGTCAGACCCTTGAAGATGGAGATCTGGTCCGAGTGACAGCTGGGATAGGTCATGAGATTTGACAGAAACCCCATCAGGGACAGACTGATGTTCTGCTACAGGTCCAGGGATTGGACTGTCGAGGACTGGGGGACATAATTTCCTTTCTGATTGGAGCATCTAGAAAAAGGGTGGTCAGCCCTGTGTCCTACAAAGCATCCTGAGACCGTTCCTCTGTGGAGATGCTTCTCAGCCATGGGAGTGGACAGCCGTTAATAAAGACTGGGACCAAAACCTCCTCCATCATCCAGAGGAACTCCTCCATGTTTTTCACTTTAATCTCATAAAGAACTTGGGGTCAATTCTCAAGAGGCAGGTGGACAAACAACCTTCAAGCACATCATGAGAGAGGTCTAGAAGAAGAAGGACCAACACTGGGAGGGGGGGGGGTTGAAACACTGTAAATGCTGTAACTCTCCCTCGGTAACCATAGCAACATCTGACAGAAAGAGCTCAAAGCACTGAAGCAGATTCTGTAAACTTTCAGCTCGTTTTCCTTCTGAGGCAGAAGGTCCTGATTTCCTCACAGCAACATGTTTAACTGCAATATGAGAGCAGAGAGAAGCGCTTTAGCTACATGTCTGGCCGGGAGGGGAGACAGGCGCGTGTCTCTCTGCTGTGCAGATGGCAGACCGCCATCAGATCGCTTTCCTGAAAGTCACTTAAGAGGCAGGTTGAAGCTGGAAGCTGAGCAGACACCTGAGGAGTCCTGGAGGGGCCACAGATTGCTATCAGTTTTATAGGTAACATTCAATTACTGGCTGACCAATCACTGACCTTTCCTTCCTCTACACACACACACACACACACACACACCTGGTTGGCTCATACACACTACTTGACACCGTCTGCTCCTACCTGAGTGAACAGCTTGTTTCCATAAAGCCTCTGTTAGTTCTCACCTGCTTTACTCTGGACTTCGTTGTGTTTGCTGTCGTCGTCTGGTGGAGAGAAGGTCACTCTGGTCGGGATGTCTTTGGGAGGAACGACCGGGTCAGAGGGATCTGAAGGGACAAGATGGAGGCTGGTTCAGACTAAACAGTGAAGGAGGACAACCTCCTCGTTTTAGAACCGAGGCCCGAGCAGCAAAGCGCTGAAGGCCTCTTGTAATTCCTCCCATTATTTTTATTTCTCCCGGCAAAAATAAATTAGCTAGTTGGAGGCCTTAACATATTCAAAAACTCAACAAATTTGGGGGATTTGTAGAACCTGGTGAAAATTTACATATTTTAAGGGCGTCGCGAAAGTCGCCAAAAAATTGGCTCAACAGCGCCACCTAGAAAATGACAAATCACCCTCCCCATTGACCTTTTTTTACAGTAGAGTTATGAAATTTAGTACACTTGTAGAACCTACCAAGACGCACGAAAAAGTCTCTTATCATCATGGTTTGTATCAAACAGGAAGTCGGCCATTTTAGGTCAAACAAGCCATTTTAGGCTCATTTTGGCTGTTTGGGAGCTGGTCGTACTGCACCTAGAGATTTTGATTGATCAACTTGATTTTGGGTGATTTTGCTCATAAGGCATGGGGAAGCTTAGGCTTTGAAAATTGTGAGTTTTCATTAATGCTCAGGGGGCGGGGCCAGGCCTCAAACTTGGGCTGAATCTTTGTTAGAACTCTGTAGTTGGTCGGGTAGAGTGTGTGTGTGTGTGTGTGTGTGTGTGTGAGTGTGAGTGTGAGTGTGAGTGTGAGTGTGTGTGTGTGTGTGTGTGTGTGTGTGTGTGTGTGTGTGTGTGTGTGTGTGTGTGCGTTTCTGTTAGGGATGTCCTGAACCGATCACGTGATCGGGCCCGATGTCGGATCATATTTCAGACTCGATCAAATACGGACGTTACCTCCCGATCCGGACTCGTTACATTACAGCGTTTCCTCCATGTGCTCCGCTACAGCAAAATAAACGCCGCCACACCCGGGACTCGCCCACCCCCTGAACGGACCGCCACCACATGTCGTTCTGAACTCTTTAAGTCCTGGAGGAGGTGGCGAGGCCGGCCGCCGCTCCTCACCCCTATGCCGCATCCCCCTCCCGCTCAGCTCCAGCTGCGTGCAGACACAACACACATCCCCCCCCCCAGAACATAACTTTGAGAGGGGCGCTAAGATGAGAAAAGCGCTTTCTGAGGAGGAGTTTCATGGTTAAGTGTCGCTCCAAAACACACCAACACTGACAGAATTCTTCAAATTGTCTAATTAAGAAGTTGGACTCGCACAGGTGGCGTGAAGGAGAGGAGGTATGGAAAGCCATTTTAGTTAAACGCCGGACAAGTAGGAGACGGAAGCAGCTTGAAGCAGGAAGTGTGAGTACGTCTGGAGGTTTTAAAAAGTTCATCACAACATTGTAGAAGTATCAGATCGGTACTCTGTATCGCAGATCCTCAAAATCAAATGACTCGGACTCGAGGTTAAAAAAACCTGATGGGGACATCCCTAGTTCCTGCATCAGGTAGAGTGGGGTGTGTGAGTGTCTGTGTCGGTAGAGTGGGGTGTGTGAGTGTCTGTGTCGGTAGAGTGGGGTGTGTGAGTGTCTGTGTGAGTTTCTGACGGAGCTCAATAGGGCGAACATTCTGCTGGGTTAGGAATCAGGGGAATTATGCATCTAAACTAAATTAGCATATGTAGAGAGCTTCAAGCTGAAAGGGAATGAAAGAAGATGCAAGCAGTGTGTTTGTGTGTGTTTGTGTGTGTGTGTGTGTGTGTGTTTGTGAGTGTGTGTTTGTGTGTGTGTGTGTGTGTGTGTGTTTGTGAGTGTGTGTTTGTGTGCGCGTGTGAGCTGCAGGATGATGCCATACTCACTCTGTCCCACTTTCATGACGATCTTCATGGACTTGGTCTTACACACTCCTCCCTCCTGGTTGTCGATGCCCTCCATGGTGCCATTAGATGTAGCTACAGGAGGCAGAGACAGAAACAAGCTGAGTATTAGTGTGTGTTGGTGGAGAGACGTGCACGTACGAGCCTCTCTTAGAAAAACAGCCAGGAGACAAGAGAAGCGCTGAGCGCCTTCCGCTGAGCAGAGGAAGGATGTGACTCATTCCCCTTTAATAAAAATCACAATTTGCCCGTTCATCAGCTGAGCCGGTCTCACGTCGCTGAAGTCAATTAGCCTGAGTAACGGCGGCTGTAACACGTCTAACTGTGCTGATGGGCCTCGTGAAGGAGGCTGTTAGAGGAGCCGAGGGCGGCCATGACAGCAGCCGTGATGGTGAGGAGATCCACGGCTTTATGGTGCATTAGGCTGTGACGACACCCCAGAGAGGAGAGACGTTATTAAAGCATGTTGGTTCTTATTTAAGGTCGAAAATCATCAAACAGAGAGGAACACTGTTTCAGCCACGTGAAGAGGTTCTGTTTAGAACTAGAGCTGAACAGCCTCTGCTCAGAGAAATAGAGTACAACACATCCTTGGTAGCAGCTCCTCTGACTCAAGTCCTAAATGTGTCTCCTAAAGTTCCCAGTGACTCACACTATATAACCATAGAGGGACATGGAAAATAACTAGAATTCCATGAAGGGAAACCACAGAATTTAAACACAGAAGTCTGTGTGAACCAACACAGAGTTCCTTCTAAATGACCATCGATTTTCATATAAATAAACACAAATAACCAGAGTTCCTTCTAAATGACCATCGATTTTCATATAAATAAACAAAAAATAACCAGAGTTCCTTCTAAATGACCATCGATTTTCATATAAATAAACAAAAAATAACCAGAGTTCCTTCTAAATGACCATCGATTTTCATATAAATAAACAAAAAATAACCAGAGTTCCTTCTAAATGACCATCGATTTTCATATAAATAAACACAAATAACCAGAGTTCCTTCTAAATGACCTTTGAATTTCACTAGCACAAACAGATTTCCATCTACATTAGTTATTCTGTTGTTTGTTGATGGCATGTCTATTTTCGCCTGCTTGTTGTTAAGTACACTAAGTTATGTTTGTGTTTGAAACATGGTTATGAATAAAGTTGAGATGAAGAAACAGAAGTTTGTTTTTGTGAGGAGGAAAAAGGCTGGAAACCGGAGGAGTTTAAAGACTTTTTAGGTAGCAACAATCAGAAAATCAACTTCCTGTTCGCCTTCCAGGAGTCTAGTAGTGGGAGGAGTCTGGTATAGTGGTGGGAGGAGTCTGAAGGTAGGAGGTCTGGGGGCGGGGCTTATGGTCTACCAGGTCAGTATCACAGAGACTAACGAGCTGCCAGGGTTTAGCCCCTTGGCTTCTCTCCAGGTCCCAGTGCCAGCCCTCCGTACCCCCCCTCCTTTACTCCCCCATCAATCGTTTCCCATCCACCTCCTAAACTTCACCTCCATCAGCTGCAGGAGAACCAGAGAGCAGATTGAAACAAACCTCATTCCTTTTCCTCCTCCCCTCCCCCTCCCAGCTACCAATCATTTTGATCTGAATTCTCCTGCTTCAATGAGACGATGATGGCGGCGGACACAGAACGCATGCTAACGAGGACTCCCTCCCTCCCCCTCCTCCCCCCTGACCTGTAGCGTTCCAGACTGAAAGCACATTAGAGACCAAGCCGCTTACAGCTCCTGCCTCCATGTCGTGAACCTGCTGGAACATTCCTGCAGAACGCTGCTAGACGCTCCCGTTCCAGGAGGGTCAGAGGTCACGTGGTGGGAAGGGACTCCTGATTGGACAAAACATTTCTGTCCCTAGAGACAAGAGTGTGCACGCTGAAGATAAAAACTTTTGCTTTAAGATTTAAAGAGCCTGCGGGAGGAAAATCAACTTTCTCAACTTTAAAATCCCGTTTGTGTTTCAATGCAGGCAGAGAGACGCGGCGCCGGTGCCAAGGCGGCGGTCCAGGCCTGACACAGAATGTGGCTGTTGAATGGGCTGAGGCTGGCTGGATGACTTGGCCCTCCTCGGTCCGGTCCGACCGGGCCAAGCTGGAGCTGCTGGCTGAAGTTAACCAGCTAATCCAGGCGGGGGGGGCTCAAATGAGACCAAATGGGTTTAGATACTAACAGAACCAGAACCCACAGAGACGGATGATGAAGAACAAAGTTAGGATTCCTGGTTTTTAAAGTTTGTTTTATTTAAAGATGAATATTCAGGTGATTCATTAGCCGTGTGTGACAGGTCTCAAATAAAAACATAAAAACAACCATCTGTTATTTAGTTCAGCTCCAGGCTTTTATTTAAACCCCGCCCCTAGCCACACTACTCACTGAAACCCCGCCCCTAGCCACACTACTCACTGAAACCCCGCCCCTAGCCACACTACTCACTGAAACCCCGCCCCTAACCACACTACTCACTGAAACCCCGCCCCTAGCCACACTACTCACTGAAACCCCGCCCCTAACCACACTACTCACTGAAACCCTGAGATGTAAATTAGTCAAACGGTTTAAATCAGCGGTGGAACAGAGAACGTTCTCTCCAGGACTCAGCAGCAGGACTGGTACTAGAACATCAACCAGTCGGTACCGGCTGACCCTAAAACAAACCAACAAGACCAGCTGGTCGGTACCCAGAGTCCAGGATGAAGCCTTAAGACGCCATCATGTCCACAACTTTGTGAGCAAAGCAGCTATAGCTCCACCATTCCTCCACATTACATTGATCTTAGTTTAGTTTCTGGTCCAATCAGACGCTCTGCTGATGCACCCAACAGGCAGAGAGAGGTCAGCGGCGTCTGGCCCGTGGAGAAAGACCTCGAAGACCTCCAGTGGCAAACTGAGTCTGTTAAAACGTTTCATGACATAAAGTGTCCCGCCGCACACCAGACACATGTAGGCTTAAACACAGGAAAACACTCCCTTTAACGAGCCTGAACGTGTTAACCACACACACACACACACACACACACACACACACACACACACACACACACACACACACACCAAACCAACTGTTTCGATTTAATTTTCTCCTGTTTGTCAAATCAGAGAGTGGAAAATCAGGCTGTGTTTACGGAGAGCCGAGCTGCAGCGCCGATAAAAACCTTCACCCTCTGGAGGAAACTCTCTACAGGTTAAAGACCTGGAACATTTAGCTCATAAATAACTTTTATTTACTTAGTTTACTCTCTAAGCAGTTGAACTTTTACATTTCTGTTGCTTTTATTTTTATTTCATTTAGTGAATTCTTTCTAAAACATTTAGACTTTTTAATTTCTGTAGATTTATTATTCTGAATATGTTTAATGTCTTTAATTTGTTCATTTAGTTTCCTTTTTAGAACGTTTATGCTTTTAACTTAAAACATCTGTTAAATATATTTTATTGATTCACTTTTCAAAACATTTCTGTAAAAGTTTCAGGCTCAGGATAAAAATCAAAACCGCTGTCCCTCCTAGTCCAGGGGTCTGAAGCCCCCGGCTCTAGGGCCACATGTGGCTCTTCAGTCCCTCTGAAGGGGCTCCTTGTAACTAAAAGAGGAACTTTTAGCTGTTTTCTGATCTGAATCTTTGCTCTAAAGGCTGGAATCTGTTTAGCAGACACCCTAAAGATGTCAGTGAAACCAGTTCTACATAAACTAGGATCAGATATTATAAACATCCTGATTTTCATCACTTCGCCAGCTAAAAGAGCCAAAGGTATTACATAAATGTGTTTTTAAATGCAGTTTTCCTGTTGAGCTAATTGTCCGTTAGCTAGCTCACTATGTGCAGTGAGATTTCAGCCCAAATCCTGGAAAACCACATAAAATCAGAGTCATTTGGCCGCTTTGGAACATTTAGGTCCGCGGTTCCCAAACTGTTTTATCGCGCCCCCTTCTATGTCCCAGCCGTGTTCGCGCACCCCCAATCCCCGGGTGGAGACCTTTGACATTTGAACAAATTCCTGGTACCTACGAATCATTAATGTTACAAATTTTCAATACTTTTGAATGTTTAATAATTATTAAATCATATGTAACTGAGGATTACTGTGAGAGTCGCGCGTCCTACGGTCAGTAAACGCCCCTCGTATTTCCATGTGATGCTCTTATCTTGTAAAGACGGTGGGTGTGTATGGGGGGTGCTGATCAGATGTTTGGAAGTGAGCAGGAGGTTACTACACTAGAATAAGCTGACGGTTCTCTTAACTAACTGCTTAGTGTTTTTAAATTAACACCCAGCTCCGTTAGCCATTAGCTTATCGGCGGCAGAAAGTAGCGCTGCAACTTCAGTAAAAACAACAGAAACAAAGAAAACGACTCATCATGGAGTTGATTAAATCAGAACACACATGGAATCAATCAGCAGAGTTGTTACAAGCTGTCAAGAAGGATTCTTTGAATAAATAATATCCATTTGATGAGGTAAACAGTCCAGCAGCTCCTCGCAACTTTGCCCCGGAACTAATAGTAAAAGTTATCGTCGCCTTCAAAATAAAGGTCTGCTCTAAAGAGTTCACATGATTGACAGAAAAAAGACTCAGAGTTCATCCAAATATTGTCCCACAGCTCCACACAACATCTTTATTTACACATTTTTACTGAGTGGGGAAAAAACACTGTAAATGTGTCATTATTTCAAATTTCCGGCATTACAGTTTTCATCTTGCGCCCCCTAGTGGCAGCTCACGCACCCCCAGGGGTGTGCGCACCACCGTTTGAGAATCCCTGATTTAGGTCATAAATAACGAGAAGCAGCTTAATGCTGTTTTGATTTTAAGGGTTGGTTGTTTTAATAGTTGCCCACAGAATTTTGTTTTTTATTAAAACTAACAAAATAAAAAAGTAACACGATGAAACATCAACTATAGAAGGTTAACATTCATATGACTGTCTGCAGATCATTTTAGTTTTATTTTGGGGGGAAGCAGAAGTTTTTGGTGTTTTCTCTCTCTCTCTCCCTCTCTCTCTCTCTCCCTCTCTCTCCCTCTCCCTCTCTCTCCCTCTCCCTCTCCCTCTCCCTCTCTCTCTCTCCCTCTCTCTCTCTCCCTCTCTCTCCCTCTCTCTCTCTCTCTCTCTCTCTCTCTCTCTCTCTCTCTCTCTCTCTCTCTCTCTCTCTCTCTCTCTCTCTCTCTCTCTCTCTCTCTCTCTCTCTCTCTCTCTCTCTCTCCCTCTCTCCCTCTCTCCCTCTCTCCCCCTCTCCCTCTCTCCCTCTCTCCCTCTCTCCCTCTCCCTCTCTCCCTCTCTCTCTCTCTCTCTCTCTCTCTCTCTCTCTCTCTCTCTCTCCCTCTCTCTTTTTCTCTCTCTCTCTCTCTCTCCCTCTCTCTCTCTCTCCCTCTCTCTCTCTCTCCCTCTCTCCCTCTCTCCCTCTCTCCCCCTCTCCCTCTCTCCCTCTCTCCCTCTCCCTCTCTCCCTCTCTCTCCCTCTCCCTCTCTCTCCCTCTCCCTCTCCCTCTCCCTCTCTCTCTCTCCCTCTCTCTCCCCCTCGCTCTCTCTCTCTCTCTCTCTCTCTCTTCTCTCGCTCGCTCTCTCTCTCTCTCTCTCTCTCTCTCTCTCTCTCTCTCTCTCTCTCTCTCTCTCTCTCTCTCTCTCTCTCTCACCTCGACGCGTTTTGTCACTGTTTTCACTTCAGATGGAAAATGTAACTCTAGGTTGAATTATTTTAGTGAAAACTTGTGAGTTTCCTGTTTGTAATTAATAAACAACACAATGGTGGAAGATCGGGCTCAGGAAGACGGGCAGAGCCGGAACATCCGTTGGGTTTCCACGAAGCGAGAATAGACGGTGACAGAGCAGAGGTTACGGGCTGGTTAGCGTCTGTCATGGCCGTGTGAGGTAATCGCCTCTGACAGCAGGCGCCGTCGGTCCCGTTCCGGACCCCGGTGACCCTCTGAAACGGGCCGGAGCGGAGCCGGGTCAGCCGGAATACCAAAGCCGCCTCAACAACCAGCCCTAATCAGCGCCGTGCTCTCTGATAAAAACATTGTTCAAATCTATCCGAGTTTAACATCCAATTAGTTCAGCTCTGAGAGGAGCTTTATTCAGTTTGAGAATCAAATTCATTTCCCACACAGACGCGACTACAGCTGATTAATCCAGACATGAGTTTTCATAACGCTCTGACGTCTAATCCTGGGATTCAGGAGGAATTTCAATCAGACGGAACCAAAAGGAGCATCGCCCGTCCTCTCCGAGGTTCTGATGGGACTGAGGGACCACGGCGTTTTGGGCTCGCGCAGAGAAAAATCCTTTATAAAAATACTTCCTTCTTGTTTGTTTCCCTGAATTTAGATTAAAGTCAAAATGTTTCCAGAAAAGCTGAAAAAATGAATTCCCTAAACCATCGGGATTTCTGGGAAAGTCATTTATACAGTAGGTTATAGGTTCAGACTCTTAAAAAAACCTGTTGTGGAGAATAAAGTCACCAGGGTTCACTGGCACAAGGCATTCTGGGTAATTTGATCCCCTCCTTTCAATGATTTTAGTCATATTTCAATTTTATTCTAAAAATAGTTTAACGCATGTTTGAACATTTTTGGAAAGATTTAAACTTTTTTTAACATTTCGACTTTAATGATGATATTTCTACATGTTGAAGAAATATTTTGAATTTCTATCAGAAATCTAAATCTTTCACACACACACACACACACACACACATATATAAATATTTGCTTTAATTTTAACTTTTGGACATATTCTTTAATCTTAATCTAGAAAACCACTACCGTTCATCTTAGAAAAGCTTTTGAATTTTAATCATCCTGTTTTACTCTTGTAGACTTTGGTTTAAAGTTCTTGACCCTTTAATAAATACTCTGACTAAACTGTAAACATTTTAACCAAAAGAACCAGAGTTTCTTCTATTTATTTAACCACGTAAATCCATCTGAAAACAGAATTCCTTCTACGGTGTTTAAGTGCAGAATTCCATGTGAACTCTACGTGACTGAACATTTTTAATTTAATCAACATTTTTCTGACTGCAGGTCGTTTAGCTCCAAACTGTAAATCCTATGAAATATTTTTATTGATTCTTTTCCCGTGACTGTCTCTAATTCCCGGTCATAAAAACCATGAATAAAGATTTGATGAAATTCCCTTCAGCCTGTCCTTCTGCTGCCCTCTCGGCTCCCCCTCCTCCTCCTCTCTTTAGCTCTCTTTCCTCCCCCCTGCCTCCCTCATTAGCTCTCTTTCGACGCTCTTTCTGGCCCCTTTCCCTTCTCAGTCGTGTCCTCCCCTCCCGCTCTTCGGCTCACGTAATCGTCCCGTTCCCCGGCCGCAGGCCACGCTGCCGCAAACGATCACATCAAACCCATCTGCACTCAGCTGTGGCTCCATTGTGCGCTGTAAAAACAGGAACGTGCACGAGAAGGCACGGCGCGATGGTGACATATCTTCCTGAGCGCCGCAGCCCGTCCCGAGGACACGCGGCTACACAAACATCATCGCTTTATTTACGTTATTATTGATGGGAGTGGGAGTAAAGAGCCCAGAGCCTTGGCAGCAGGAGCTAATCCGATTGGTTGAGCCTCAGATCCTACAAGCGATGAGGATGTGGGAAGAAACGGAGGATTAAACGCCGCTTAATTAATTACGTATTGAGTGCTCACTCCAAGAGACTAATGAAACCCTCGCCGTGAACTTTTCAGAGTCGGTGTCACACTCTGATGGGTCCTGGATGGCGCCTTTGGGAGGGGAAGCACACACACACACACACACACTCACACACACACACACACACACACACACACACACACACACACACACACACACACACACACACACACACACACACACCAACGAAAGCAGCTCTTCTGTTTCAGCAGATTAATTAAAGAAAATCCTGAAACAGAAAAACGTCGAGTCGAGTTTCAGTAGCTGCTTTTTCCTCCTCACATCAACAGACACCGTGAACAGCGCCCCCTCGTGGCCGCAGGTTATACACATCAATCCGACGTGTTTCTGTGTAAAAGTTAGAAAAATTCCCATCACACTCATTACCTTCCTGAACAGCCTCAGCTCAGAGAAATAGAGTTTACGTCTTTTAGGGCTAACGGCTAGCCTGACTGCTGCTGTATTTTACATTTCCCAGTGGTTTATGGGACATTTCATAAACCTTTACACTGTCGTTAGTTTTACATTACAGGTTAGTTACATGGAATTCTGCGATTTTAACATGGAATTCTGTGATTTTAACATGGAATTCTGCAATTTTAACATGGAATTCTGCAATTTTAACATGGAATTCTGCGATTTTAACATGGAATTCTGCGATTTTAACATGGAATTCTGCCATTTTAACATGGAATTCTGTGATTTTAACATGGAATTCTGTGATTTTAACATGGAATTCTGTGATTTTAATATGGAATTCTGCGATTTTAACACAGAATTCTGTGAATTTAACATGGAATTCTGTCATTTTAACATGGAATTCTGTGATTTTAACATGGAATTCTGCGATTTTAACATGGAATTCTGTGATTTTAACATGGAATTCTGTGATTTTAACATGGAATTCTGTGATTTTAACATGGAATTCTGCAATTTTAACATGGAATTCTGTAATTTTAACATGGAATTCTGCAATTTTAACATGGAATTCTGTAATTTTAACATGGAATTCTGTGATTTTAACATGGAATTCTGCAATTTTAACATGGAATTCTGTGATTTTAACATGGAATTCTGCGATTTTAACATGGAATTCTGTGATTTTAACATGGAATTCTGCGATTTTAACATGGAATTCTCTGATTTTAACACGGAATTCTGTTAATTTAACAAGGAATTCTGTGAATTTAACATGGAATTCTGCGATTTTAACATGGAATTCTGTGATTTTAACATGGAATTCTGTGATTTTAATATGGAATTCTGCGATTTTAACACGGAATTCTGTTAATTTAACATGGAATTCTGTGAATTTAACATGGAATTCTGTAATTTTAACATGGAATTCTGTGATTTTAACATGGAATTCTGTGATTTTAACATGGAATTCTGTGATTTTAACTTGGAATTCTGTGATTTTAACATGGAATTCTGTGAATTTAACATGGAATTCTGCGATTTTAACATGGAATTCTGTGATTTTAACATGGAATTCTGTGATTTTAACATGGAATTCTGTGATTTTAACATGGAATTTGATTTTAACATGGAATTCTGTGATTTTAACATGGAATTCTGTGATTGTTTAAATGGTATCCTGCTAATATTTATATGGAATTATGGGATTTATTATATAGAATTATGAGGTTAGTTATATGGAATTCCGTTGGTATTTTTCCTGGGATTGTATGGAGGTTTGTTTGCTTTTTATTCTCCATCTAGTCTCTAACTCCTCCCAAAGCCGTCTCCCATTTCTGCCTCTCTGACTCAGACACGGGTTCAGACACAGGACGACTGTAACCATTGAAAATTGTCTTGTAAATGTTTAACTGTTGGAGTTTCCAGCAACATGACGGCGTTGTGACTCACAGGAGGAAACAGAACCCTGGAGAACATTTGGAGATGTTTTGGAAACCAACACGAGACCAGAGAGGACCAGCAGACTGAAACCCTCAGATTTGGAGGCAGAACTCGGTGAATTCAATAAACAATCAGATCCTCCTGAAGGGAAAACCAACAGGAACGTTCTGTCGGGAACATCAGAGGAATGATGTCACTGCTGGTGCTGCAGCTTCTGATAACTGTCGGTAACTCAGCTCTGATCCCAAACCAATAAAAACACCGGTCTCTGGATGAGTGGAACTGAGGCATTATGGGTATTTTCTTCATAGGTGAAATACATGTACATTTTTTTAGCCCAGATGTTCTTGAATGCTGCATTTTATTTTGAAAACGTATCATTTTATTTTGAAGATCACAGAGGACCGGAGGAGTTTTGGGGGATTTTTGAGGGAAATAATTTAATTTCCTCAGATTTGGACTCTGGGTCTTTATTCTGGGTCAGAACCAGGGTACAGGTGCAGGTAAACCAGCTCCCAGTTCTGAAACGGGTTCATTTCTCCTGAAAACCGATGTGTTCACAACACCTGGTGGTTAACAGCAAAACGTCTGACTGAAGACAGAGGGTTTAACCCCACATCCTCCCTGGTTCTGGTTCTGACTCACTAAAGAACCCGTTTGGAACACACAGAACCGGCTGCTGGTCCCGGTTGAAGCCTTCCTGTCTCCTCGCTGTGACAGCTCACAGATGGCCGTGGCAGAGCCTCGCAGATGGTCCAAACCCCTCCCCCCGTCGGCGCCACACAGATGGTTCGGCCCACCTCCTGCGTTTCAAACCGGGGGGCCGTCACCAAGCTTCCTCCCAGGATGGTTCCGGTTCTGAGGGACCCAAAACTGTAGACTACAGGCGTTTTAGCCCCGCCCCTCTTGAATTTCTAAATCGTTTCACATCAACCAGACCGACGTTTCACCAGCAGACATTAATACTACACTGGCTCCGCCCTCTGCGGTGATACGGCAACACGTCGGCCATATTGGGAGTGGCGTTTAAAACACTTTCAGGTCGTTCCAGTTGAGTTTTACTTTCATCTCTTTACGCTGCCTAAAGATGTTTTATCTGAAACTTCTTCATGGATAAAAGTGCAGAAAAATAACGAGTAAATAAATGTTATGAGTTCTCACCCAAGACCTTTTCACTTCCTCTTTTATTATTATTATTATTATTATTATTATTATTATTATTACGGTAAACTAAATACGTTGCTTTACTAGTAAAGTTAATGTGTACTTTATTATTTCATGACAGTTTCATCCCATATTTCTGTTTTCATAGATAAATACGCTGAACATCTACAAGTTAAATTTTCCTCCTGATAAGCTCCGCCCCCATTAGAACCTCCTGCCACCCTGAGAACCCGTAGCTCCGCCTCTGGGACTTACAGATGATGTAGTAGTCCTTCCCCTTGAAGAACTCCAGGCCCCACAGGTTGGGGCTGAACTCCTGGAACTTCAGCGTGAACTTAACGTCCTGGTCGGGTTTGACGCAGTTGAGGAGCGGCGTGTCGGCCTTGGTGATGGTGCAGCTCTCCAGCTGCTCCCTGGGAACCATGTACACCTTGTAGTACTCCACGCCGTCGCCCACCCCTCCGTCCACTCGAGGACACACAATGTCCAACTTGTCCCCGATCTGAGGGTACAGAACCACTCCTTTACCCGGCACGAACCTGAAAGGAGACAGAGGAGAATCAGAAACCGGTCCGGACTCTAGAAACACATCAAACCTGCTGGTAGGTCGTTGGTTCAAAACCCTCCAGATTCACAAAAACCAGAAGAGTCTTCTGAATTATTGATGTCGTCGCTGATCGACTGCATTCATTTTAGATGAGGGCAGAACCTCCCGTTAATCTGCTCTGAAGCGGCGATGAACGAGTGAATAATTAACTTGATAAACGAGAGGAAAGCTGCCAGGAAGAAAAGGAAAGCAACAAACAGGAAACGAATCCATTAATCCCTAAAGTCAGCAGCAGCAGACAGAAAGGAGACAACTGGTTCTCTGATCCGTTAACATGGACTCCTCTCAGCACTGGGGCATGATGGGAAAATATCAGAAACCTGACGGCGCTCCGGAAAAACACAGAACCGGATCCATGATCTCATGTTGGAGGTTCAACAGAGTCCACTACAAACCAGGACCGGGACGAGGACCAGAACCAGGACCAGGACCAGGACTAGGACCAGAACTAGGACCAGGACCAGAATCAGGACTAGGACCAGAACCAGGACCAGAACTAGGACCAGGACCAGAATCAGGACTAGGACCAGAACCAGGACCAGAACTAGGACCAGAACCAGGACCAGAACCAGAACCAGGACTACAAACATCAACTGAAGCGTTTCCAGTTCACATAAACAGGAAGTTAAAAACCTGAACTAAACCAGCGCCCCCTAGAGGCCGGCTCCAGGTTGCAATTTAAGCCCCGCCCCCTCCATTTACACTTGTGGGACAGTTTTCTGATTAAGAGGATTTTATTATATTTTTAAACAACAGAGGCTGGAGAATAACGGACTCTCATTGGCTGTTGTGCTCCTATAGGCTCGATAAAACACTAAGGATGCTGGGTATCATTTTAAATCACAGTATTAAGCATGGTTGCCATGGTAACTTGACTTATAAGAGAGGTTGGAGATGATGCAACAATCTGAGGAAACATTGGGTCTAAAAGTTCTTTTCCTTTTTGATCTTCATAAATAAAACCAGCTCCTGGTTCTCGTCCAGATCAAAAGATTCTGAGAATTCCAAATAATTTCCTACTCAGACCGAGTCCTTTAGACGGGATCCTCAGATCCAGAATTAACACAGAAATCAAGATTTACACTGAACTGGTCCTTCCTCTCTGTGCATCACACACACACACACACACACACACACACACACACACACACACACACACACGTCAGCAGCTAACCGGGCCGAGGCAGCCCTCCACCCCCCACCCCTGCAGAGAAGCGCTCAGCCTCAGCAGTGGGACGGAGCATCCAGTGACAGGCACAGGAAGAAGGAGAGGAGAGGGGTGTGTGCTGAACGTCTCCGCCTCACAGCGCCATCTGGTCCCGTCTTCTAAGAGTCTGGAGGAGGCGAGGAGGCAAGGAGACGAGGAGGCAAGGAGAGGGAGGGAGGCCTCCAGGCTCTCTACTCCTCTGGAGTCTTTCTGTGAGTAAGCGTTCATTCATGTGTTCATAAAGCCTCTATAGAGCCGCCATCAGGAGAACGACCACATCAAAATCCTCAGAACCATCGAGGGTAACGGAATAAACCAGGACTGGTTCAGCCAAACGGAGAGAATAAAAATTAAATCAATAAATTCTATGAAATTATTTTAATATGTATTCATCTGCAGGGTGGTTCATTTTACTATAATTGTTTATAATTTAATGTGACATAACAGACATGACGTGCATGATGAATGTATCTGTATTATAGTAATTACTCCTGTCAGATGGCACTTCACTGGGTTTTATGGATGTGATTAGCCCCGCCCCCAAAATGCTGCTGTAAATAACTCAGCAGGTTCCCACCACACTGACCAGTTTCCTTTAACTGAATACAAACGAAACAACCACATCTGGTAGCAGTTTACAGTACAGCTCAATGATAAGAAGGTAAAAGTGTAATCATAAGAAGGTAATAGTGTGATCATAAGAAGGTAAAAGTGTGATCATAAGAAGGTAATAGTGTGATCATAAGAAGGTAAAAGTGTAATCATAAGACGGTAATAGTGTGATCATAAGAAGGTAAAAGTGTGATCATAAGAAGGTAATAGTGTGATCATAAGAAGGTAAAAGTGTGATCATAAGAAGGTAATAGTGTAATAATAAGAAGGTAATAATGTGATCATAAGAAGGTAATAGTGTAATAATAAGAAGGTAATAATGTGATCATAAGAAGGCAATAGTGTGATCATAAGAAGGTAATAGTGTGATCATAAGAAGGTAATAGTGTGATCATAAGAAGGTAATAGTGTAATCATAAGAAGGCAATAGTGTAATCATAAGAAGGTAATAGTGTAATCATAAGAAGGCAATAGTGTAATCATAAGAAGGTAATAGTGTAATCATAAGAAGGCAATAGTGTAATCATAAGAAGGTAATAGTGTGATTATTATAAGGTACTAGTTGAGTATTAAGAAGAGATTAGGGTCAGATTTGGAAGATAGAGGTGTAGGTTTGTGA
>SSNR01000097.1:58635-82601 GCA_006937965.1 Callopanchax toddi | reverse complement strand
CCATACCCCCCCCCCCAAAAAAAAAAAAAACACACAACTAGATCAGCAAAGTTCAGCCAGACGAGCAGCCTGTTTCTGCGTCGGCCGCCTGACCCCAGATCAGTTTAACGACTGGAATAAAACGACCAGCTCAGCGTTAACGGACAGGAAGTTTAGGGTTATTAATGAGAAATAATTCACTTTTTATTATTCATCATCATTAGAGAGACTTTAATAGTTTAAATGTTAATTTAAATCCTTTAAAGTTCACTGTAAACCTGAAACACTCGACATTCATCAACTGAAAGGTTTTTAGAACTTTAAATATTTCACTTCCTGCTTTTAATCAAAGTCAAATCAACTGTTCATCAAGTCAAACCAAATGTTTTTAAATACGTTGAATTTCCAGTACGAGTTTTTAATTAATACGACTTCAAGTTTTGAATCAGGAGACAAAGAAACCATCAAATCAGCATCAAACTGCAGGAGTTCCTGTTTAAACCTGAGGTTTTATTAGTTGAATAAAACAGAAGAGTTGATTTAAATGACACTGATGCCTCTTCAGGGTTTTATTGGTCTATAAAATGATTTAATTAGAATTTAAAAACGGATCTAAAAGGAGCTTTTTTATGAATAAATCATGAGAGGATGAACGAAAACCTCCAGACTGACGGGACTCCGGGTCTGGACCCGGGTCAGACCAAAAACCTTTGGTTTATTATTTTAAACCATTTGAGGAGAGCCCCCCCCCCCCCCCCCCCCCCCCCCCCCCCCGCTGACAAAAGGACCCAGAGAGGTGCCCCCGTGGGTCTGGGGGGGTCTCTGTAATCTCCTAATGAACTGCGGACCCTCCGGTTACATGGAGCCTGTAGAGCAGGGCAGCAGGGCCGGCCCCGCTTTGTTTCTGCCTCAACTACAAAATGGATTAGTGGGGGGGGGGGGGGGGGGGGGGGGGCATTTCTAAAGTGGTGAAGCTCCAACAATGAGCTTTAATGGAGGAGGAGAGCTGCTCCTTCACCTCCTCCTGCCTCCAGGACCTGGACCTGGACCTGGACCAGGACCAGGACCAGGACCTCAACACTCTGACCCTGATGGGGTCCAGGGTTCTGGTCTGGACCGGACTTTATAATAAATTAAGATTCTGATTAAAATCATTTTAGTGTGTGTGTGTGTGTGTGTGTGTGTGTGTGTGTGTGTGTGTAACAGCTGACTCAGCTCTTGTTTATCTGATTTTAAAGTTATTTTTATTATTTATTGATCCATAAATGAATTAATTTTAATTAAATCCTAAAACCTGGTTCTAGTTCTAGTTCTAGTTCTGGTTCTGGTTCTGGTTCTGGAGCGGGTCTAGCGGAGTCCTAAAGTTTTACCAACGCGCTTTTTATGCGTCACTTTCTGCACACAAACCAGCCGAGAGGCGCAAAGAGCCGCGGGGCCGCTCGGGGCCAGGTTACAACGGGGCCCTGGACCTGGATCTAGTCCTGGACCTGAACCCGGTCCAGGTCTGGGTCCAGGTCCTGAACCCGGTCCAGGACGCCGCGCGGCTCCACTGGAGCCTGCAGACGGACTGTTGGAGTTCGGCCGTGACGAAAGGGACACAAAGCCCGGACCCCCCTCAGCAGGAGGGGAGCTGCACCTCCTCCGGCTCCTCCCGGGCCCGGAGGAGGAACCGTCACGGACCGGGAATCAAGGGCATGAACGGGTTCGGACCGGTCACCTTCTGGCTGCTGCGCCACTAAAGATCCGGATCCCAGAGAGTCCAGCTGAGCGCCGACATGGATCCGTTATTATAATAAATAATTATCAAATAATATTAATAATAAGAACAAAAGAGTCCCGAGTCTCTAAAACCCTCTGAGGTCCAGAACCGAACCTGTACAGTTTGACCTTCTGAGCCAGAGAGCAGCCGGAACCGAACCGGTCCGGTCCTCCGGCGGCTCCACGAGGCCCCGGTCGGTCCGCTGACGGGCTCATTTAACGGAATCCTTCCAGGAGAAACGGCGCTGTTTGTTTGGCGGAACCGGAGGTCCGACCCAGTTCCCAGAACCCGTTTTTAAACTACACCAGGAACCTGGAGGGTTCCTCTGCGGACTCTGAGGCGCGTTTGGCGCATAGTGCGTGCCGTGCCGCGCCGCGCTGCGCCGCGCCGCGCTGCGCTCCACTTACTTGGTGTTGGTCGTGTTCCAGTAGATGGACTCCAGGATCAGCGGCCGGCTCAGGTCCAGTCTGAAGGCCAGAAACAAAACTCCTAAATAATATCTCCACATCGAGTCCCCCATGGTGAGCCGCGCGCCTCCGGTTGGAGCACGGTCCGTGTCACGGCGCCTTGTGTCCTCACGGGGAACAGAAACGGAACAAAAATGAGGAAAAGCTGCAGCTTAAATCCCGGTCCGGTGCGTCGGAACCACCAGCATCTCCAGAGGCGCGCAGTTCATTCAGCGCGCCGCCCGCTCAGTGCGCAACGCCCCGACGCGCGCACATACATCCTTGTAATCCAGAGATCCAGAGCCGAACCGGACCGCTAGTGGAGGGGGGGGTGGGGGGTGGGGGGTGAGAGCAGCGGGATGGAGGGATGAGAGGATGACAGGATGAGACAGCTGGGATGGAAGTTCTCATACTAAACGGGGTCCGGTCCAAAAACTCCACGAGGCAGAAAGCCGGGCTCGGTCCCGCAGCTCGGTCCACCTCCAACACGCACAGACCCGCAAGAGGAACGGCCGCTCCGGAACCGGGCTGGAGACTAACTGAGACCGACGCAGACTGGGAATAAGAGCTGGGGCTGGCCCCGCCCACCGCCGCCGCTGATTGGCCGCTCGGTGGGGGGAAGTTAGTAGAAGCTCAGCTGTCAATCAAAGCCGGCGGACTCCAGTCCGGCTTTAAACACCTGAGAGGGACGGAGACACCTGGACAGGTGAACCGACCGGACCGGAACCACGGAGCGCGGCGCGAGGCGCACCGACACAACCGGACGGGACCGATCCGGGTCTCTCAGAACCGGAGGGAGACCCGGATCCGCGGGTGGACCGACGCTGGCTTCATTAGAAGGCCTAGAGCGCCCACTAGTGGAGGAACAAAGTTTATTAGCGGAGTAACCATTAAAACTCCAGGAAACTCAGTTTTACATGAAAAAAAATAAAGAAAAATACATTTTAAAAATCATAAAATCACACAGAATCAAAGAAACTGACACAAAAATTAAAATTTAAAAGAAAATAAATAAAATCTGATCCTGTAAACCTGAAGCACAAACTCCAAAAGTGAATGTTCCAACAACATTCTGATTTTTATTTTCCTGATCATTTCTTTGATTATTTTAATCAGTTAATTTAAACATTTAACACACAAATTAAATACATTAAAGATAATCAGGAGGACATTTTAAAATCTGATGAAAACTAATAAAGCATCAAAGTTAATATCTAGTTTTTCTTTACATCGGTCTTTTTAAATCCCCCAAAAAACAAAAATGTGTTTAATTAAATGAACTCAGTTTTTTGTTGTTTTATAATAAATAATAAAACTGAGGTTTAAAGGGTTAAATGCTCCAGATGATTGACAGGTTGGAGGTTTTGAGCAGATCTAACTCACTTATTTCTACGTTTTCTTGATTTGTATTAAAATCACTAATGAATCTTTTTACCTTCTGATAGAAGAGTTAAGTAATACATGTTATTTTTCTCTATTGCTGTTGCATTGTTGTATATTTGCACAATAAGTAAACGATGGTTATACTGACAACAAACGTTACATTTTTAAAAATCTGAGTTTTCTGATAATTTCTGTTAATTTAGACCTGATTATTGTTTCCTGCATCAGGATTTAAAGGGTTAATTTGTAGTTTTATAGCAGTTTGTTGGACGTGACCTTTGACCAAAGGGACAAAAATGTTTTCAGTCCTGATTTAAAGGAGCCACCAGTTTCTGCTCTTCTCAGGTTTTTAGCTTCCATAAACCAGAGGGTTGGTTCTGGTTCTGGTTCTGGTACCGTGGAGCCTTCAGGCCCATGACTCCAGTCAAACCCAGAAACAAAGATCTAACCAAACTGGACCCATCAGCAGACGAGTGAGTTTATTTCCACACCTTCAGGGTGTTGTAGCAAACAGCCTCTAATGTAATGGACACACACACACTCACACACTCCTCCAGCCGTGAACTCCGACACTCTTCAGCCGGGTTCTGTTTGTCTAACGGACCTTCAGACGGCGTTGGTCCATTTAGTTGATTTAGGAGTTAAAGAAAAGTCCAGAACAGGTTCCTACAAGAGGGGTTTAATCCTGCAGAGAAAGTCAAATCTGTGATTTCTAATATAGAATTTAACCTTTAAAAAACCAAAGTTTAACATTTTAACAAGTTTTATCCTCTCATTGCTGAAATGTTTAAAGTGTTTTTATCATTTATATAATTTAATCTAAACTTTAATCTAATCTAAAATGAACTTTAGTTAGTTTGTTTTTTAAAGAAAAATAAACTAAAGAGAAGTTTCTGTCTGACTGAAACCCAGTCAGGCAGCAGGAACCAACCTCTACATGGATTAAACTGACTCTGGATCAGGATTTAATCAGGATTTTGTCCTTTACCTTTAACGCTTCTAAGAATTTTGGACAAACTTATTAACATTTGATCCATTTTTCATTCTTTCTGACCATAAACTCGTTATCGTCCATAGATCAACCCGAGGACTAAATCCGTCAGAGGAGTTTTATCACTTAAAATGGAAGAAACATGTTTTTTAATTAGAGAGAAACAGAAAATACCTAAATAATAAACCTGAAGCTGATTGGACAAGAGGCCTTAAAGCGACCAATCACAGAGCTTCCCTGCAAACACAAACTCTTCTGAGCAGAAGCATGAAGTTAGAGTTCTGTTCCAGTGACATTTTGTGAACTTAGAACCTGGAAAGCATGGCCACCTTCTACAGGTAAAGGTCAAAGGTCACAGTGTTTGCGTTTTGTTTATATAGTCAGTTTAACCTCTATATTAATAATGTGGATGTTTCTATTAGCAGCTGAAGATTTGAATTAAACGTCTCCTCTGACCTCCAGACTGAAGAGATAAACGTTGATGATTCATCATCCCAGCCCCCGCCCACCTGCTCCATAAACACAGTTTACCCACCTGATGAACTGGGTCAGAACTCAGCGCTGAGATCCAGGTGTTTCACCAGGTGATCCATCACCCTCATCCTCAGAGAACGAGACTGGAGCTGATCTCCACCTGAGAGCAGCGTCGCTAAACTCAGCTACAGCTGTTAGAGAGTAAAAAGTACTTCCTGGATCATAACGACCCCTTTAGAACCTCACCTGTTCAGGTAGGAGACTGACAACCTGTTAGAACCTCACCTGTTCAGGTAGGAGACTGACAACCTGTTAGAACCTCACCTGTTCAGGTAGGAGACTGACAACCTGTTAGAACCTCACCTGTTCAGGTAGTAGACTAACAACCTGTTAGAACCTCACCTGTACAGGTAGGAGACTGACAACCTGTTAGAACCTCACCTGTACAGGTAGGAGACTAACAACCTGTTAGAACCTCACCTGTTCAGGTAGGAGACAAAAAACCTGTTAGAACCTCACCTGTTCAGGTAGTAGACTAACAACCTGTTAGAACCTCACCTGTTCAGGTAGGAGACAAAAAACCTGTTAGAACCTCACCTGTTCAGGTAGGAGACTAACAACCTGTTAGAACCTCACCTGTTCAGGTAGGAGACTAACAACCTGTTAGAACCTCACCTGTTCAGGTAGTAGACTAACAACCTGTTAGAACCTCACCTGTTCAGGTAGTAGACTAACAACCTGTTAGAACCTCACCTGTTCAGGTATGAGATTGACCTCCTGTTAGAACCTCACCTGTTCAGGTAGGAGACTAACAACCTGTTAGAACCTCACCTGTTCAGGTAGGAGACTGACAACCTGTTAGAACCTCACCTGTTCAGGTAGGAGACTGACAACCTGTTAGAACCTCACCTGTTCAGGTAGGAGACTAACCTCCTGTTAGAACCTCACCTGTTCAGGTAGTAGACTAACAACCTGTTAGAACCTCACCTGTTCAGGTAGGAGACTGACCTCCTGTTAGAACCTCACCTGTTCAGGTAGGAGACTAACAACCTGTTAGAACCTCACCTGTTCAGGTAGGAGACTAACAACCTGTTAGAACCTCACCTGTTCAGGTAGGAGACTAACCTCCTGTTAGAACCTCACCTGTTCAGGTAGGAGACTAACAACCTGTTAGAACCTCACCTGTTCAGGTAGGAGACTAACAACCTGTTAGAACCTCACCTGTTCAGGTAGTAGACTAACAACCTGTTAGAACCTCACCTGTTCAGGTAGGAGACTAACCTCCTGTTAGAACCTCACCTGTTCAGGTAGGAGACTGACAACCTGTTAGAACCTCACCTGTTCAGGTAGGAGACTGACAACCTGTTAGAACCTCACCTGTTCAGGTAGGAGACGGACAACCTGTTAGAACCTCACCTGTTCAGGTAGGAGACTAACCTCCTGTTAGAACCTCACCTGTTCAGGTAGTAGACTAACAACCTGTTAGAACCTCACCTGTTCAGGTAGGAGACTAACCTCCTGTTAGAACCTCACCTGTTCAGGTAGTAGACTAACAACCTGTTAGAACCTCACCTATTCAGGTAGGAGACTAACCTCCTGTTAGAACCTCACCTGTTCAGGTAGGAGACTAACCTCCTGTTAGAACCTCACCTGTTCAGGTAGGAGACTAACAACCTGTTAGAACCTCACCTGTTCAGGTAGTAGACTAACAACCTGTTAAAACCTCACCTGTTCAGGTAGTAGACTAACAACCTGTTAGAACCTCACCTGTTCAGGTAGGAGACTAACCTCCTGTTAGAACCTCACCTGTTCAGGTAGGAGACTGACAACCTGTTAGAACCTCACCTGTTCAGGTAGGAGACGGACAACCTGTTAGAACCTCACCTGTTCAGGTAGTAGACTAACAACCTGTTAGAACCTCACCTGTTCAGGTAGGAGACTAACAATCTGTTAGAACCTCACCTGTTCAGGTCAGAACCTACCAGTAAATCTGTTGAGTAAAAATAATTTGAAGGAAACCCAAACTGAAACCATAAAAAGGTTTTCAACAGAACCAGGGCTGTGGAGGATCAAGAACCAACAACCCATCAGCTGAGAATCTAGAAGACAAATGATGGTACCTGATCAATGAAGGACAGAACCTGATGACAGATGGAACATAACTGATAGAACCCTATGACTGATAGAACTTGATAACAGAACCTAATAACTGATAGAACCCTATGGCTGATGGAACCTGATGACTTATAGAACCTGACAACAGATAGAACCTGATAACAGATAGAACCCGATAACAGATAGAACCCTATGACTGATGGAACCTGACAACAGATAGAACCTGACAACAGATAGAACCTGATAACAGATAGAACCTGATAACAGATAGAACCCTATGACTGATGGAACCTGATAACTGATAGAACCCTATGACTGATGGAACATGATAACAGATGGAACCTGATAACAGAACCCTATGATTGATGGAACCTGATAACAGATAGAACCCTATGACTGATGGAACATGATAACAGATGGAACCTGATAACAGAACCCTATGACTGATGGAACCTGATGACTTATAGAACCTGACAACAGATAGAACCTGATAACAGATAGAACCTGATAACAGATAGAACCTGATAACAGATAGAACCCTATGACTGATGGAACCTGATAACAGATAGAACCCTATGACTGATGGAACATGATAACAGATGGAACCTGATAACAGAACCCTATGATTGATGGAACCTGATAACAGAACCCTATGACTGATGGAACCTGATAAAAGATGGAACCTGATAACAGATGGAACCTGATCCCATGAAGGTTCCAGCCTGAGTTCTAAAGAAAAACTGACCATGTTCCTGATTCCATCACCTGGTTTTAATGAACGGTTTTAGATTTTACAGAGTTGAGTTGAAACATTTGGGAGTGAAATGATCGTTCTCCTAAACCAAACATCTGCTGGACGTTCTCCTGCACAGGCGGTTCCAGATGTTTCCCATGAGCTGCAGGTGGAGAACAAAACGCTCCTCAGGCTGTTAGCATTCAACGGATTTATTCATCTGTTCAGTCCCTTGACAAACGGGGGTAAGGTCACATGACAGATTCCACAAAATAAAGTTATTATACCCACCTGAGGTCAGACACACACACTCACTCACACACACAATCACACACTCACACACACACTCTCACGCTGACCTCGACCCTCGTCTTACCTGAACTCGTGAATCCTCTGACTCACCAGAGAGGCGCCAAGTTAACTGACTACAACAGGACAGAACAGGATCTAGACTAGGTGTTCTTCATCGTTCTGCTTCTACCAGACCCTCCAGGAGGAGATCACAGCTCCTCACACGTTCCCTGTTGGTCGCAGGCAGCTCCAGAGTTCTGACCCGGTTCTCCTGCTCACGCTCCCTCTGAAGGCAGGATGGAAGACGGGGCTGTCGGCTGGAGGCGTTCATTAGGAATTCATTTAAAACAAACGACAGCAGAAGGAGAACGGGCCGAGTCCGGAGCTGCCTGGGAGCCGAAACGTCCAGTCAGAGTCGGAGTTTAGAGACCGGAGAGTCCACCGGATTTAAGACTTACGGATCAGGATACATCAACTACATCACAGTTCCCTAAAAGTGAAATAAAAGCAACAGGACAAACGGCTGTGCAGTCGGGTGAAGGAGGAGCTCCTCCTCTTCAGTCACTCCCAAACTTTCCTTTAGCACTTCCAAAATGAAGCGAGCGTTCCACAGCGGATGACGAGGAGCGGGCGGAGTCACAGGGAGGGGGGCAGGGGGAGTCTCATTCCGTGGCCTTCAGGGAGAAGGACAGCTTGGGTCTGGACTTCCCCCGGCCCAGGATGATTTTCTGCTCCTCCTTCTGCTGCTTCTGACGGTCCTGCTCCAGCTTCATGCGCTCCTCGTGGATCTTTCTCTGCTCCTCCACGATCCGTAACTGCTCCTCAGCCTGGGGGCAGAAACAACGGGTCAGAACCGAGTCTTTACCCCGTTCTATCCATCCATCCATCCATCCATTTTCTGTAGCCGCTTATTCCTCCACAGAGGGTCGCGGGGCAGCTGGTGCCTATCTCCAGCGGTCAAGGGGCGAGAGGCGGGGGACACCCTGGACAGGTCGCCAGTCCATCGCAGGGCCACACAGAGACGAACGAGACAAACAACCACACACCCACTCACACCTAAGGACAATTTACCAGCCCAATTAGCCTGACAGTCATGTCTTTGGACTGTGGGAGGAAACCGGAGCACCCGGAGGAAACCCACGCACGCACGGGGAGAACATGCAAACTCCACGCAGAGAGGCCGCAGAGCCGGGACGCGAACCCACGACCTCCTTGCTGCGAGGCAACAGTGCTAACCAACTGCGCCACCATGCAGCCCCCGTTCTATCCATCAGCAGCAAACTCCTACGTTTGATTTGAAACCTCAACTTTTACAAAAACCTTTTTCAAAAGTTAAAAGAAATCGTTATTTATGATGAACTTTAATGTTTGATTTGTTTTTGTGCAGCATTGTTTTCAACCTTGACATAAAGACTGATTTAATGGATTCTCCTCCGCCAGACTCCATGAGTCTGGTGTTGATGACACATACATGAGCCGCTCCTCCAGTCCGCACAGAGAAGAGCTTGTTTGCTCACACACAGGCCGTGTCACACAGCCCCTCCCCTCCTCTCAACAGTTACCTGCAAACTAAACGACTCCCGGCTTAAAAATGCCAAAAAAATCTAAAGTTTGGCTGAATTTTGGAAAGGGAAATGGGAACAGAGGAAGCAGGAAGTGGACATTTTTATCTTAACGACTCAAGGGGGGACTAATTTCTTTACATTGTTCTATTGAGCTATTGAAAAGATTTAAACAGTTAATTTAAAAAAATCATCAAAATACAATTTTGTTACAGTAAATTCCATCTGATCTAACCATAGATGTCATATAAAGGCTAGATGCCTTATCTGGGAGTCGACAGCGTAGCTACAAGGCGGCCATCTTACTACAGTCAGCTGACGTTCTGCTCTCTATGGCAGCAGATGGAAGGTGAGTGATCAACTGAACTAAAAACACTTCTCGATGAAAAATGAATGGATTTACAAACGGGTTACTTTCTTACAAACTTTATTTTATATAGGGTTGATACGGGATACTTTCACAGTTTGAGTTTCCCGTCCATTATCAATATATTTCACAGCCACGTCTCTGACGTTTATAACAAAGCAAACCGTTTGAAAATCGGTTAAAAAATGATGAAGTTAGAGGTATTTAATAGTACATGCTCCATTGACACCAGTGTTATGAAAGGGGGCAGCTGTCTGTGGTAAGATGGCCGCTGTTGTTGCTACATCACAGTCCACTGGCGAACAGCGCGGGTAAGATATCTAGCCCTTATATATGATATCTATGGATCTAACAGCCAATGGGCAGGTGGAGAGGAAACAACAACCCAAATGGACAAAATAACCAGAATGATGCATGATGGGTAATAGGATCTGTCTGACCTGAACACTTAGCAGAAGGTCATCCAAAACCAGAACATCTCCTTATGAATCGTGTCATTTGTCTCTAAGGGACATGTGTGTCTCAGGAGGACGGGTGTGTCTAAGGGGGACAGGTGAGTCTCAGGAGGACGGGTGTGTCTAAGGGGGACGAGTCTCAGGAAGGGGACGGGTGTGTCTAAGGGGGACGGGTCTCAGGAAGGGGACGGGTGTGTCTAAGGGGGACGAGTCTCAGGAAGGGGACAGGTGAGTCTCAGGAGGACGGGTGTGTCTAAGGGGGACGAGTCTCAGGAAGGGGACGGGTGTGTCTAAGGGGGACAGGTGAGTCTCAGGAGGACGGGTGAGTCTCAGGAGGACGGGTGTGTCTAAGGGGGATGGGTGTGTCTAAGGGGGACGGGTCTCAGGAAGGGGACAGGTGAGTCTCACAGGGACGGAGGCGTGTCTCTGAGGCGCGTGCGTCCCTGAGGCGTCCCTCTAACAGGACAGTGATGAAGACGAGCAGCAGACGAAGGTCTTACCAGCTTGGCCTGAGCTTCAGCGATCTTGCGGTTATTCTCCTCCAGGATTTTTTCCAGCTCCTCTCGTTTCGACTTTTCTTCCTCCTGAATGGGTGACATGGTGACATGTTATCACATGAACACGTTACCACCACTAAGCGCACGCACACACACACACACACACACACACACCCCTTTCATCACACACACACACACACACACACCAAGCACACAGTCTCTCTTTGCCTGAATAGTTTCCTACCAACATAAAGAATCTGTGCAGACACGAAGCCTCTGTGCTAACACCTACTCTGCTTTAGTGAGCTAAACATTCAGAAACAGCCCACTCATCACTCAGACAGGACACACACACACACACACGCACACGCACACACAGGCTAAAGGAAAACTCTTAAATACAAGAGAGAAGAAGAAGGAGGGAAGAGTTTTGGCTCACCGATACCTACGCATTTCCTTTTCTGTGTACCTACTGAAAGCATTCAGCGTTAAACGGTTGAATATTTACTGTCTGGTCCAGACTGTGGCCCCTCCTGGGGTGGGAACGGGGGGGAGGGACTCCTCTTTAAGACTCTGAACTCTGCTGAGTTTTTACTTTTTGTTTTTCCTCGTCTTTTGCAGCGGCTCAGTGAAGTGTGTGTGTGTGTGTGTTGGAGCAGGGCCCGGCCACGGCACACTTACAGTACAGGACACAAGTCACAGGTGAGCTGAACGGCTGCAGGCCAGCTCAGGTCAAGAGCTAGTTAGGGAGGTGGTGAGTTGTGTTTCCAAAAAACAACAACAACAACAAAAAAACAACACAAAATATCACTGAGCCGCCGCCCTGAGGGAGAAGCAGGTCAGCACACAAAACATGACATCAGGGAAAAGCTGTCACTGTGAAATAATCAGTCAGAGAATCAATATCAGGTACAGGTTAGAGGTCAGAGGTCAGAGGCTGCTCCGTCTAACAGGAGCCGCTCTGTGAAGCAAACAGGTGATTAACATTTCTACACAGCGCTCTTATTCTGAAGGGCTGCTGAGGATTTACACACAAACACTACATACCCACTCAACAACAGCATTCCACTTTCTCATCTCGTAAAATAAATGTTTAAAGAACAGATTCCGATGACTCTGATCTAGGGCTGGACGATATAGAAAAAAGCCTATCAATAAAAAAAAATCATATTGATTGATAATCAATATTATTGAAAATATGGGAAAAAAAGAGTAGAAAATGTATTTGAAGTGCAGCCCTGGCCATTTACTGCTATTCCTTAATGAAGTATGAAAGAATACATAAAATAAGGAACAAACAAAAACTGAATTTAATTGAACCTTTTATTCAAACATTTTAACCAAACCGATGGTCGGTCGGCTGAACGATTAACTGATCAGGATGAGTCGGAGAACAGAGAGAGGAGCAACAAAACCTCCTGTCATCATTATAAAAATAAAGAATGTTGAATTCCATTCTGACAAAACTATAAAGACGAAAAGCCTCCTCCCTCCCTCCGTCTGACGCTGGAGCGTCGTTGGTTTGATTATCTTGGGACGTGATCGACTGACTTGAGTGATTTGAACCGGGGGAAGTCAGACAGCTGAACCACCCAGCGATCAGCTGTTTTTTATCCTCCATTAAAAAAACAACAACTCGGCTTCGGCACATTTGCGTGTCGGCTCGGCGTTCAGGTCCAGGTCTGGTGTTGGGGCTTCATGGTCTTCAGGTCACTTCGGGTTCAGGTCGTGTTTCCTATCCCAGTTTGGTTTGCAGGAGATCATCCAGATAGTGGATCCTTACTGGAGCGACTCAGCTCGTACTCCTGCAGCTTCGAGCAGCTAAAAGCTAAAACAGGTTGGTTGTTACCAGACTGGGTTTAATTCATTCTCTGCTCAGTTTGCAAACGACCGTTGTTTGGTTTTTGTCGGACTTGTAAAACTAGTGCTGTCAGTCGATTAAAATAAATTAACTAATTAATCGCAAATTTGAAAGAAATTAATCGCGATTAATTGCTTCTTTTCAGAAAAATGAAATTACATGCAGTTTACAATGTCCAACCAAGAAATATGCCAAAATGAACTGACACCTCCGTCCGCTTGGACCTCGGTGTCAGACCGGGACTGGAGCCGTAACACCCGCTCCCTGCTGAACTGAACCGGACCGTACGGCGAGAAAGGAGCAGGAATAAACCTTAAAGGCTAGAGACCGTCCAGTTTCACCGCCGATTACTTTCGGTTTTCACGGTGGAAGGAGCGGAGAGTTGAGTTCCGTTACCGGGTAGACCGGTTAAGAGAGTGACCTGATGAGATCTGAGGAGCGAGTGGGAGGGAGGACACGGGCTGCGTCAAGGAGCTGTAGGAAATCTGATGCTGACAAGCGCTCCGCCTTGCTTCAAACACAAGTTGCGTTAAATGCGTTGTTTTTTTTTTTTACGCGTTATGTCTTCCAAATTAATCAGTTAACGCGTTAAATTTGGCAGCACTAGTAAAAACCAAAACATTGCTATGCTGGTTAACTAACAAACTAAACTTTGTTCCGGATACATTTCTCCACCCCCCCTCCTTGCAGCGACCTGCTGTTTTAGCGAGTTGCGACCTGGTCTGTTTTGGACTGAGAGGGGAGGGGCTTAGTGACGGTGCTTCCTGTGTCTGTTCTCCTGATTGGGTAGGAGTAAATATGACTGTAGCATTAAGTTACCTGGTTGGATAAAATGAAAAAATACAGAAAACTTTTTGTATCGAACTTTTTATCGACCCATTTTTTTTCTATTGAGCCACACGTCTATCAATAGATATATATTGGTATTGAATTATCGTCCAGCCTTACTCTGATCTGCTGACAGCACCTTCTGACTCACCTAAAAGAACTACAACTACCAGAATGTTAATTTTTTTTCTCTTATCACCTTGAAAATGATCATTCTAGAAGTAAAAACTTCACATGGAAGACCTGTTAGCGTGAATTAGTGCTGATGAGCTCACAGACCTGGATCTGGTATTTTTACTGCTGCTTGGCGACGGTGCGTTCACTGACCGTCTCAGAGTTACCGATCCCGATCACCAGCTGACTTTTTGGTGAATCTCTGGTTTTAAACACTTTAAAAATTCCACGTTAAAAAGAGGACCTGTAAGAACCCAGGGGAAGAGTCCCGCCTATCAGAGGAAACCTGAAGAGAGGGCAGAGCTACGCTCAGACTGAGCCAATCACAGGTTGTTCTCTTTAGATGAAAGGATCTGTTAGTGAAACCTGAACAAGGTTCCTTCAGACTGAAGCTTCTAAACTTTTTAAAAAGCGACTGTCTGCAATAAAACATGACTGACTTTACTCCTGCCTCGGCAAAACTCTCACCACCGAGGACTGAGCAGGGTCAAAGGTCACGTGGCTCAAAGCATCACAACGCAGCGATCCTGTGATGGATAAACGACGGGTACCTGTGTCAGCTCTGACCTCTAGATCTCCTGACCCGAGTTTCCTCCTCCGTGTGAAAACCCAAACGACACCAGGAGCTTCACCTCGCCCGATTATTTAACATTTACGTCATTAATTCTCTTTGCCTGAAGGAGGAACATTTAGATTATTTCTTAGAAGGAAACCTCATAAAGTCCCAGTTTGGTTGAAGCTATCAGAGTCCTAAAACACACAGCTCCTCCTCCTCCTGGACCTCCACCCTGACATGGAGCAGGTAATGTGTCAGGAACTCACATAGTGCAGTTCTGTCACTAGATCCACGTTTCCATAGCAAGGCAGCGCTGTGTTTACACGATGAGATGCAGCCTGAGCTTTAGGCGTCATCAAAGAGTCAGGCAGAGCATACACCCACCCCTCCCCCCACAGCCTGTTTGGTCAGAGGCTCGTTGAAGGTAGGACCCATCCTGTTCCTCCTGGCGCTCCTTGTTCATTTCATTAACACCAAAACAGCTGACACTGATCATCAACCCCCTCTGATGCTGAACTGATCAGATCAATACCCCAGGAGCTTCACTGACTGACTGACTGACGTGTGTTTAAAACTGATTTGTAGTTGTTTAGTCAAACGTTCTACAGCAGTAAGAAGTGATGTGACTCGATGTTCAGACACCTGTAGAAGGTTCCTGTTGCTCTCCTATCTTCTATCCTTCCCATCTTCAGCTGCAGACCAACAAACAGCTGATTAAAGCTTATAAACACTTGGTTTAGCTGCAGGAAGTAAAGCTGCAGCTCCTGCTGTGAAGTTTGTGCCGTGGCTGAAAAACGGAGGAAGGTTCCTCCAAACATCTGGTGAAAGCAGCAGACAGGGCAAGTGGGGGGGACGGGGAGTAAAGGGGAGGAGAAGGAGGAGGAGGGGGGCTGCATTCCAAACGACCGAGCGTTACCTCTCTGGCCTTCTGCGCCGCCAGCTCAGCCTGCCGCTGCCTCTCCAGCTCCTCCAGCAGCTGGCGTTCCATGATGCGCTTGGCCTCCTCAACGCGCCGCAGCACCTCCCGCTCAATCTCGTCCTTACGCTTCTCCAGCTCCTCCTCCACCCGCTTGGCCACCAGCTCCTCCACTCGCCGCGCCGTCTCCTCCTCGATCAGTTTCTCCTCAATCTCCTGCTGCCGGCTGGAAAACACAGGGATGGATTTAAAGTTTCCTCAACCACCTTCCACCAATCAGGCACCATTCAGCATCTTCACTGCACATTTAGAAGAACACCAGCTTGTAATGAGCACACGCAGGGTCCGCTTGGGTGGTGCAGAGCAGTAGGACAACACAGATATGACACTGGTACGTAAAGGAGCTCTTAGGTCACTTTTGGCCAGATATTTTCAGTGCACCCCTTGTCAGGAGTCTTTGTAGTAAGACATGATTTCTCTACTAAAGAAAGAGAGAAGGATAAAAGTCGAGGTGGAGCATCAGAACGCTCAGCTCTACATGTCCAGACTTTTACAGATTTTAAAAAAACTTTCAGTTTGAGTAAAAGTCAGTTTTACCAACGTAAAGAATCAGGAGCTGTTCTGGTTCCAGCTCAAAAGGACCCGCCTGCCTTCAGGCTGATTCAGTGAAGGGGTCGTCACTAGGGATGCTCCGATCACACTGACTGTAAATCTCACATTGAAGTAATGATAAGGGCTAATGGCTTCTTGATATAGCAGCTTCAATAGCCGGTTAAACAAAATCTGGATAAACGTTAGGGCTGGGGGAAACCGATTATTTTTAAAACGATTATTCGGGCAATTATTTTATCAAATAGTCGACTATTCTAATGGATAATAGACGATTATTCTAACGATTATTTTTCTGTGGCACGATTAATAAAAACCATAAAATTTCAAATAGATACACTCCCCCAGTAATAAATTACTTAATGTACAACTGTTTTCCAAAGCCAAACATCTTCTGCTTAAAACACAATAAAAGCAGTGTTCTACAAAATGGAATAGCTGTCAGTATTTACTCTTTTACAGTACAATAACTCTAGTTTAAAGGTTTGAAAAAAATATTAAGCTGTAGTACTAAACAAAACACTGTGAGGTGCACAGTGTGGACAGTCCTGAGTGTTTAATAGGGGTGCAACGGATCAGAAAGCTCACGGATCGGATCGGTTCACGGTTTTGAGTCACGGTTCGGATCAATTTTCGGATCAGCATAATGAAAAAGAAAAGACAAAAAACTTTGCTCTCTCATTATTTTCTAAAACACTGAGCAACTTTTTTCTGCTCAATCCTCATAAATACAAACTGCATTTAACTCAAGATGTCAACCTGATGCTTCAATAAAGTTTTGAATCATATTAAAACAAATTAATGGGGGAGATAGACTCATATGCCACCTCAGGGTCACAGACCTGCTTCTGTCAAACTAGCGGTCACAGCTGGGGGGGGGGTTGCGGAGGGGCATGACGCACGAGGCGCTGCTCTGTGGCTCCTGACTGAACTCTGGTTATATTAACGTTTATTAGCTCGTATAAAAGCCCAACATAACGTTATCTTAGACACAAATAGGTGAATCTAGTTTGTCTATCAGAAAGATTCCAGCTGACGGAGAGAGAGACGGAGGAATCAGAGGCAGCGCGCAGCAGAGACTGGATATTGATCAGCGATCCTTCGTTCTGGTGTTCTAAAACGGCTGAAGCCAACAGAGTGAACCTCTACACGTGATGCAAAACGAACCCCTTTCTAAGAGGGGAATAATCTGCAGATTTAGAGCGCGTGAGAACAGAACGTCGGGGATTATGTAGCGACGCACGCGCTCTACATGAACCGCGAACCACGTGCGTTCCGAACCGTAGAGGGTGATCCGTACGAACCACGGATCGATGATGATCCGTTGCACCCCTAGTGTTTAACACAAAATAAAATGACAGTTTCTAAGGAAGAGCTGCAGTTTGACATCAATCTGTCTTGTTTTAAAGATTTAAAAACTGCAGAGCAAAAACAAACACTGTGCAGTTCACAGCAGACATTCCTGAGTGTGTTAGTTAAACTATTTCATCGTCCCAAAATGAAACTGAACTGCTGTTCTGTTAGAGTGTGCAGTATAGCACTGTGTTCCTCCCTCATCTCCACACTTTACTCCTCCTCTACATTAAACTCGGAATCGCTGTAGAACAGGGGAGTCAGTTACATTTATATTTTGCTAAAGAAACTACCTTCGGAGGTTATTAGTATTTAATGTGATGACGTCGACAAATCGCTCCAGCTCTAATAAACGTGCATCCCTAGTCCAGACCTCATCATCTTTAAATCAAATAAACTAAAGTGTCACAACCATCCTGAAGTTTGGTTGCTGGACAGAGCTGTGAGATCTGGTAACTTTTATATAAAGACAAATGCTCTGGGAAGAGTTTAAATCAACACCAGACACGTGCACGTACATGAGAGTGTGCACGGATCTGACAGCAGAAAGAGCAGCTTCCAATAGGTGATGTTATCTGATAGAATACTAGATTACTAAAACATTCAATAGCCACAGCTTTAGTTAGATAAAAAACGAAACTATTTTTGAACCTTAAAGTTTTACTGACCTGGGTTGTTGTGACCTTTGTCAATGAAAAAGTTTTTATCACAATAAAAATGCAATGCAGTTATTTATAAAGTGTCAGTGTAGAATTACAAGATGACAAAGTAGTCAGAAACACGATTGTGAATAAAATTAGACATGAAATTTTAATCATGATGGTTTTTTCCTGGGCAACAATTATCGATATTCTAGGGAATGTTATGATAGGGCCCACCCCTACGTTCAATATTTGACTTCATCGTCTCAGAAATGCTACTTTGCTACAACCAATGTCAGTTAGTTTGAAGCACTTTCTTTCAAATCCAAGAACGTTCAAACCTTACAAGTTCCACAATCAAATTTGAAGATTTCAAGCACCTCTAAGAACCCTGTCTTCAGTATTTTCATGTAGGTCTTGTGGTCACTGTATCATGAAACACCGTCCCTAAGGGTGGACGGTCAGACCACTACACCTGTAGGGGTTTAGGAGCCTGCTAGCCTCAGCTGAAGCTGGAGATAAAGAGCTGAGGTGGGAGGTTTGTTGTCACAGGAATCCCTAAACAACTAAACCCAATCAGTTCTTACTGGATCTGATTTCAGTTCTTCAGCTGCTACAGATCCACCAACAATCCTCCCTCTCCTGGGTCTTCATGTTTACATTAACCTCCTGCTTACATGGTCCAGAAAAAATAAACCACTCAGGACACCAGGTGTGGGACAACAGCTCAGGTGTGCCTCCAGCTAACACACACACACACACACACACACACAACAGCAGCTCCACATCAGACAACCTCGAGCTGTTTACAGCAACTGCTCAAGTGTTTAAGAAGCAGAGAGACCAGAGCTGATACTCCATCACACACACCTACACTGCTCCGGGTAAAACACACACTAAACACACTCGTTCTCCCAAATCACAGATGTTTAAACATTATTCTGCAGGAAACTTTGTGTTTAGTGTTAAATGTGCAACTGCTAGACGCCTCCAGCAGACCTCAGCTCATTGGCTCTGCCTGCTATCCTACACCTGTCTCCTCCACCACACGAAGGTTTATAAACAGGTAAGATCGCATTCTAACGCATCGGTGGGACTTCATGAGCAAACGCTGTTTTATACATAAGAAAAGCTGCTGCATAATTTGTCAATATTCTGCAACAATGTCTCTCCTGATCTGACTAAGCTATGAGTATGCTCTAGTTAGAGGGGTACGTTGAGTGACGTTACTGATAGATATGATATTACTGTGAAGAATGACCTAAATGTCCCTTTAAGGTGTCAAAAGGTCACTCACTTCATCAAACTGTTGTGTCTCCAGATCTCTGGTTTCAGCAGGGCTGTGGTTTTTGTTTACATCCAGTCCTGACTTCATAATAATCCTAAGGGATTATTTGTCTCTTCAAGACATTTCACCTCTCATCTCTCATCAAAGCTTTATAAATAATACAGATTTATAATTTATAATTCATCGATGGGACACATTAATCAGGTCAACTAAAAATAAAGCTTCAGACCAGCTCCAGATTTCAGTGAAACTCTAGAATCTTTAGAGGAAAACATCCGTTTTTATCACAAAGTGCATTGATTCTCAGACAGACATGTGGAAATGAAACATACATGAACACCTTGATGAGTGTGTTGGCTCTACATGCTGCTCAGGACAACGGTAAAAAGAAAGAAATAAAGACTTTATAGCAGTTTGCTTCTTCAGCACTGCTTCTGAGAGCAAAATCAATAGGATCCAATGAGGTGATGCATGCTGGGAATCGGGTTTATTAAGTTAGATATCTCTGATTCTACAGGCGTAGAGCTACGTTTTATAGATAAAACCAAGCCGTTCTGAAAAGAAACAAGTAAAGAAAAAATAAATCAATAGTTTGTAACATGAAAGTTATAGAAATGGGATTAGTAAAAAAATTTAAAAAAAATTTTAATCAACATTTGCCTGTGAATATTCAGAAAAATGTTTTTAAAATGGGAAGAATTTCTGACTTTAGAGGAGAATTTCTTTTTAAAACAGTGGGAACACTTTCAGTCGGAGGGGGCGGCCCTATGGAATCATTTCACTGAATTTAAACATGAGAAAATTCAAATACATTTAAAAAATAATGTAATGAACAAATATACAACTGAACGAAAAATAATGATAAAGAAAGTTAAAGAGGTATTTTTGGTTGTTTTACTGAAGCCCTGCTGATCCTGTACATTTATTTAGCATAATGTGGGCCTTCAAATGGATCATTTTAATTAGTATTACCAGTATTTATTTTATTTTTAATACTTTTGCTTATTTTGTTTTTTTGATCATGAGAAATGAAAAATATCAGTGAGAAGGGTGGGCATTCATAAGCTGTAGCTTCAGCCTTTTCTGACTGCTTGTTTATAAAAAAAATACTGCTAATTTCTATATCAACATTATTATAACTACGTTTTACCTCATTAATAGCTTATTTATAATGCAGTTATTACAATAATATACATTAAAAATAACTTATTTATGTATTTGGTCTCTGTGAGGAGATAAAATTAGAGAGAAGAGGATAAACTTGAGTATTAAATCAAACCAGACCTCATCGGATGTGGTTAGCCTGCTCGCCTGTCTGTTAGCATTAGCAGTTAGCGCTTAGCTTCAGCCCATTCAAATGAACGCAGCAGGCCTAGCCATTAGCTTAGCACACAGCCGTGTTATGCAATATTAACGTATATTTTTATAAATTCTACCCACATCTTCCTTTGTCTCTCCATCTCTGCCCTCCGCTCCTCCTCCTCCTTCCTCTGCTTCTCGTCCAGCGCGGTTCTCTTGCTCAACGTTCGCCCGAAAATGTCGATGCGCTCCGGAGGCGACGCCGCTCGGTCTCTGCGGGACGAGGCTGTAGTAGACCGGGAGCGGGACCGGGAGTCTCTGCGTCGACTCCTCTTAGCCTCTCGGGACTTGGAACGCTTCTTAGACCTGTCCCTGGACCGGGACCGGCTCCGTTTCTTGCTGTGCTTGCTGCTTTTGGAGTGCTTAGACCGGGACGAGCTTCGACTCCGTGATCGGCCCATGACGGCCAGCTCCGCTCACAGCTCCCGTTTTACAGCTGAAACAAAAACCTCCGGAACAACTGCTGCTCGTTAAAGTCGCTTCTTGCAGAAACGAACCCAGTTAATCAGCTTAAATGGATCTACTTCACTGAAAATCACATTTATAAGCGCTTCTTGTTTCTTCTTATTAACTCGTTACTAGGAAAGATGGCGGCTTGTCGAAGTTGTCGTTTCCCAGCAGGCACCGCGGCTTTCCTTTCGGCATTCTCCGTCTGTCTTCGGGACTCCCCAGTAGAGGTTCATCATCAGAGTTCTCCCTGGTCTCTGGACTCTTATTTGACTCATCCTGTGGCTCCAGGCTTCATTTACAGGTCGGTTCTTCTGTGAACTGAAACAGAATCAGAACTCGGCCTTTGAGTTTAAAGTTTTATAAGAAGTTTATGTTCATAAATGTAAATGAAACTTTGATGAATTCATAGTTTTTTTGTAGCACCAGTTTTAAAAGTCACTGGAGGACAAAAATGTCCCATTAGGTTCCATTAAAAACAGGTCTTAATCCCATTTAATTACAAAATAAAAGTCCTGCGTTCTGTGATGTTTGGGGTTTTGTTTTTGAGACAAACGGTCTAAATTGACTTCTAAAATCCTCCATTCCTGCTTATCGACTCAAACATGAAACTTGTTGTTTCATCAGATCTTCTGATTGGTTTATTGAATCTACATGAACCCACAAGACAAGTAAACAAAAACATGGCCACCTTTTCTCACTCGACTTCAAAGTGCAGAAAACAAAAACGATGAGTGTGATTTATGGTAAATAACTCATTTTTGTGGGGGTTTTTGTAAAAAAATAGATATATATATTTTAAAAGTAGCATCATGTGATTAAACTGTCAGTTTAAGGGTTCAAATCCTGATTTTAAAAAATTAAATTTGATTGTTTTGATCAGGATGATTCAACCCAAAATGTAGAAACTATAAATGAGAAATGTTTTTAATCCGTTTTTGTGGACCTGCAGCAGCTTCTCTGCTCATCTAGACCAACAGGTCAGAGGGCATTTTGCTTGGCTCCTCCCACTTTGAGTGATGTCACTGCTGTAGATAAATACCTGATAGAAGCCACTTCAAAATGACCCAAACATCTCATTAAAATATTTCTCCTCAGTTGTTTCTTAAACAGAAGAGAATCTGATGTTAATTTCTTATTTTGTCTCCACTTGACCTGCGTCTAACTCCACTTTAGTCCATTTCTAAATGCTGTTGTTGCGTTTTATCTGGGGCTAAAGTGATGCTTTTATCTGAGCCTGTAAAAATAGAGCATCAGATAACGCTCAACAGACAGAAAACAAAACCTGACAATGGTACAATCCTGCAAAGATCTCCATCCCTCTCTGGCAAAATGAGGCCATTGTGATAAGTCTCCCTGGAGAGCTGCGCTCAAAATAAACTGCTTTACTATATTTAAAACACCACGAAAAGGTCCGGTGAATCAGCCTTAAAAAGGTCACGTCATTCAGCTGAAAAATGACTTTTATTTTTCTAATTACCTGCAGCTAATTTTAGGAGAAAGAAGGAATTCATTCAGAAGGTTTCAGAGGAGCTGATGAAGGTTGTCAGATCTGAGAGTGTTTGTGGAGAACGTGCTGTCAGATTCAGGGTGGGAGCATTTCACCAAAAACCTCTTCTGAATTAAAGAAAAGAGAGGAATTATTAGAGGCCCAGTCTTACTGATCCGTCCAGAAGAAGCTTCCTCTTCTTTTACTTCTTTTTTTCTCTCAGCTTGAAGCCAAGGGTTTTTTTGTGTTTGGGTTTTATTTGAGTGACTGGTTTATTTTATTGCTGGAGATAAAAGCAGTTTTGGAGCCATCAGAGCTTTGTTTTTCATTTGGGAGAAGAGGCGGGAGAGGCGCTTTAAAGCTCTGTTTGATGAATAATAGAAACTGTTTCATGAAGGTGAAACGGAAGAGAGCAGCTCCGACGGGGATTCTTGGTTTCTGTTTAGCTTTTGGTCTTTAAAGGGTTTAAATAGTGGTTTTATTGTTTTTATTTACTGTTTGAAGAGTTGCGCACAAACCAGGAGGAATAATTCAGCAATGACAGCAGAATTAGACCTCCAAATGAAACATCATGTGATCTGAGTGCCATCCACACAAAGCACAGAGTTATAAGAGGTGACATACTACACACCTGGTTATAGTTTTTAATAAAAACACAAAACCAGAGGAGGCTTAACCATCAGAGCCTCACACTGGCTTTGGTTCTTCATTTATGCTGATAAATATCTGTTAAAAAGATGAGAAGAGAAGAAAAAATAAGGAAATAGAAAAGTTTGTATCGAAGCTACCAAAATAAAAGTCTTTGTCTCTTCAGCCACTGAGACACAAACAGAATAAAACTGTTAGCATCGCTAATGCTAATGAGGATAAACTAACTGTTGCTGCTTACAACTGGTGCTGTGCAGAAAAAAGTCGCCATTACAGTCTGAGGAAGTCTGAACCAGAAACGGGATCTGATTGGTCTAAAACTGAACCGGGATCTGATTGGTCTAAAACTGAACCGCGATCTGATTGGTCTAAAACTGAACCGGGATCTGATTGGTCTAAAACTGAACCGGGATCTGATTGGGCTAAAACTGAACCGGGATCTGATTGGTCTAAAACTGAACCGGGATCTGATTGGGCTAAAACTGAACCGGGATCTGATTGGTCTAAAACTGAACCGGGATCTGATTGGTCTAAAACTGAACCGGGATCTGATTGGTCTAAAACTGAACCACGATCTGATTGGTCTAAAACTGAACCGGGATCTGATTGGGCTAAAACTGAACCGCGATCTGATTGGTCTAAAACTGAACCACGATCTGATTGGTCTAAAACTGAACCGGGATCTGATTGGTCTAAAACTGAACCACGATCTGATTGGTCTAAAACTGAACCGGGATCTGATTGG
>SSNR01000097.1:45117-57071 GCA_006937965.1 Callopanchax toddi | reverse complement strand
CTAAAACTGAACCGGGATCTGATTGGTCTAAAACTGAACCGGGATCTGATTGGTCTAAAACTGAACCGGGATCTGATTGGTCTAAAACTGAACCACGATCTGATTGGTCTAAAACTGAACCGGGATCTGATTGGTCTAAAACTGAACCACGATCTGATTGGTCTAAAACTGAACCGGGATCTGATTGGTCTAAAACTGAACCGGGATCTGATTGGGCTAAAACTGAACCGGGATCTGATTGGTCTAAAACTGAACCGGGATCTGATTGGTCTAAAACTGAACCGGGATCTGATTGATCTAAAACTGAACCGGGATCTGATTGGTCTAAAACTGAACCGCGATCTGATTGGTCTAAAACTGAACCGGGATCTGATTGGGCTAAAACTGAACTGGGATCTGATTGGTCTAAAACTGAACCGGGATCTGACTGGTCTATTGGTCTTATTAGTCTTAAGTATTCAGGGTTTCTGCTTCGTGGAAGCTGGTTCCACCAGAGAGGAGCCTGAGAACTGAAAGCTCTGCCTCCCATTAGAAACCCCATGAACCAGATGTAAACCTGCGCCATGCAGGAGCTCTGATGGAGACATCTGGAACAAGAAGACGGAGCTGATCTCTGAGAGCTTTAGAAGTTAGAAGCTAAACTTTAAATCTTCAGGAAGGAAGTGAAGCTGAAACTGTAGACATCTGATCTCTCCTCCTGACTCTCATCTGAACTCTGGCAGCAGCATCTGGATCAGCTGGAGGCTCTAGAGAACGTTTCGAACATCCTGATCCTGCAGGAATCAGGTTTGGAAGTGATGGATGAGGGACTGGTTTCTCTGGATCAGGATGTTTCTGTTTTCTAGTCAAATCACACAGATGGACTGAAGCAGTCCATAATTTATCAGTTAAAGGACAGATCCTGGTCCAGAAGAACTCCAGGGTTCCTTCCATCAGAACTGGAGGACAGGTTCATCCATCCGGAGGGACTGAACCACTACAGTTGGTTCTACGAGCTGAAGACACTCCTCTAAATGCAGCCCTCTCCTGTCACGTCATAAATCCAGTGAAGTTAACTACACAACAGGAGGAGTATCTGTCCGCCTTCTACTGACTGTGGTAGTTTTGGTTTTCCATCGACACCCCGTACCGTTAAAGGAACAGCTCCAGTAAATCAGAAGGCCCTCCTCTTTCACATTCTGTGATCAAAGTTGTCCTCGTCCTTTCATCAGGCCCTCTCAGGTCCCCGGTCCTGGGCTGTGGGCGCTCCTAGGGGAGAAAGCACTTAACAAACACAGGATCTGTTCTAAAAGGCCCGTCCACATTGTCACATTGTGATGCTGATGGCCCGCGGTGGGGGAGGGGAACCTGGACCTCCTCCTCTCACCGCTCTGAATGAGAACAGCTCTTTCTCCTCGGGCCGAGCGAGAAGCAGAGCGACACAAAGGGAGGAGGAGAGGTTAGGAAATGAAAGGAGTCCATGATGACAAGAAGGACAGAAAGAAGTTTTAGGAGGTCGGTGGAGTGGAGAGACGGAGGTCTGAACGGACCAATCAGACACCACCAGGCTTTTCTTTAACACTGTAACTTCTACACCAACGATAAACAATGACACAGAATGGAAAATAACTTAAAATATCACTGTCATGTTTACATTTGTATTCAACTATTGCTGTATTTTATAGATTTTTATGTTTAGGGGGGTTTTGTTAGAGCTTTTATCAATAAGATATCTGGATTTAAATGTTCTTTGAGCTGCCAGTTAAAATCCAGTCCATCTGATCAGGATGGAGCAGCAGACGAACAACGTTCTACGTCACCGTGAATCCTCCTGAAACATCTGGTTAACCTTTAATATGACTTTAGGAAGTATTTCATGTGTTTTATCGATTTGTTGTAAATGTGCTTTGTTGTTATTTACTTTTGATTTATGTTCAGCATTTTGACCAGCAGCTGTTTTTAAACGTGCTCAATCAGTACATTTGGTCTGATTTTGATTCATAATCAAATCATGAAAAAGCAACAAAATGTTCTTCTTTTCCTTTTTATTTATAATAGGCAATAAGAATAATATAACAGTAGTAATATATTACTTCACATATTTTAGATTTCTTTACATTTATTTAAGTTTTTTACCACAATTTAGTTCAGTCATTTCAAATGTTTTCTACCAAACAGCTGACCTGCAGGTCAGCGGGTAAAACAAAACGATTGTCTTCAAAATATATCAGCTTTATTATTGTTGCTGTTGTAGTTGTAGTAGTAGTAGTAGTAGTAGTAGTAGTAGTAGTAGTAGTAGTAGTAGTTGTTGTTGTTGTTGTTGTTGTTGTTGTTGTTGTTGACGGTCTCAGAAGAACACAAGTGGGTTTGATGATTGTTATCGTCACCAGTCTGGACTCCGTTTGTTGGAGTCCGTCACCATCAGGAGAAGATATAAGCAGGTTTTGAGCTTTTAACAGCTGGTCCAGACCAGAACTCTCGATCCAGACCAGAACTCTCGATCCAGACCAGAACTCTCGATCCAGACCAGAACTCTCGATCCAGACCAGAACTCTCGATCCAGACCAGAACTCTCGATCCAGACCAGAACTCTCGATCCAGACCAGAACTCTTGATCCAGACCAGAACTCTTGATCCAGACCAGAACTCCCGATCCAGTCCTCGTCTCTTTCAACTTCACTCCCTATGGTGGATCTGTAGTTCTCAGTTCAACAGTTCTCCAGACTTTCTGAAGGTCTCAGGAGATTTTCTTTGGACTTTGGTCGATTTTTGACTCAGTCATGGTCCAGAACGTGAACCAGATCATTTGTAGAGGAGATGTATGTTGAAGGACCTGGTCTCTCTATTTCAGGAGGTTCCTCTTAGACCAAACCTTCTTCTAAGTTCAAAAGACAAAACCTGGACTGACTTTTTATTTCTGAGGACTTTGTTTTAGTGTATTGATGGATGATGGAGGTGGTCCAGGCTCTGGTACTGGTTTGGGCCCAGGTCTAGGGTCTGAGGTTTCATCCTCAATCTGGGGTTAAAACCATTCCTTTGTTAATTGAGTGAGATGTCTGTGACTTAAAGCTAACTAGATCCCATCCTGACTTGTTTCTGTCGGACCTCCTCCGACCCGCTGACCAGATGTCCACCTCAGACCATCACTCAGTCCATTCAGACTCACTAACCCTGAAACATTAATGACCCCTGCCATGTGCCAAACGTCTTGATCCCAGAGATTAGTCTGATCCGACCCATCCAGAGTTCTGATTAAGTGTTGGAGATGACCTCTGAGACGAAACACTCAGAATGGAACTTCAGTGGACGAGACAAACGGCTCGGTCCAGATCATCTGTCCAAAGGGGGCGGGACAAGGGAGAGACAGGTGATTCTGAAGGGCCAGGCTGAGAGGTCAAAGGTCAGGTTTGAAGTACTGGCCTGGGGGGAATCTGATCTAGTTGTTCTTGTCTCTGTCTTTATCTCAGATGCGTGGGTTTGTTTCTTTCTCATCAGAACCCCTCCCACCCGAGCCATCCAGACCCTGAAGGAGCAAAGGTCAGAACCCGAGCCACCAATCAGCTGACCCTAAAACAGCTAGTGAGCCCAGAGGGGCAGGAACCTGTTAGGTCCCATGACAGGAACATGAGTTGGTCAACACGATGGAGCTCCGATTGAACATCTGAACACTCACTTTTATTCCCTAGCCTTTAGTCAGGAGTGAGTGGTGACATTAGTTTGTTTGTTTTATCTTGTTTTTATTCTGGTGTAGTTTATAGTTAGTTTTATGTCTGATGTAGTTCATAGTTAGTTTTTGTCTCTGGTGTAGTTTATAGTTAGTTTTATGTCTGATGTAGTTCATAGTTAGTTTTTGTCTCTGGTGTAGTTTATAGTTAGTTTTATGTCTGATGTAGTTTATAGTTAGTTTTATGTCTGATGTAGTTTGTAGTTAGTTTTTGTCTCTGGTGTAGTTCATAGTTAGTTTTTGTCTCTGGTGTAGTTTATAGTTAGTTTTATGTCTGATGTAGTTTATAGTTAGTTTTTGTCTCTGGTGTAGTTTATAGTTAGTTTTATGTCTGATGTAGTTTGTAGTTAGTTTTATGTCTGATGTAGTTTATAGTTAGTTTTATGTCTGATGTAGTTTGTAGTTAGTTTTTGTCTCTGGTGTAGTTCATAGTTAGTTTTTGTCTCTGGTGTAGTTTATAGTTAGTTTTATGTCTGATGTAGTTTATAGTTAGTTTTATGTCTGATGTAGTTCGTAGTTAGTTTTTGTCTCTGGTGTAGTTTATAGTTAGTTTTATGTCTGATGTAGTTTATAGTTAGTTTTATGTCTGATGTAGTTCATAGTTAGTTTTTGTCTCTGGTGTAGTTTATAGTTAGTTTTATGTCTGATGTAGTTCGTAGTTAGTTTTTGTCTCTGGCGTAGTTTATAGTTAGTTTTATGTCTGATGTAGTTTATAGTTAGTTTTATGTCTGATGTAGTTTGTAGTTAGTTTTTGTCTCTGGTGTAGTTTATAGTTAGTTTTATGTCTGATGTAGTTTATAGTTAGTTTTATGTCTGATGTAGTTCATAGTTAGTTTTTGTCTCTGGTGTAGTTTATAGTTAGTTTTATGTCTGATGTAGTTCATAGTTAGTTTTTGTCTCTGGTGTAGTTTATAGTTAGTTTTATGTCTGATGTAGTTCATAGTTAGTTTTTGTCTCTGGTGTAGTTTATAGTTAGTTTTGTTTTTCTGCTGTATCTTTTGCTTTAATCTCTGCTGTATCTTGTAGTTTAAGTCTTATAATATTATGATTTTCTGATTGTTTTTTTACTTCCAGTCTCATTTTGTGACCGTGGTATTTTTCTCCAGCAGTGCTCACAGAGAAAGTAAAGCTTAAGTGAGTGAGAGGGTGAATGCATGGGAAAAAGAACCCTCCTGAGAAACTACAAACAGGAAGAGGGACACATTCATCACCCTCTCCTCCCCCCACTGCCAAACAAACAATCCTCGCTCCGTGCTCTCCACCGTTCAGCTCAGTAACAATGGCTGCTTCCTGAAGACACGGGGTCGCGCTGACGCTATGAGCAACGAGCTCATGGTGTGTGAAAGCTCAAGATGTGACCAAAGGGAAGGAGCCAAGGTCTCCCTCCTCACCCAGAGGGACTCCGCAGGAGAAACCTTCACATTAAAACTCCTTTTCTCCTCCTGATGCTCTGAGCTCAACATGTGACGGTCGAGCTGCATGCAAGATCAAAGATCTATCACCACCTGAAGCTTTGCATTCCATTTCTGCACTAGTGCATGCTGGGTATTATGCACAACAACACAGCTGTCTCTAAATGGAATGCAGCCGTCGTTAAGACACCTGAGTGTGTCCTGACCCAACGTCCAGACCGGACCAATCTGTGAGGTAATCAGACGGAGGTCAGAGAGATGGAACCACCGAGGATCAACCCGGAACTCTAAAGTCCAAGAAAGAAGCTCCTGGTCCATCAGAGACACCTTCAGTTCACATGGACAAGACAAATGTCTTCTGGACAAATGTTTGATGGTCAGACAGGACAAAGATGGAGCTGTTTGGAAACGTTGTTTGGAAACGTTGAGAAGAGCGACGTGTCCACGCCCACTGGTGACATCACTCAAAGTGGGCGGAGTCTCAAGAAAAAGAGTTGTCATGAGAATTTCTCTGGTCAGAGGACTACTTCATATTTCTAGAAACTCCGCCCACACTGAGTGATGTCACCAGTGGGCGTGGTCCTAACTGTAGATAACTGATGACCTTTGACCTGAGAGAAGATCCTTTAATCATTTGTAGAATTCAGAACTTTGTTAAAACAAAATAAAACTAATTTAAAAACCAAAACATATTTCAGGAAATAAAACTTTATTTATTACTAACAGAATATTTATTATTTACTAATATTATCTTTATTTAATTTGTTTTATTGACTCGCTCCAAATGTTTCTGAACGATGTGAATACCCAGCATCCTCCTCTGTGAGGTAATGAAGACCTCTGTTTGGGCTTTAATGGTCCTAAAGAGACCCCACCCCCCCAACCACACACACACACACATACACATGCATACACACGCATACACACACACGTGCAGCATAAAGGAGCTGAGGGAAGCCTCCATACTGTGAGTCAGACAGCAGGATGATGGATACGATGGATCAATCACCTCCCTGTAGGACCAGGACATCAGTCACTGGACTCAGGAGGACCAGTGGTGTGTGTGTCTGTGTGTGTGTGTGTTACACACATGCACAAAGCAGCCTGTATTCTCACACACACGAGGAGGAAGGACCAGTCTGATATGGTCATCATCATCGTCACGGTGCTCTAAGTCTTCTGTTTGGGTCTCCAAATGTTCGACCCAACAGAAGCTAGGAGGTTCTGGTGGGTCTCCAGATGTTCGACTTAACAGAACCAGGGAGGTTCTGGTGAAACTGTCGGATCCTGACCTCTGATCTGAGAGTCTCTGAGCCCAAATGGACTCCTCTCCTCCTGCGTTTCCTCTCATCCATCTCACTGACAGAGGCAGAAACAGAAGCCTCCCAAAGCGCTGCAGCAGGGCGGGGGGTGGGGGGGTGGGGTCCTGGTCCAGCCTGGTCCGGTCTGTATGGAGGCCTTGTCTGCTGGAGAGAGACCAAAGGCAGGTCGGTTTGCTGCTGTCGTTGTAGCAACCAGAGAGTCGACCTTAACAAGGATGTTTCATCCCAAATCCTCCAGACCTGATCCAGAACCATGTAGACCTGATCCAGAACCATGTAGACCTGATCCAGAATCCTCCAGGCCTGATCCAGAACCATGTAGACCTGATCCAGAATCCTCCAGGCCTGATCCAGAACCATGTAGACCTGATCCAGGACCATGTAGACCTGATCCAGGACCATGTAGACCTGATCCAGAACCATGTAGACCTGATCCAGAACCATGTAGACCTGATCCAGAAACATGTAGACCTGATCCAGAATCCTCCAGGCCTGATCCAGAACCATGTAGACCTGATCCAGAACCATGTAGACCTGATCCAGAATCCTCCAGGCCTTATCCAGAACCATGTAGACCTGATCCAGGACCATGTAGACCTTATCCAGAACCATGTAGACCTGATCCAGAACCATGTAGACCTGATCCAGAACCACGTAGACCTTATCCAGAACCATGTAGACCTGATCCAGAACCACGTAGACCTTATCCAGAACCACGTAGACTTGATCCAGAACCATGTAGACCTGATCCAGAACCATGTAGACCTGATCCAGAACCATGTAGACCTGATCCAGAACCATGTAGACCTGATCCAGAACCACGTAGACCTTATCCAGAACCACGTAGACCTGATCCAGAACCATGTAGACCTGATCCAGAACCATGTAGACCTGATCCAGAACCACGTAGACCTTATCCAGAACCACGTAGACCTGATCCAGAACCATGTAGACCTGATCCAGAACCATGTAGACCTGATCCAGAACCATGTAGACCTGATCCAGAACCATGTAGACCTGATCCAGAACCATGTAAGCCATCTGAGCTCAACATGGTGTTTACTGTGGTTTTGATGTGTATGTGTGTCTGGGAATGGGTTGTGGACTGGGAGGGGAGAGTGTCATAATTGTTCTATGTGTGGGAAAGGGAGGGAATGTGGGTTGTATGGGTCTTTTTAATCTGTCAAGCACTTTGTGTTGCTCGCTGGGGCGTGAAAGGTGCTATAGAAATAAAGTTTGATTTGATTTGATTTGATGTAGACCTGATTCAGAATCCTCAAGGCATGATCCAGAACCATGTAGACCTGATCCAGAACCACGTAGACCTTATCCAGAACCACATAGACCTGATCCAGAACCATGTAGACCTTATCCAGAACCACGTAGACCTGATCCAGAACCACGTAGGCCTGATCCAGAACCATGTAGACCTGATCCAGAAACATGTAGACCTGATCCAGAACCCTCCAGGCCTGATCCAGAACCATGTAGACCTGATTCAGAACCATGTAGACCTGATCCAGAACCATGTAGACCTGATCCAGAACCATGTAGACCTGATCCAGAACCATGTAGACCTGATCCAGAACCCATCAGATCTGATTCAGCGGTGGTCTTTAATTCCATATTGTTTCCCTGCAGCAGGTCCCAAATCAGCAGGTCCCAGATCAGCAGGTCCCAGATCAGCAGGTCTCAGACCAGCAGGTCTCAGATCAGCAGGTCTCAGATCAGCAGGTCTCAGACCAGCAGGTCTCAGATCAGCAGGTCTCAGATCAGCAGGTCTCAGACCTGGACTGGTACCAGGGGACCTAGAGGGGTTAAATCTTCAGGAGATAAAAGCAAATCAATGTCTTCATCCAGACAAAAGAACCAGTAGATTCTCCAGTGACTCTGAATAACTCACTTCCTCTTTAGGGTCCAGTTAAAGTTAGCTGACCTTTGACCCTGGATGTGGTCCCTGGTTGTGTGTGAGGTCCATCCTGACCTGTGTCAGCAAAAGTACGGTTAAAAAAAAGCTAAGAAGGTTTAGTGAGAGAGAATGTTTCAGGAAGATGATCGGAAGTGTTTCACCTGAGACCATTTAACTCTGACTGACTAACAAGGACACAGATTAACTCAGTAATAGATTAACTCAGTAACAGATTAACTCAGTAACAGATTAACTCAGTAACAGATTAACTCAGTAATAGATTAACTCAATAACAGATTAACTCAGTAACAGATTAACTCAGTAATAGATTAACTCAATAACAGATTAACTCAGTAACAGATTAACTCAGTACTAGATTAACTCAATAACAGATTAACTCAGTAATAGATTAACTCAATAACAGATTAACTCAGTAACAGATTAACTCAGTAATAGATTAACTCAATAACAGATTAACTCAGTAACAGATTAACTCAATAACAGATTAACTCAGTAACAGATTAACTCAATAACAGATTAACTCAGTAACAGATTAACTCAGTAATAGATTAACTCAATAACAGATTAACTCAGTAACAGATTAACTCAATAACAGAATAACTCAATAACAGATTAACTCAGTAACAGATTAACTCAATAACAGATTAATTCAATAACAGATTAACTCAGTAACAGATTAACTCAGTAATAGATTAACTCAATAACAGATTAACTCAGTAATAGATTAACTCAGTAACAGATTAACTCAATAACAGATTAACTCAGTAACAGATTAACTCAGTAACAGATTAACTCAATAACAGATTAACTCAGTAACAGATTAACTCAATAACAGATTAACTCAGTAACAGATTAACTCAGTAACAGATTAACTCAGTAACAGATTAACTCAATAACAGATTAACTCAGTAACAGATTAACTCAATAACAGATTAACTCAGTAACAGATTAACTCAGTAACAGATTAACTCAGTAACAGATTGACTCAATAACAGATTAACTAAATAACAGATTAACTCAGTAACAGATTAACTCAGTAATAGATTAACTCAGTAATAGATTAACTCAATAACAGATTAACTCAGTAACAGATTAACTCAATAACAGATTAACTCACTAACAGATTAACTCAATAACAGATTAACTCAGTAACAGATTAACTCACTAACAGATTAACTCAGTAACAGATTAACTCAATAACAGATTAACTCACTAACAGATTAACTCAGTAACAGATTAACTCACTAACAGATTAACTCAGTAACAGATTAACTCAGTAACAGATTGACTCAATAACAGATTAACTCAGTAACAGATTGACTCAATAACAGATTAACTCAGTAACAGATTAACTCAGTAATAGATTAACTCAGTAACAGATTAACTCAATAACAGATTAACTCAGTAACAGATTAACTCAATAACAGATTAACTCACTAACAGATTAACTCACTAACAGATTAACTCAGTAACAGATTAACTCACTAACAGATTGACTCAGTAACAGATTAACTCACTAACAGATTAACTCAGTAACAGATTAACTCAGTAACAGATTAACTCAATAACAGATTAACTCAGTAACAGATTGACTCAATAACAGATTAACTCAGTAACAGATTAACTCAGTAACAGATTAACTCAATAACAGATTAACTCAGTAACAGATTAACTCAGTAACAGATTAACTCAATAACAGATTAACTCAGTAACAGATTAACTCAGTAACAGATTAACTCACTAACAGATTAACTCAATAACAGATTAACTCAATAACAGATTAACTCAGTAACAGATTAACTCACTAACAGATTAACTCAATAACAGATTAACTCAGTAACAGATTAACTCAGTCATAATTATACTAATATACTAATATCAGATCTAATTACCTGTTACCCCGACACAATGTTTTGTGGTCTACAAACAAAGCACAATACATTTTTTATTTACTTCATGAAACCTAGATCTTAGGGTTAGTTATGGTTAGTTACAACCTTGAATACATTGTTAACAAAATGCATGAAAAACATTAAAATAAATATTAAAACACAAAAATGTGGTTGGGTGCATCAACACATTTCTCTGGAATAATAAACTCTAGTATTTTTTTTCTGGACTCGTCTCCTTTTCCCACACACTCCCACCATCCCTGCCCTCTTGGGTCCCGAGGGTCCTGATTTATTTAGGACCAGCCCACGGGGACCAGGTCCCAGAGCTCACTGCAGGAATTTGATTAGTCAGTATTTGTAGAGGACCTCACAGCCTCCCCCCTTCCTCCCCCGCTCCATTTGGCCCGTTAATGGGTGAGTGACAGCTGCATGGAGCAGGATGAGAGGTGTGACAGCGGCCCTTTAAATGGATGAGCTGATCTGAGCACGCCCAGTGGCCTGGTGACACGCGGGAGGCCAAACTGTTTAACACTGTCACACTGATGAATATTACACACACACACACACATCAATCAGTCAGCAGACACAAACAGAATAGGCTCCAGTCTGAAACGTGGTCAAAACATCCGTCAAACTTTAAATTAACTTCACAGATTCGACCTTTAACATCAGCTGATGCATTTTAGTTTTTGTTTATTTTAAAACCTAAGACTGGAATGATGATTGTGTGGAATGATTCTGGTCCAAACCGTCGTCATGGAGCAGAACCTTGATGTTCAGTAATCCTCCTTGTTCTGCTGATTCTCCTCCTTTGTGCTGAGTTTGTAACCTGGAAGGTAAAGCTGTTAATTTAATAACGTTCACTAAATGAGACGCGTCTGGTGTGTTAGTATTACACCTTGGTGTGATGTTGTTGATTTATTGATGACAGCCGCTGGTTCAGTTTTTAATAAATCTTTCATCCCCTTGCTTCAGTTTGAGCAGGAATCTTTTATCTGATTCAGAACATCTTAGTGGGATTTTTTATAAGAAATATTTCTCATTTCTGCAGGTGATTAAAAAGTTCTTCTACATCCAGCAGTAACATATTTAAAGCTCATCCTGCTTTGAGTTTTAAAGATCTTTTCTTTAAAGTGATGCCAGTTGACTACAGCATGAAGAATTCATCGTTTATCAACCATTCCTTGTGTTTCTGACATTAGTTCTGTAGTAAAAAGATCATAATATGCAGCAGATTCAGACGGCTACGTCCGAAGTGTGGTCCAGGGAGTGGCCCTCAGAGTGCTTTGGTGTGGCCCTCAAACACATTTCAAAAATGTGCTCGTCCATCAGGCTGCTGCTGCTACAGTTTAGGACATTTTTATGTTAAGATTTTTACTAACGTGAACAGGGCCGGATCTAGCCAGCCCCACTAAGGGGGGCAGGTAGAATATCAGGGGAGCAGTCTGGACATGCTAAGAATTTTTTGGTCATCACACCCCCCCAATCCCTTAAATACATCAAAAACTATGACATCATCATATCAGTTCCACTATCCATAGATTTATGTTCATATCTGATCCCTACCCTCTGCATTTACCCGGGCTTGGGACGGAACAAGTAGGACACTGGCTGATGCCCTGTTGAGGCTGACCTCATCTGGTTAGGTTTGGTTTTAGGTTGTTTTTTTTTGGGGGGGGGGGGGGGGGGGGGGGG
>SSNR01000097.1:29674-45107 GCA_006937965.1 Callopanchax toddi | reverse complement strand
CCCCCCCCCCCCCCCCCCTTGCCCATGCCTACATCCGGCCTCGAGCGTGAAGCAATACCAAGAAAAATACAGATAAATTAAAATCTGCTATAAAGGTAAGACGGTTAGGTCCAATCCAAAGTGTTGGATTTTTATTAAACAGCTTTTTATTTTAATTTATTGAATAGAAATAAAATCACAAACTCTCACTGAGTTTTCTGATTTCAGCTCAGGTCATAAAACGCGACTAAACCTGGCAGCGAGACTGAAGAAAGACCCAGATCCTGGTCTAAAAAACCTTCGACCCATCAAATCCAGTGAGTCTGATGCTTTTTTAAACGTTACGATAAACTTACGAGACACTTTTTATGTCTCATATCAACACAGATTTACAGATCCTTCTCTGCAAAAACTTATATTAATAAACAAAAATGAATCTTTTTTGCGTTTTTTAAATAAGAAATGTTAAAAATGTTTTCTACTTGGTGATTTTTGGCCCTTGTCTTAAAGTTTGGACCCCTGAGCTACATCCAGAGGTCCTCACCATGGCAACCACAAACATGTTTATAGCCCCGACTGAAAAGGAGGAAACACTGCTGACTTATTTATTTAATTATTTATTGCATCAACTGACAGAATTCACATTATGAAGTGGATGAGCAGAAACAATTATTTTAAAAAATGGGAGGAGTTGGAAGGGAATGAAAAAAGAGAGACGTATTATTTACACACACACACACACACACACACACACACACACACACATGTAAATACAGTATATGTATATGCTCAAAAATCTAAACACATCTATATGTAAATATCTATATTGTATCTTTGTTTTTTAAGCTGCACATAAAACCAGCCACTAAGATCTTGAGGTTTAAAGAAGGAAACCCAACTTTAAACGTTTGACTTCTCATCTAAAAGTTTCCTCGTTTAATCTTTAGAATATCAAACACCCTAACGGGGTCCAGCCCCATAAAAACCCTTAATAAAGACCCAGATATTTTATTATGTTAGCAGGTCAATGAAACTATAAAAACATGTAGAAGTTCCTGAGACGTTCCTGGTGTTAGGTGATGACATCATTAGTGTTATTGTGTCTGATCAGATAAACGTATTATTGTCACAGAGCCATCTGGCCTTACAGTCATGAATATTTAAAGGATCCACACTTTAACACCCAACATGTCTTATTTACCTCCATCTGAGCCATCACCTGCTCCCTGATTGGTTTAAATCACATCCCACTGGACCAATCAGAAGGCTGAAGTTCCTCGGTGGTGATTGGTGACCTCCAGGAGACCGTGAGGACCCATGCTGATCTCTGCAGGGGTCCTCCTCGGCCCTAGCACCATCTGCCGTTGTCACTCACGGAGACGCGCGAAGAGAATGGATGTTTGTCCTGAACTCTTCTGACTTTCACTGCCTCTCACCTTTACTGCCAGTCGTTTGTGAAAACAGCAAGCTACAAATCCAGCTGAAGTTCTGAAACAACGGGAGGTCTGATGGTTCAGAAGGAGGGGTGTTATGAAAGAAAATATCCCCTCAACCAGCTGGTAACACCATCTTCTACATCAGGGGTGGGGTCCTTTTCTCACCAAATCTTCTTTAGAAAGTCCTCTGAAGACCACATTCAATGTGGTGTCCAGTCTCTGAACCAAAAATCGCCATGTTTAAAGTTCCCCAAAATGTATTTATTTGGTTGAAAAATACTTCTATTGTGATGTATTTTATACTTTTAGCTGCTCAACAATACATTAAAAGTGTCACATTTAAATGAACAGAACATGTGTTTTGTAGTAAAGGATCAGTAACTTTTTATAGATACGAGACACAGAAAGGGTCTCATAATAAAAGAAAAGCATCAGATTCTCCTGATCTGATTGGTCGATCGTTTTCTTCTAAATAATTTGGTGTCATCAGCAAATTGCTAAACTTCAACCTTATATGGTAAAAACTTCATTTATATGAAGTTTAAACAACCGAGGGAGGACCTTGTGGTACGTCACAGGTTGCTTTCCTACTTTGAATAAGTTGCTAGCAATGTTTATGTTTATTGTCATGCTTTCCATGAGTCAAACCTATGTTGTGTTTCTTCTCATCTACTGCTGCTATAAGTTCATTTGATCACAGAAACGCCTCTGGTTTAGATACTGTTTCCCTCAGAGTTTTAATAGTTTTGCGTGGTGGACCGGGTGAAATGTTTCTGAGGGTCGTATACGGTCCTGAACCCAGAGGTTTCCCACCCCGGGTCCACATGAACGTTGAGATGAAGTTCATCAAACCAACTTCTGCATCTGCAACCGGAGCTCCTTCCAGTGGATCCTTGTTTTAATGACCCACCTTCTTAGGAATAATTAACCCAACACATGTACACCCCCCACCCCCACCCATCCTGTCAGGAGGACTCTGAGATCACATCTGTGTTGAGTCTCTGCTCAGGACTCGGCGCCCCTCCTCACAGTGGGTGGGCCGGCCTCCTGCTGAGGGAAACACCCATTTACATTTTAGACTTTAAAGGGATGTTTGGGTCACTCTAAAGTGGCGTTCTGTCAACTATTTCTACAGCGTGGACCACAACCACCTGTGACATCACTCAAAGTGGGCAGCCAGCACGTTAGAACCTCTACAGCTAGAGGAGTCTGAGTGCTCTAGTGATCTAGGAGCTATGTGGTCTGGGGTACCTTTGCCCCTGGTAGGGTATCCATGGCATATTGGTCCATAGGTGAATGGTGGTTCAGAAGACCTATCATGAGTGAAACATTCAGTACCAGGGTCCTGTCCTGGAGCCAGACCTGGGGTTAGGACCAGTTTAATACGTTCACTGAAATAAGTGCTACATATGTTAAGGTTCCCAGGGTTTTTCCTGGCTCAAATGGAGGCAGAGGTGGTCCCATCCTCACCATGCGCCAGCACATGCACACTCTGTTCATTCAACTGCCTCACTTTTTTAAAGGCAAAATATATTTTAGTTAAGCGTTCTGATTACACTGCAAAAACTGATTTCTAAGAAAGTCAAACAGCCTTGTTTTTAGACATTTTGACTTATTTTTGTCTATAAAGAAAATATATTCTTACAACCCTACTTGAAATAGGCCAGATCTTCTTAAATATGGTCACATTTTCTAGATTTGAGCAAAAAAATCTTCCAATGGGGTAAGCAAATTTGGTTTGCTAGATTCCTTAAAAATAGCAATTAGCATTTAGAACAATTTGCTATTTTTAAGGAATCTAGCCAAGCAAATGTTGCTTACCGCATTGGCACATTTTTTTGTTCAAATCTAGAAAATTTGACCATATTTAAGAAGATTTTGCCTATTTCAAGTAGGGCTGTAAGAATATATTTTCTTTTTAGACAAAAATAAGTCAAAATGTCTAAAAACAAGGCAGTTTTACTTTCTTAGAAATCAGTTGTTGCAATGTAGGGATGCACAGATACTGGTGTCAGCCCAGATACCGTCTAATGTACATGTATCGGTTAAAGTTAACAGATACCATGAACTGATACTTAAAATATGATAAATCTGCAATAAAGTCACAACACAATGGTTCATTTTTCACTTTAAATTTTAGTTTTATGGTCATTTCATATTTTACATGTTAATTTGTCTTAGTTTAGTTAGTAAAGTCTGGTGCTTTTAGTCTCTTCAATAAAGGTCTAAGGTGGAAGTTGACTTTACTTTAACAATACCTAGTTTTCGATACCGGTACTTTTTTCAGTACCTATATATATAATTCTGAGATAAAATAACAAGTAATATTAAGTATTAAACGTTTAGTTTTTTTTCATAACATTTTTTTTTATAAACCATCGTTTTTTAGCATATTTATGCATTTACTATTATTACCGTATGTATTGCTCCCCTCGGGAACTTTCTGTTCTGTCCCTGTCTCTTCCCTCACACACCTCCGGATACAGCAGAGGCTGGAAGCTCGGAGTCGGACTGAACACGGCGCAGCAGCTAGCAAGCTAATTTCATATGCAATGGCTTCGACTAATTGCTGGAATTTCTGTTTTTCGCGGCACAAATCTCATTGCATATGTTGCATTTTGCTCTGTTCCCGTTTACCTTTCCAAAATGCAGCCAAACTTTAGAGTTTTTCGGAATTTTTAAACCAAATCTCGCTACGCTAACTGTTTTGAAAGGGAGGGGCTCTCTCTGTTCCTCCGCATCTCACCTGTGTCTCCACCCGTGCAGCAGCGCTGGTGGAGAAATGATGTGGGTCATTTACAGGGGATTTTATAGTAAAAATACCGAAGTCAGTGTCGTGTTTTTTCGGTACCTACCGACAGATTTCGGTCGGTACTGGACTAGTACCGTGTTTCCCAGCCCTAGATAGCACAAACTAGCAGGAAAACCTATTTTGATCTTCGTTTTCTGCAGCTGTTTTAGAGCTTTCCAGTTCACTGCTGCTGATACAGCGCCCCTATAGTGGCGTAACGCTGCAACTGCAGTTAAAATAACATCCGTACAGCTGGGGGCAGAGTGAAATCAGGCTGGGGCGGCACAAAATTAGCTGGAGGCGGCCGCCACGCAAATTTGAACGCAGGAAAAACCCTGGTTACATTTGTGGGTCTAGTTGTCATTAAAGATAAAACGTCCAGATGTAGAAGTCCACGATGCAGTGTCACAGCTGTCCTGTGTTCATTTCCTTGTTTGGGATATTCTCAGAATTACCTGCACAACAACAACAACAAAAGACAAAGAGTTGCTGCTGTCTTCTTCGAGCTCTGCAGTCATCCTATGGTCAGTGTGTTATTTTCATTACTGGACTCTGGCCAGCTGACACACAGACGGTGGACATGAGCTCAGACAGCGAGGAGCTCCAGCACCAAAACAATGGACATAAATATAGCCAGCTCTGGGAAAAGCAATACAAACGCTGCGTCCATCCCTGTACGAAGGAGGAACACCCAGTCCTCCGTTTCCTGTCCTCTGACCCCTACAAGAGAAGACAAATCAGACTTCTCTTTAACTCAAAGGACGTCACCAACAAATAAAAACACTCCGATTCTCCCACGTGTTCCAGGATTCAGCCCTATCGACGGTTTATGAACAGTCAGCTGATTTTAAACACTTTTTAAAGGAAAGTCACTGAAATGCCACAAGGGTCGGTCCTTGGACCAAAACTATTGTTTATTAATGATTTTATAAATGTATCTAAGCTTCGTCCTGTTTGCTGATGATACCACGTTGTTTTATTCAGGATCAGAAATAAGTGAGGTAACTACAGTGATAAATAAGGAACTGATTAAAGTTAAAGACTGGTTTGACATTAACACTAAATCTTAATAAGACTAATTTTATTTTGTTTAATGACAAAAAAACTATGAGGTATCATTAAAAATAGAGGGGATGGAAATTAAAAAGGTTAAAGAAACTAAATTGTTGGGAGTGATGTTTGAAGAGCTGGAAGTCACACATTAGTTCTATAAAAGGAAAACTAGCCAAAGCCATGGCAGTACTTCATAGAGTCAGTTTTGTTGAATGGTTCTGGTCTGTTAACATTGTAGAACTCATTGATTGTACCATACTTAACTTACTGTACAGAAATCTGGGGATCCACATAGAAAACATACGCACAACCATTGTTTATCTATAGAAAAGAGCTTTGAGAATTATAAATAACAGTTACTACAGAGATCCATCTAACCCATTATTTATTAAATATAAAATAATGACATTTCATGATTTGGTGAATTGGAAAATATGACTTACCATGTACAAAGCTAGTACTGATACTCTGCCAACTAATATTCAGAGGATGTTTGTGAAAAGAGTCAGTAGTTATTTATTGAAAGGAAATAAAATCTTTAATAAACCTGATTTAGAACCAAGACAAAGGAATGGAGTGTTTCAGTGTTAAATGATGGAACAACCTTAATATGAATATGAAAGAATCAAAGTCACTTCATGTTTTTAAAAGATGCTTCAAATCAAATCTATTGAGAAATTATGAAAGTGTAAACTAAGTTAGTGACTGTGTTTATTTCGGAAATATTGAAACAGGAAGTTAATTTAAAAATGAGTTTATATATACTGTAACTTTAGGAGGTAATTATTAAGAATTTTGGTTGTAATGGGGGGCAGATTATATAAGAGTTTTTTTTTTCTTCTTACTGCCCCTTTTCATTCAATTTTGTATTGTAAATATTTATGTTAATTTGTACTTTATTTTTTTCTTCTTTTGAATGAAATAAATTTATTTAAAAAAAATACTTGGAACTGGAAAGCTTCAACCACTACTGGAGGTTTTTCTTTTGTTTTGTTTACTTTATAGATTAATTTGATTTAATAATTTAGTGTATTTTATTTTAACGTTTTAACTTTTTACATTTAAATTTCTGTTGTTTTTCTTTTCTATGGATGATGGATAGATGATGTTTGATGGATGACAGACAGACAGATTGATGGTTGTATGTTTGACTCTGACTTGCTGCCTGTATTTCTTGACTCTATCATTAAACATCTCCTCTCTTCTCATCTCATGAACATTGTTAAATCTGTGCAGAAACCAGTCAGATCCTCACAGAAGCAGAATAAAAGGCGTGTGAAAACATCTGGATCATTTCAGAAAACCGTCTTCATTCAGACCAGTCACCGTCTGATGATTTCTGCAACCGTCTAAAATCCCTTCACCTGTTCTTTAAACAGCTATCTGGTGTGAGATAATAAACCGTTGTCTTCTGTCCGTGTCTCTACGTCCTCCTGAGTCTCTGTCACAGGAAGATCATTGTGGTCAGAAATAGTCCTTTTGTTGCAGAGGAGGAAGTGATATTGTGTCGGTGGGAGGCTGAGAAAGGAGTTGAGGTCAGGAGGAGGATAAATGACCTTGGAGACCACTGCAGACTCAGGTTCCCACAACACACTGACAACTCAGGTTCCCACTCATAACACACACATTTATCAGATTTATACCTCAGGATAACAGGATCTGAAGGTAACCTTGAATGAAATGTTATAAAAGTTGTGTAGTTTTCCTCAGATGGGTTGTTGAGGCTAACTTCCTGTTTTTGTTTCCTCTGCTCTAATCACCTCTAACTGATGGTGGCGTCAACTCATTCTCACCCGACGTGGTGTGAAGGGGTTGAGTCATGTTTGTTTTTAAATACACCAGGAAATGGATCAAACTGTTCTCAGATCAGTTCACATGCATCTGTTTTATTAACCTCCTAGAGTGTCAGGATTAGTACTTTCATCGAAAACCTGCCATATCTGGTCCTCTGCTGCCCCCTGGTGGAGGCTCTACAGCTGAGGAGGGGCAGTTTTATTTCATTATTGCTGTTATAATGTTACATAATTACATAAAAACTAACACAAATGATTATACAGTTCTTAAATGAATGTCAGCCAATAAATAGTTCACATTTAAAACTAGTATTTTTATTATTCAAACTTTAATCTCCAGGCATTAAAAGGTTAATATTAGGGGTGTAACAAGACCCAAAACTCACGAGACGAGACTTGAATTCGCGAGACAAGATACTGAGTTCACGAGACGATATTTAATAATAGTTTCAAGAAAACTTCAAAGATCAAATTTAAGCAACAAAAAACGCTTTTATTCCAGACTTTTAGAAGTTTTTCCACAAACTCAACTGATGTCTTTCTTTTTCTGATTTCTTGAATCTTATCAGTAGGGGTATAAGATGAGATTTTAATCACATTTTCAAGAATTTTTGAAAGATCAATCCATTGCTGGAAATGTTATTTTCCTGTCTCTCTCCTCCTCTTCTGTCTCACCAAAGAAAAATATTTTGATTTCAGGTGAAGAGGAGAGGTTTGAACTGTTTAGCCATGATATTAAACCTACACCTAAAAACAACAGCCAGTATCCATTTAATATAGTATAACTATGTTTTAGACAGTAAAAACTACAGGGCTCTAAACTGACTTTAAAAAGTGCAGAGGACATGTCCATGTGTCTCAGAGGACATGTCCCCCCATCATGTCCATGTGTCTCAGAGGACATGTCCCCCATCATGTCCATGTGTCTCTCAGTGATCTTTCAGTCCTTTACTTCTCTCAGCTCTCTAATGTTAAGTTAAGAAAAGCTTTTCTTTTTATATAATAAAACGGTGTTTTACAGTGATAATACAGAGTTTCATATAGATCGTTTTCAGACACACACACCTGTCTGTCTCCTTTTCTCCTCTCCTCTCTCCTCCTCGTGTCTGTCCTTTAATTCAGGCAGGTGTAATCATAGATATCATATATAAAGGCTCGATGAATCATCCGGGGTTCAGCAGCGTAGCTACACGGCGGCCATCTTGGGGCAGCCAGCTGACGTTCTGCTCTCTATGGCAGCAGATGGGAGGTGAGCATCAATTTAACTAAAAACACTCAGAACTTGATGAAAAATGAACGGATTTATAAACGGTTTACTTTCTTACAAACCTTATTATGTATAGACTTGAGATTTGATACTTTTACAATTTATGAAATTCCTGACCATTATCGTTATATTTTGATATATTTTCACAGCCACGTCTCTGACGTTTATAAAAATGCAAACCGTTTGAAAATCGGTTAAAAATGGAGCAAGTTAGAGGTATTTAATGGTACATGCTCCATTGACACCAATGTTATGAAAGGGAGCAGCTCACTGTCACAAGATGGCCGCCGGCGTAGCTACGTCAGGGTCCATTGACAAACAGCGCGGGTAAGGTATCTAGTGATATATATGATATCTATGGGTGTAATAGGGTAGGAATCCACGTCTTTCTGCTCTGAGACACACATCAGGCTCCCAGCTGTTCTTTCACTATTTCCACGTTCCAGACAGCGTTTCTCTACCAGGACAGCTGATTTTCTGAGCGCTGCATTTACAATGATATGAACGGCAGCCTCATCAGCTGAGAGGAAGTTTCACTTTCGCTTTACGAGCGATGTTTTCACTCGCGTGCCCAAACGCAAATAATTACATAATCCAGTCATGAGGGCTCGCGAGATCGAACTTATCTCAACGAGAAATATCGTGACGTTTTAATCTCGCGATCTCGTTACACCCCTAGTTAATATTAACAATGATATTGAAATTCGTCATTTTTGTTTTCTGTCTTTTGTGAACTGTTTTATGAATATAATTGATGGAATATTAAAGTGCCTGTGACTCCATATTTAAATCACTTTATATTAAACAGGTGTAATCTTTGATGCCTCTAGATCAGCGTTGCACCATTAGAACTCAAAATACGCTGTAATTATTTCCTAACGAGAAACTCGGAGATCAGAAGAAAGCGCCGCCTTCCGGTTCTGCTGGGTTTCTCCTTATTTGGCAGCCTGACACTTCTGCTGCAGTAGGGGGCAGTGCCCAGTAGGGGGCAGTGCCGTCGCGTGAAAGAGAAACGAAACTGAAACTAAACACTACACGGTCTATGGGCAATGGCGGCGGCACTGCCTCGCTCCAGTTGTCGTGAACGTGCATGTGGGAGGAGAATTGACCATATAAGCAAGTCCGGATCACTATGACCTCATAGCGGGCTGGAGTGAAAAAAACGGTTTGAAACCTGGGTCTGAAATCTGGAAGAGCTTCTCACTGGCTGGACTAGGAGACAGATGGACGCTGTTTTTTTGCTCTTTCTGGCAGGTTGAAGGTGAGAACTCAACGTTGCAACATGATAGATAAGTCAGAAAACACGGAGAACCAGGACATGGGATCTTTAAAATTCTTATATCTTCTTAAAATGCATGTATTATTTCATACTAAACAGAAAAACAAGAAAAATAAAATAGAACAAAACACAAAATGACAAGCAAAGAACAAAATAAAATCAATGACTAAACTTAATTCTAGTATTAAGGTAAATTGAAAGTGTTGTGTCAAAAACACAAAATACTAAACTACATATATAATTTTTTTGATCCATGGAAAACAGATCTTTAATATTTTTTCATAAACCTTTAACTCACACTGCATGATCCATAGAGTGAGCTTTTACTTTTATTTTTTACTTCAAACTGTTCATGTTGAGCAAGAATCCAAATCAGACTCCGTCTAAACCTCTCCAACAACAAGACGCAACTCCAAAGCTGATTCCTGAGAATAATCACCTGCGTTGCCATCACAGGTCCTCAGGTGAGACAAGCTCAGGTGGGATAAACATCAGGACGTCTCCGGTGGTGACAGCCCCGGTCCTGTTCGCTCACCGACTCCGCCTCCTGCTCCATGTCACCTGCTTTAGAGAGCAGCCACCTGCTGCGATGCCTCACCTGTCAAACACACACTGAGCCGGATGGATCAAAGAGCAATAATTATATAATGTTCTCCAGAATCTGTCTGAAGCTTTAGCTCCAAAGTATGAAACCCAGTGAGTAGTCTTTCTACTTCGAGCAGTTCTCATGGGCTACTACAGAGATCCCAGAGGGTTCTAAAGGCGTCAGCAAGCTGCTCTCCTCCTTAAGATGTTCATCAGGAGAAACCCACAGCCATCAGGTAAATGTTCAACCTGAACCCAATCAGAACCACACAGGGTCCCCATAACGACCATGGTCCTGAGACGGTTGATCATTTGAGCAGCACAGGACCCAGAGGTGAGTCTAAAACAAGAACACACCACAGGGCCGCAACCCTTTTTACTCCTGCTATTCTGAATCATTAAAGTTCTTCTGATGGTAAAGTTCTGAAGGAATTAGATTCAGACCAGAGAGATTCAGCAGTTCTCTGGAAAAATGAGCTTTAAAAATGGATCAAATAAATCTAAAGGCTGTTCTGTGAACTAAAACCATCTAATATCAGCTTCTCACTGAAGAACAAGCATCAGCTGCATGAGTTAGAAATCAGAGTGTGTCTGAAACGTAGCGGAAACACAGGATCAGTGATCTCCTCTGACCCTGGAGGAAACAGCTCCTGCATAAAACAGCTGTTATTTTTACTGTAGTTATTATTATTGCAGCAGGAATTCTGTTTAAATACAAACTTTAAAAAACTTTTATTGATTTTATATGATTTAAGTTTTTTATTGGGGATTTTCAAAGCTCCATTTTCCTGCTTTTGACTGAGAGAAAGTCTCTAAATAACCTGTTGCTTGAAGAATAAACCAAAGAATATTTAAATAATCCTCTGAATTTGTCCAAGACAACACATGTTCTATATACCAGCTCATACATATTCCTGATCCAAACATCAGGACCTATTTAGACCTAAAGTCCTCCTGAGTGTTTCTCCTGACGCGGAGACGTCTGGAGGTGTTTGTCTCGCTCGACGTGGAGACGACTCACGAGTCCAGAACGTTTTTTGTTCTGGCTGTAATCCCATTTCCTCCTTTAAATTAGAGCTGACAGTTTCCCTTTCCTCCACCTCTCCGCTACGCTGATGACTTAATTGTTTTCTTAGTGGTTTCAGGCTGAACCAGTCCGGTTCGCCCCTGGGAACTGGCCGTGTCGCCCATCAGCCCGAGGGCCTGGATTCCGGTGACACAGCTAATGTGACTGTGTGAAAGTCCAGCTGTAGACGTGCCCATGAGCCGCTGTGTTCACAGGCTGCTCACACAAACCGTGTGCTCACAGCAGCGATGCGTGGGAAGCCCGCCGTAGGGTTTCCCCCCTTGTTTTCTCAACACCGGCCATTACCAGCAGCGGAAATGCTAATGGATGTTTTCACAGCCACAGAAAGGGAGAAAGCATTTGTTTAGCTGTGTAATCCATGTCTGACCTGCAGAGCGGCAAGTTTTAATATGAGGGGAAGAACATTCAGCCCCCCCCCCCACAGAGACCCGGCTTCAGCTCTGCAGCTCCACCGGGTTTTGATTTGACAATTATTACAAATATGAATGAATCAGAATAATGGAAAGTTGTCCTGGTTGTAAAATAATAAAAGCTACAATTGGTCACATTATAATAAAAAACATTGTGAGGTTTATTTTCTCTTGTTCACATAGTAATCAAATAAAAGTACATATTTATGGAAGTTATTGTACTTATTACAATATACTTATATCAAACGGTTTAATGACTAAATGTTTAAACATAAATCCAACAAAATATTCAAAGTGTATATTTAGAATCAGATTTAAATATAAAGTTATGTCTATCTGTTGACATCTATAGATAAATGCAAAAGGTTTAAAGAACAATTTAAAATGAAATAATAATACATTTGCTTATTTATATGTTAAAATTTAAAACTGTATGATTATTTGTAAATATTTAAAATCAAATATATAAAATTGCCTAAATGTTGAAATCCAAATTTAAATATTAATTAATAATAATTATAGCTAGATTTGACTTAGATGTATTTTAAATAGATTACATTTATTTAAAATATTGTTCTTTAAAGCTGAACTGGTCAAATTTAGCTAAAAACTAATGTTTAATTTTAATCCAGAAGACTCAGACATAAAATGTGTTTCAGAACAAATTCATAATTTATTCTGAGAGTTGAATAAATATTCATTTAACAGGTCAGATATCAGGTGAAATATCATTATTACTGAACTATAAATTTATTATTCACATTAACATCTTCAGTATATAAAATCTTGAATCACACACACAGTAATTTAGATTTTTAACATAAAATGAGTTAATATTCTTATTATAGAGTCTAAATGACATCATATTTGTTTATTTAGCATGATTTATATGAATGGAATGTAGCAGACTGATTGACCCCCAGCTGATCATGATAGAACCCAGATTTGGTCTCCAGGTCTCAGGGATCAAATCCACCAAATCCCGAGTTCTGAGATTAAAGAAACACAGGTTTTATGTTTGAGTGAATAAAAACACAATTGATGGTTGGATTTATCACGTTTTAGTACCTGATGGGGACCAGAGATTATTATTTTTATATTCTGATGAGGATCGTCCATCGATCGAGAAAATAAAATCTGACTTTACTTTTAACAACCTGCGTCTGACCTTCTGTTTTAGGAGAATCAGCCAATTTTACACCATGAGGAGGAGATCTAGTCGTTACAGGATGATTTTCTAATGGGCTGTAGCTCGGGGGGATGGTGTGTGTGTGTGTATGTGTGTGTGTGTGTGCACGTGTGTGTAGGGGGATCAGCAATACATCAGTCTGAGTGCCGAAAGGTCACCATGTTAACACGACTCAGTGATGAGAGACAAAACGGAGTTAATGTTGCATTCGGAGAACACGACTCAAACTAAGTAAACACACAGACGTGTGTGTGTGTGTGTGAGAAACGAATCAACCCAAAGCTAACGTTTGATTAAAAGAAAACATCAGCTACGTCCCACCATTCATTATCGAGCAGCCGACCTGTGTGGCGAGAGGCTGACTCCTGATTGGTGCGAGCAGTTCGGACTGATCAGTCAAAATCAATCAGAATGACGTTATTGATCCCAGGGGGAAATTAGATGTTTAAGTAACTCATTTAAGTTTCCTCATAAAGTCACTGTAGGATGTTCTAGCTGTGGTTGGAGGGGGGCAGTCTGGACATGCAAAGAATTTTTTGGTCATCACATGCCCCCGAATCCCTTAAATACATCAAAAACTACGCCATCATCATATCAGGTTCCTCTATCCTTATATTTATGTTCATATTTGATCCCTACCCTCTGCATTTACCCGGGCTTGGGACCGGCACCAGTAGGACACTGGCTGATGCCCTGTTGAGGCTGCATTGATCGGTTTATGGTTTGTTTTTTTTGGGGGGGGGGGGTGTTTTTTGTTTTGTTTTTTGTGTTTTTTCTGTTTCTGTATTTTTTTTGTTCTTTTTTGTTTTGTTTTTTGTTCTTTTTGGGTTTTTGTGTGTATTTTTGTTGTTTTTTGTGTGTTTTTTGTTTTGTTTTTTGTTCTTTTTGGGTTTATTCTGTTTCTGTTTTTTTTTGTTCTTTTTTGTCTTTTTTGTTTTGTTTTTTGTTCTTTTTGGGTTTTTGTGTGTGTATTTTTGTTGTTTTTTGTGATTTTTGTGTGTTTTTTGTTTTGTTTTTTGTTCATTTTTGTGTTTTGTCTGTTTCTGTTTTTTTGTTCATTTTTGTTTTGTTTTTTGTTCTTTTTGGGTTTTTGTGTGTGTATTTTGTTGTTTTTGTGATTTTTATTTTGTGTGTTTTTTGTTTTGTTTTTTTATTCTTTGTGTTTTTTGTTTTGTTTTTGTTCTTTTTTGTGTTTTTGTTTTTTTTTTTGTTTTTTGTTCTTTTTTGTGTTTTTTCTTCTTTTTTGTGTTTTTGTGTGTGTATTTTTGTTGTTTTTTGTGATTTTAGTTTTTTTTGTGTTTTGTTTTTTGTTCTTTTTTGGGTTTTTGTGTGTGTATTTTTGTTGTTTTTTGTGATTTTAGTTTTCTTGTTTTTTGTTTTGGTTTTTGTTCTGTTTTTTGTTCTTTGTGTTTTTTGTTTTGTTTTTTACAGAAGCGTATTGCATTCACCCGAAAAAAATAAAAAAGCTCTGTTTTTCTGAATTAACGAGATAATTTTTACAAAAAAAAACGGCTCTGTTTTTCTGAATTAACGAGATAACTTTTACAAAAAAAAAAAACGTTTCTGTTTTTCTGAATTAACGAGATAACTTTTACAAAAAAAAATAAAAACGGTTCGGTTTTTCTGAATTAACGAGATAACTTTTACAAAAAAAATAAAAACGGTTCGGTTTTTCTGAATTAACGAGATAATTTTTACAAAAAAAATAAAAACGGTTCTGTTTTTCTGAATTAACAAGATAATTTTTACAAAAAAAATAAAAACGGCTCTGTTTTAACGAGATAACTTTTACAAAAATAAATAAAAACGTGCCGGTTTTTCTGAATTAAGAGATTATAATAGCCTAACCCTTTGCATGTTCTGTGGCAGGCTAAAATGAACTCAAACATGTCCCATTTGTTGAGTTTAATTCACTTTTACTCATACTGTAGATTGAGAAACTGGTAAATAATCTTGTCTATGAACTATGTAGGTGGGATTATTATTAGTTTGTCGATCAGAGCAGACACCTGAGGGAATTGTTGAGGAGCGAAGCGGCAGTGCAAACTTCCTCTCTGCTCCCGGCGTGTCTGAGAGAAACGCAGAACTCGTATCCTCCTTGAACGAGCTTCTTTTATTTACAGCAAGTAACAACGAACATTTTACAGGAGCAACTGCTGAACAGCTCTGCTCCTGACTGTCGCCACTGGGACTGGAACTCAGACTGGTGGAGCACACAGGCAGTACACTGGTGGAGGGAACACATCTCCTCCTGCTGACGGGTTACCGTAAAACAGAACATTAATACAAACATATCCATCCTCTGCTACACGGGCGCAGTTCAATGTTTACATTTAACAGATCTGGACGTGGTTATGTTTCTCCAGGATCAGCTGACTAAATATGGGATGCTCCACAGTTGATGCAATTGAAAGGCTTTCAGTCTGATTACGTGGTGACACGGAAACAGTCAATTCTAGACGTGCGGAGTTATTCAGCTGAAACTCCAGACCGCAGGTCTAGGTCACTTTATTATCTCGTTAATTCAGAAAAACAGAGCCGTTTTTTTTTTTTTTTTTTTTTTT
>SSNR01000097.1:11371-29664 GCA_006937965.1 Callopanchax toddi | reverse complement strand
TTGTTCTTTTTGCGTTTTTTTGTTTTGTTTTTGTTGTTTTTTTTCTTTTGTGTTTTTTTGTTTTTCTTTCTTTCTGTTTCATTTTGTTTGCCTTATTTTTCTTTTCAATTATATATTTATTGAATTCTTCAAAAATCACAAAGACAGTGCACAGTTACAAAGGCAACAGGTGTAAAATCAATGTTTAACACTCCCCGTATGTTTTAGGATCGATTTTAAGATACTGTTAATGGTTTTTAAGTGTCTTAATGGTCTTGGCCCTTCTTATCTTTCTGAACTGCTTTTTCCATATGAACCCTCGCGGTCACTGCGCTCCTCTGGTAACTGTCTCCTAGTCATCCCTAAAGTCAGGACACACACCCACGGCGAAGCTTCTTTTGGTTATTACGGCCCTCGCCTCTGGAACGGGCTGCCAGAGGACCTCAGGACCGCAGAGAACGTTCAGGTTTTTAAGAATAGACTCCAGACCCACCTTTTTTGATCAGCTTTTAACTGATTATTATTTATTTAGTTTTTTATTCACATTTTATTGGTCATTTTACTATTCATATAAGTTCTCGTTATTTTATATGCTACGCATTTTAATCCTCCAGTTTTTCCTCTGTGGAGCCCTCTGCCTTGGGACTGGTGGTCGGCGGTGGCGGCTCGGGCGCTCCCTGGTAGGGCCCGGGCAGTGGCGGGGGTTGCCACCCTCCATCCCCAGGTGCCCTTGGTTGGTGTGTTGGCTGCTGACCTGGTTCTACAGCTGACGAGGCAGAGGGCCCACTTGATGGCGTGTTTCTCATTACTGGAGCCATCTGAGCTCAACATAGTGTTTACTGTGGTTTTGATGTGTATGTGTGGGTGTATGTGTGTCTGGGAATGGGTTGTGGACTGGGAGGGGAGAGTGTCATAATTGTTCTATGTGTGGGAAAGGGAGGGAATGTGGGTTGTTTGGGTCATTTTAATCTGTCAAGCACTTTGTGTTGCTCACTGGGGCATGAAAGGTGCTATAGAAATAAAGTTTGATTTGATTTGATAACACAGAATCAAACATATAGTTCAGTTTGCTAAGTGATGCAGAAATATAAATTGGCAGGAAATCACATCTGTGAAGGATTTTTTTCTCCCTTCTCCCAACATCCACCCTCCCATAGCCAGTCCCAAAACAAAGTAAAGTAAACCTACATATACTTCATTTAAACAAAATAAAAGGCACACTTTATATTCTGTCTAAAATAAAATCAAGTTCTGTCAGTTTGAGACAGGAAGGGCTGCCATACACTTTCATCCATATCAAGCTGTCCGTTTATCTGATGTATCAGCCGTTCATACGAGGCGGTCTCCGCTAAAGCATCATACCATTCAGTATGACTAGGGTTGTTTCGCCCCTTCCAGTGTCTTAGTATAACCCTCATGGCAGTAGTGAGTGCAAACAAAGAACAGCGACTGGCCACACCCTCCCTATGCATCTACCAATCAGTAGCTACTTTGAATGAGGACAATCGGAAGAGAGTGCTCACTCTGACCATTTTTCACTGAAATGTTTTTGAAATTTTGTATTTCTGCATGCAATCACGTTTGGGGGGGCAGTCATGGAATTTGGGGGGCAATGCCCCACCTTGCCCATGCCTACATCCGGCCCTGTGTTCGGGTGAAGTTACCTGAAATGAAATGGTCACTGCACACTGAGCGACAGGTTCCAACGCTGGGTTTTCGTCATCGCGCTAGGAGCTCGTTTGAATGTAGAAAGCGATAAAATATTTTATTTTCGTTATTTAGTTTTAGTTAACTGTAATAAGTCTGTTCCAAATACCATCCTGTGAGTGTGTTATTTGACCACAGTCCATCCTGTGACTGCTGCATGACCTTTGACCCTGACTGAAGCTCCATGCCAGCTAGTAATCCTCTCAGAGCGGCTCTGAGCTCGTTGTTTAATGCCTGGTCATGCACAGCAGCGTCAGCCAGCAGTCAGTCCTGCCAACATCCATCGCTCTGAGTTGAGACGCTGCAGCCGACCCTGGGATCCATGGTGGTGACTCTCTGGATCAGAAAAGTGCTTTCAACACAGATTCTGTTTCGCCAACTCAGCGTTTGTTTCAGACAGATGTAACCTAAACTCCTCAGACAGCTGAGAATCAGGAGATGCTGAATCATTTTTATCTTCTGGTAGAAACTCATCAGTGACTTCAACATTAAACCTGAAAGGTTCACTTCATCTGAGCACTCAGGAGCATCAGCTGGTTCTGGTGTTTATTCAGTTCATCAGTCAGATCACAGTTAACTCTCTTAAGCCCGGGGAACACAGAAGACGGATGCGTTATGCCACGGAATCGCAGCGGTCTTTTGGGTTCACAGGATACGCTACACAGCTGAATGCTTCTTGGAAATTTTCCGTATTACAGCCGTAAAAGCTGCACCGCTGCGCTTGAAATAGAACCGTCACCTATAGCCTATTTAGCGCCTCCGCGCGGTGCAGCATTTCTGGGACGTGGCGTCCTACTCCAGGCCAGTTGAGTATCAACCACCAGGCCCTCACCGACCAGCTCCGGTCCTGACCAGGCTCCAGGAGGCTTCCTGTTTGTCTACTCTGAGTGTGTTACTCCTCATGGTGTTTGAATCGCTCTTGGTCCGACCCCTGACCCCCTGGAGCCACTTTGCCTTGGGGGACCCTAACACAGTCCCTTGACCCAGACAACACAGCTTCCAAGATCACGGAGGTCCTCAAACCCCTCCACCACGATAAGGTAGCGATTCTAAGGAGGGGATTTTTTTTTTTTATATAGTTTTTTTTTTTAATAGTTTTTTTTTTTCATTTTATATTGATTGATTGATTGATTAACTTTATTACCAGACGCCAGGTCCATACAGAAGAAATACATACTAAAACCAGGAAATAAAAACAGATAAAATCAGACTAAAAAATAAAATACATAAAATAGTTGATTAAAAAAAACACACAAAATACATAAAAAGGCATTTACCCTCTAAAAATATAAAACTGCTATAAAAATCCTACTATGAACTCGATTCACACGACAGAATATTCACCCAAACATTTCAACCAGTGCTTTCTTATAGTGGATAAATAGCGACAACAACTCAGAGCAGGATCAGTGATTGCTGAGATTATACTGTTAGCAGAACTATCCAGTCGTTCTCTAAAGGTGAACATTATATATTATTATTATATATTATATTATATGTATTATATTATTTTATATATTTTAGGTATGTGTTTTTTAAGGTTTTTCAATATTTAAAAATTACTTTTTAGTTTTGTTTTTTTATGTTTTTTTATATTTAGTTTTTTAATAGGTTATTTTTTCAATCATATATATAAGGTATGTGCTTTGTAAAGGGTTTTGAATATTTAAAAATTACTTTTTTGTTTTGTTTTTTATGTTTTTTCTATATTTTATATTTTTTATAGTTTTTTTATTTTAGGTATGTGTTTTTTTAAGGTTTTTTAATATTTAAAAATTACTTTTTTGTTTTGTTTTTATATATATATATATATTTTAGGTTTTTTATAGTTTTTTTTTTCAGTTTGACTTTATTTCATTATTATTATTTCCTTTTTTGCTGTCATTTTCCCCCCTCTTCTTTCAACTGCCTACTCTCTTGCTGTCTTTTAATTTTGCGTTGAATGGAAGGAGGACCTCTCCAAAATGAGATGTTTCATATCAAGGGGCTTTATCCTCCGAAACTCTAGGTAAATAACTTTTATTTTATTTGTTTTGTCTTTATATTACTAGGAAATGTCCCATTGAGTTTCAGAAACTCTTCTTGAAGGGAGTCCTGGATCACAACCTGTAGGACATGTTGTGATCTGTGGGGGAACCGGAGCACCCGGAGAAAACCCACAGATGCACGGCGAGAAGATGCTAACTCCAGGCAGAAAGGGCACGGCCGGGATTCGAACCTGTGACCTTCTTGCTGCCAAGAAACTGCGCTAACAGCTTCACCACCATGCAGCCCAAACTAAATAAGTTTGGGTTTTTTTTATAATGTTAGATTTTTAAAGTTTTTTTTTTAAGTATTTTTATTTTATGTTTTTTTTAAGTTATTCATTTTATTTTTTTACAGTTTTTATATCTATAATTTACCACACAGACGTCAGACTGTGTCAGAGCGTGTCCAAAAACCCGTGTGATATTCTTCTTAAATGAACAGTATTTCTTTTTGACTTTGTCCTGAAATGATCCGATCCTTTTTAGGCACTTTTCTAAAGTGACTTTTGTTTTGGTGTCGCTCATTTAGAAATCATCGTCTGACTCATCTTCAGCCTGATCTATTTTATTTATAAATCGTCTATATCTCCAGTTTGAATCCTGCTCTGTGTCACTCGAAGAGGACAAATTATCATCATCAGAACCTGAAGAAACATCTTCATCAGAAAATGTCCCTTCGTCATCATTCTTGCTGACTATCTCATCAGCTGATGTTTCAGTGTCGTTGTTCTGATTCTCCATTTTAAGAACTGATTTTTCAGCTTTCTTCTCATGGACAATCTCTTTATTCAACAATGTTTCAGCTTCATCTTCTGACTCATCTTCATCTATTTTATTTATAAATCGTCTGTATCTCCAGTTTGAATCCTGCTCTGTGTCACTCTCACTCGAAGAGGAGAAATTATCATCATCAGAACCTGAAGAAACATCTTCATCTTCATCAGAAAATGTCCCTTCGTCATCATTCTTGCTGACTATCTCCTCATCAGCTGATGATGTTCCAGTGTCGTCGTTCTGATTTTCCTCTTCAGGAAGACATTTTTTTGTTTCATTTTCATGGACAATCTCCTCCTCGTTCAATGACTTTTGGACTTCCTGTTCATCTAAATTCTGCTCTTCAGAAGACGTTTGAGCTTCATCTTCTGACTCCTCTTTAATCGGAGGTAATTTAGCTATAAATTGGCTGATTTTCTGGTTTACTTTTGGCTTCTCCTCTGGAAAGGACAATAAATTTGAAATATCCTCATCATCTCTGAAGGAAATATCTTCATCAGAAAACCGCCCTTTATCATCATACTCGCTGAATTTCTCCTCATCAGCTGATGTTTCAGTGTTCTTGTTCTGATTTTTCGTTTTAAGAACTGATTTTTCAGCTTTCTTCTCATGGACAATCTCTTTATTCAACAATGTTTCAGCTTCATCTTCTGACTCATCTTCAGCCTGATCTATTATATTTATAAATCGTCTGTATCTCCAGTTTGAATCCTGCTCTGTGTCACTGTCACTCGAAGAGGAGAAATTATCATCAGAACCTGAAGAAACATCTTCATCAGAAAATGTCCCTTCGTCACCATTCTTGCTGACTATCTCATCAGCTGATGTTTCAGTGTCGTTGTTCTGATTCTCCATTTTAAGAACTGATTTTTCAGCTTTCTTCTCATGGACAATCTCTTTATTCAACAATGTTTCAGCTTCATCTTCTGACTCATCTTCATCTATTTTATTTATAAATCGTCTGTATCTCCAGTTTGAATCCTGCTCTGTGTCACTCTCACTCGAAGAGGACAAATTATCATCATCAGAACCTGAAGAAACATCTTCATCTTCATCAGAAAATGTCCCTTCGTCACCATTCTTGCTGACTATCTCCTCATCAGCTGATGTTTCAGTGTCGTTGTTCTGATTCTCCATTTTAAGAACTGATTTTTCAGCTTTCTTCTCATGGACAATCTCTTTATTCAACAATGTCTCATCTTCATCGTCTGACTCGTCTTCATCCTGATCTATTTTATTTATAAATCGTCTATATCTCCAGTTTGAATCCTGCTCTGTGTCACTCTCACTCGAAGAGGACAAATTATCATCATCAGAACCTGAAGAAACATCTTCATCAGAAAATGTCCCTTCATCATCATTCCTGCTGACTATCTCCTCATCAGCTGATGGATTTCCAGTGTTGTTGTTCTGATTTTCCTCTTCAGGAAGACATTTGTCAGTCTCATTCTCATGGACAATGTCCTCTTCATTCAATGACTTTTGGACTTCCTGTTCATCTAAATTCTGCTCTTCAGAAGACGTTTGAGCTTCATCTTCTGACTCCTCTTTAATCGGAGGTAATTTAGCTATAGATTGGCAGATTTTCTGCTTTACTTCTGTCTTCTTCTCCTCTGGAAGGGACAATAAATCTGAAATATCCTCATCATCACTGAAGGAATCATCTTCATCAGAAAACCACTCTTCATCAGCATACTTGCTGACTATCTCCTCATCAGCTGATGTTTCAGTGTCATTGTTCTGATTTTCCTCTTCAGGAAGACATTTTTCACTTTCATTCTCATGGACTTCATCTTCTGACTCATCGTCTTCAGCCAGAGATAATTCAGCTTCATGTTTGTTGAGTTTCTCATTGGAAGCCAGCTGTGTTTGACTGTCACTCTCACTGGAAGAGGGCGATAAATCATTAATTTCATCGTCAGAACCAAAGGAAAAATCTTCATCTTCGCTGCTACTCTCACTGGAAGAGGGCGATAAATCATTAATTTCATCGTCAGAACCAAAAGAAAAGTCCTCATATTCGCTGAAAATCTCATCAGCTGATAATGTTGAATGTATCGTGTTTTCAGTAGCCTTTGTATTAGAAACTGAGCAACCCGAAACAGTTGCCTCTTCAGGTAAATCCTCTGTAATTTCAGCGTCAAAATAATCTTCAAAGATTTTTCTAAGGAATTCGGTAACGAATACCCCTAAAAGGAAAGCAAGTAGAAAAAACGGCATTTTGCTTTAAAATTTCTCTGCTAACAAAATGTGATGTTGTCTCGATGGTGCTCTAGGCTTGAATGGCGTCTGATTCAACCCTATACCTTCTATGAGATTGTGAGGTGATGTCATAGAGAATGCCTTTGATGTTATGACCATATAAGGAAACAGGGTGGAGGGTGGAGAGAATGGAATGTACCATAGGTATGTGGGGGGGACATAAATACATAAAAGGACATTTCGCCATGGCAAGTTTTTCTTTTTATTATTCCCACTACCCACAATGCCTTGTGTGACAGTATGAACATTAACTCTTGAACAGCAGGAGGAGAGCTAGTTCTGGTTGTTGTATGTTTATAGTCTCTTGTGGAATGTCTCCGGCTCTTTGCCTCAGCTGGAGCGCCAAATCTCGGAGGTTCACGCGAGAACAAGTACGTGGTTAGCAGCAGCTAGTAAACAAAAGCTAGCATCGTCTTCTCGTTCTTTTGTTGAGGATTATGTATTCACTTGGCTTGTTCCACAATGGGTAAGCACACTTCGTTTTTATATAGTTTAATGTTATGTTTAATTAAGTTTTATGTTGTTTCTTTGTCTTTTAAATATCCAAATCGTGTTAGTTAGCAACGTAGCTAATCGGCCTTTGTCAGATGACGTATGGCGCATTGCATCATGGGATGGATAGGAGTAAACAACATAAGACAACACGGTCGCTGTGTGTGTTGTGAGCTTATTAACCTGCAGAAAATGGTCGTCTCGTCTCGTCTTCTTCCGCTTATCCGGGTCCGGGTCGCGGGGGCAGCATCCCAATTATGGAGCTCCAGACGGTCTTCTCCCCAGCCACTTCTACCAGCTCCTCCGGCAGGATCCCAAGGCGCTCCAGGGCCAAACCAGAGATATATATACACCAGTGAAAATGGTCCACTCGTGTCGTGTAAAGGGCTACCAGATCACAAGAAGCAAAAACTTGATAACAGCGCGACTTATACCCTCAAAATGGCGCCGGGGTGTGTGTGTTATAAACAGGTAGGTCACGTGTCTGACACAGACCGATGGTTTTTATTTTGGAAAAATACCGGATGCACCTCGCCTGCTAGCGTTTCACTTCCTGTTTGGCGCACATCGTCTTTGACTTGATGGTGTCCGGGGAAAATAAACTTCTTCTTTTTTTGACAACAGTTCATAGTAGCGAGCTTTTTTTTTTTTTTTTTTTTTTTTTAAATTAACAATTATAAGCAATACAGAACATTGTAAAGCAAACAAAATCCGCCAGGGGGCAGTACACATTAGGGAGATGTAACAAACATTTTACATAAAAACTTTAAAGAGAGCACATAAATTAGAGGTCTTGATGGCTTTAACATTAGAAGAATGTTTAATAGTTTCCGGGGAAAATAAACTTGTTGCAGAAAGTTGCCACCGCACCGGAGCCGGTGTGAGGCTCCGATTGGAATACCGGTAAATGGTTTTGGAATACCGGTAAATGGTTTTGGAATACCGGTAAATGGTTTTTGTGAAGTAGCCTTACAGTAGCCTTTACCCCGTGAAGAATTAATCTGAATTTTGGTGTCTCTGATTTAAAAATAAAACCTGTAGCGTAATATAACCTGATTTTATCGTTATAGTACGGACACACTTCTGCAACGTTATCAGCTTAGTTTTGTTGGTTTTAATGCTAAGCACTGTTAGCTACCTTCACTAAACTGACGGTTATGCAGGCATCTAGATTCACTTTGATTCAAAGGGAGACCTACGCACGTATATTTGAAAGGTATAACCCAGAAGCTGACTTAGACTTCAGTTATTTTATTAAAGAAAACAGATTGGATAAACAGACAGATATGAGGTAGATAGTTGCATCTTAAGAGATTCTTCTGATGTTATTAAGCTGAGAGTTAATGACGAGAGCCCGTGATATGTTATTATCTAGGGATCTCGGCTAGTTAGTTCTGAGGGGAACTAAGCTAACTTGATGGAGTGTTATTTATCAATAGCCTCGGTTTTACCAGATCGGAGTTGGATACCTGCTAAGACCGCTCCAGATCGCCTCGGCGTGGAAGTGGAGGAGGTTCGTCGAGTGCCGTTGTCGGACGAACCTCGGAGTTGTCCCCGAGACCCGAAGGTCGGTTCGAGGCACGGAGGTGTCTGAGCGAGTCGGTGTCAGCGGCTCCATGATCGGCTGGTGCAGAGGCTAACCGGCTTTCCCATGGCAGGTGAAAAGAAGCAGACAGATGGTATCTGACTTCTTAGCCGGAGCAATGTTGTCATCGACCGGTGAGGCTGGCTACTCACGAGCTCGGTCGGCACAGAGGCCTTCCGTGTAGCGGAGGAAAACGGAGGCCGTGTTCTCTCGTCGTGGGGTTAACGAGAACTGAGGAGACTCAGCTCTTCCAGGCAGGAAGTTGGGACGTGGCCCGCTTTGGACGCGTGGACCAATGGGAACGGAGTTACCAAGTCACGTGGTTCTCGTCATTAGAAACCCAGGAAGTTAGATGGATTATTAATATGTTTTAACCTTTTAGCGAAAGTAGAAATCATAAAATAATACTGATGCAACATCAACATTCATGAATACTGGAAGAAAATGAATTAATCATATTAAGACATTTCTGGACAGTGGATTAAAAGGTAGTGTCTTTAGAATGAGACATCAAAGAGTTCTTAAGTTTAATTATTAATTAAAGGAAATCTTGAGTCTTCCGACACGACCGGTCCTGGAAGGAATGTTGATTCAGGTTACAACATAATAAAAGAGTCATTTTAATCCAAGTTATTAGGAAAAAGATGAGTTATTGTTGTGATGAACCAAGGGGTCAGAAATCAGAGATAGTAACGCTTTGCCAGCGCTACATATCCCCCCTTATTTCAAGACGAGGACTCCTAGCAGAAGGTCGTTGCCTTGAAATACCAATCCGATGATGGAGGACATCGTGGGTCATCATGAACCAAAGGGAAGAANCTACGTTCATCTGAAAAGGACAGTAATCCTGTAGCAGTAATGTCATTTTGAAGACCCGGTTTGCTCTCTCTACAATCCTCTGGCTTTATAGACGTTTCATCCTCATTTTGACGTCTCCCAGGGTCTATCTGTGTGTTTTCACAGACATTTTGTTCAAGGTGGACATGTGTTTGGCTATTTTGCCCCTCTTTGGAATCAGGTTGCAGTGAATCCATGTTTGAATGTATCGTGTTTTCAGTAGCGTTTGTATCAGAACCTGAGTGACCCGAAACGGTTGCCTCTTCAGGTAAATCCTCTGTAATTTCAGCGTCAGAACCAGAGGAAATTTCCTCATACTCGCTGAATATCTCATCAGCTGATGATGTTTCAGTGTCGTTTAAATCCAAACTCTCCTCTGCAGACAACAGTTTTTCTGCTTTGCTTACTTTGACCTCCTCTACTTCGGGTTGCAGTGAATCTGTGTTTGAATGTATCGTGTTTTCAGGTGTAGCGTTTGTATCAGAACCTGAGTCACCCGAAACGGTTACCTCTTCAGGTAAATCCTCTGTAATTTCATCTTCAAAATAATATTCAAAGATATTTCTAACAGAGTCGGTAACGAATTTCCCCAAAAGGAAACCAGCAAGAAAGAACGGCATATTGCTTTTAGATTTCTCTGCTAACAAAATGTGATGTTATCTCGACGGTGCTCTAGGCTTGAATGGCGTCTGATTCAACCCTATACCTTCTATGAGATTGTGAGGTGATGTCATAGAGAATGCCTTTGATGTTATGACCATATAAGGAAACAGGGTGGAGGGTGGAGAGAATGGAATGTACCATAGGTGGGGGGAGGGGGAAATACATAAAAGGACATGTTGCCATGGCAACCCCGGAAGTTTTTCTGATTATTCCCACTACCCACAATGCCTTGTGTGACAGTACTTAAACAGCTGGAGGATATTGGTTTGAATTCATGTCAATGCATTCAAACTATTGATTTCCTCCTGTACGATCTTTGGCTCGCTTCTTCTTCTGCAATTTTCAACCGATTTCAACAAATTATACCTCAAATCGTTCAGCTTGTTCAGGACATGCCGGCTATGACTTTTCTTATTGATATCTTTTAAACTTTTCAAATTATTCACCTTTTTTTGCAGCCCATTGAAATACATTGAAATTCTTCAAAATTTTCTAATAATTCCACTCTTTTTCCAAGTTTAACTACTTCAGCATACTTCAACTTAGAAACTTCATTCAACTTTTAAACAGCTCTCAAGACATTCAACTATTACCGTGTGATTAAGCTTTTTGATATCTTTTACCAATCCTGAGAAATGACGAGTTAAACTTGAGGAACATGTCAGACGTCAGACAAAGAAATCATCAACAATATAATGAAAAAGACAGGAGCAGAAAGGCAGGTTCTGGGCCAACTAGGTCAATTTGTGAGAGAACCGTAAGTCACACAGACATGAGAGTTACACTTTCTGAAAGCTAACAAAAATCTCTAATCAGAGATGTATAATTCATACATTTGCTGTGAAAAATGTGGGAGCAGGACAACTTTGTTCGGAGGTGGATCGTGAATCTCAAACGTCTCTCCCACTCTAGTGATGTCATCACCGCCCTCTAACTGACAGCACATTTTGGATTAGGAGACATTTTTCTTTCAAACTGTAACTACTCTCACTCAGTTTGATGAACATCAACAAATTATACATTAAAATGTTGGGATTTTTGTCTAGTTTCAGAATATCTGGTTATTTGGGCCATAGGTAGTATGGCTCGTTCATAAATCACCTCAACGCCAGGAGAAATCTGCTCATTTTCGGTCTCTTTCCTATGTTAAATGCCTCATGAGATTTCTAGAAGTTTCTGAACGAAACATGGTTTTTCTATCGCCATATCTCCTTCAAATATTGACCTAGGTGTACAAAAATTGAGACTTAACATCTCCAAAGCCTGCTGTCACTCACGGATTTAAATTTTTTTAAATTGGTCAAACGGTTTCCTAAAGACAGTGATTTGTTCGAGCCCTACAACTTGCCTTTTCCTGCTGTATTTTAACAGTGTCACAGGTGTCCATCATCTTCATCACATCATCATCATCAGCTCGTTAGCCTTTATAAACACTGAACAGATCAAAGGGACAGAGTTCCACTGGTTTGAACTGGAAATGACTGATCCAGGACCAGGATCAGAGTAGGGACCAGAGCCACAACAACATCCAGGACCTGGACCTGGACCAGGACCAGGATCAGAGTAGGGACCAGAGCCACAACAACATCCAGGACCTGGACCTGGACCAGGATCAGAGTAGGGACCAGAGCCACAACAACATCCAGGACCTGGACCAGGATCAGAGTAGGGACCAGAGCCACAACAACATCCAGGACCTGGACCAGGATCAGAGTAGGGACCAGAGCCACAACAACATCCAGGGGACCAGGACCAGAACCTGGACTTCAACCTGGAACAGGACTAAAACTGGGTCCATGCCCAGGACCTGAACCAGGACCAGAACCAGTACTAGAACAGAGTCTACAATCAGGACTAGTAGCAGAAATGGGTCCTAACCCAGAACCTAGGCCAGATCCAGGACCAGAACCAAAAACCTGAACCAGGACTGGGTCTAAGCCCAGGACCTTAGCCAGTTCCAGAACCAAGACCAGGACCTGACACAAGACCTAGACAAGAACCAGGACCACAACCAGCTCCAGGGTCTGGACCCAGGACTTAGGCCAGAAACAGAACCAGGAACACATCAGACCCAGGATCTGGACCAATAACAGAACTAGGTCCAGACCCAGGACCAGGACTAGAACTGGGTCCAGACCCACCACCTGGACAAGAACAAGAGTCCAAACAAAGATTTGGACCAAATCTAGGCCTTGGAACAGGATGAGGGCCAGGACCTGATCTAAAACCTGAACCAGAACAGAAATCTGGAACAGGATTAAGGCCAGAACTAAAACCTGGACCAGGTATGCTAATGCTAAAATTAGCATTAGCATGTAAACATATTAAAGGTAGCTTTTGCATGTTAGCATGCTAATGATGACATTTTTACTTTTTTAGCGTGGCTACAAGTCACCCCAGCCATTAGCATATTAGCATGCTAATGCTAACTCGTTAGCTTGAAATTGAGTTTTTGCACATTTTGCATGTGACTGGGAGCTTGAACCCAGACAAATTATATATCAAATCGACCGGCTTCTTCCTGTGATGTCTGGTTGAAAGTTTCATAGCGTTCTGATAAACTATGGTGAAGTTATTCACAAAAAACTACGTCCAAAATCGCGTTGACAGGGTTTAAACCATAGAATTTCTGCTAAAACGTACTAATGTTTGAGAGCCTGCTGTGTTGACACACTTTGACATAGGAACTTCATTCTTTTTTAAAATAATCAGGAGACTTTGGACTCAAAAATATTGACGAACCATGTTGGAATCTTGGACCATCTTTTTCTGATCACATTGCAAATCAACAGCTAACGCGCCACACAACCACGTTAAATGATTGAATCTGCCTCCACTTTTGAAGTTTTGACAGCTTCCTGATTGGAGAGACTTACACCTTGAAACCTTAAAGTTTTCATCCAGTTGTTCTTGGTATGTCTCTCACTGATTAAAATGTCATGTCACAGTTAGCTTAGAGTAAACATTAGCTCTGGTCTTTAGACATTTTCAGAGGATTTTGCCATTTTTAACCAATGTCAACTTGACATTTAGTCATGTCTCACTTTGTCCTTCACTGATTTAACTTTATTTACACACTTAAGCTCTGTTGTTAGCAATTTTAGCAGTCTTATGCAATCTTTTCAGCAAAATTTGACTTTTTTAAACAATTTTCAACCTGTAAATTTCTACAAATCAGGTATTTTAAACTCTTCAACTGAAATTAAACTAAGCTTCCCTAAATTTCAAATATTTCTAATATTTCTAATTTAGCTTGAGATAAACTCTTTTACTAAATTATTTAAAACATTTCTCCTTAAACTTCAACTTTTAATAAACATGTTGAAATAAAAATGTTGAAATGACATTTCAACATCATTTCAGCTTAAGTTCATCTTGATTAAATCAGGTTCCAGCTATGTTCAACTGTTTAGTCTCTTCCTGGCCCTGTTTGATTTTACTGTAATTTTTTAATTTAGCTTAGTTGAAACTTTAGATGCAGGTTTCAACCATTTTAGAGGTTTTATCATTGCCAACTTTAACTTTTATTCAGATGTTTTTCAGTCTATCTTTCACTGATTTAGCTGTATTTACACATTTCAGCTTAGATGAAGCTTTTACACTGTTATTTAGCTTTTTTCACAACTTTAAGCAATCATTTCAGCTAAATTACATTTTTCAGCAATTTTGTACAATGGCATTTCAACAGTTCAGATATTTTCAACAAATTTATTCAAGTTTAACAACTTTAAGCTACATTAAACGTCAACAATTCAACATTTTCTGCAAATGTTTTAAGTTTAGCTAAATTTCAGCTCATTTGAGCTTCATTCAGCTGGTTATCGGCAATTTCAGCTGTCTCATTCAGCTTTAAATGCATTCAAACTTTGCATTTTTGCAAGAAATGCAGCTTTTCTAGTTTGTTTTGTCTTTATATTACCAGGAAATGTCCCATTGAGTTTCAGAAACTCTTCTTGAAGGGAGTCCTGGATCACAACCTGTAGGACATGTTGTGATCTGTGGGGGAACCGGAGCACCCGGAGAAAACCCACAGATGCACGGCGAGAAGATGCTAACTCCAGGCAGAAAGGGCACGGCCGGGATTCGAACCTGTGACCTTCTTGCTGCCAGGAAACTGTGCTAACAGCTTCACCACCATGCAGCCCAAACTAAATAAGTTTGGGGTTTTTTTTTTATAATGTTAGATTTTTAAAGTATTTTTATTTTATGTTTTTTTAAGTTATTCATTTCATTTTATTTTTTTACAGTTTTTATATCTATAATTTACCACACAGACGTCAGACTGTGTCAGAGCGTGTCCAAAAACCCGTGTGATTTTCTTCTTAAATGAACAGTATTTCTTTTTGACTTTATCCTGAAACAATCCGATTCTTTTTAGGCCCTTTTCTAAAGTGACTTGTTTTGGTGTCACTCATTTAGAAATCATCGTCTGACTCGTCTTCATCCTGATCCATTTTATTTATAAATCGTCTATATCTCCAGCTTGAATCCTGCTCTGTGTCACTCGAAGAGGACAAATTATCATCATCAGAACCTGAAGAAACATCTTCATCAGAAAATGTCCCTTCGTCATCATTCTTGCTGACTATCTCATCAGCTGATGTTTCAGTGTCGTTGTTCTGATTCTCCATTTTAAGAACTGATTTTTCAGCTTTCTTCTCATGGACAATCTCTTTATTCAACAATGTTTCAGCTTCATCTTCTGACTCATCTTCATCCTGATCTATTTTATTTATAAATCGTCTGTATCTCCAGTTTGAATCCTGCTCTGTGTCACTCTCACTCGAAGAGGACAAATTATCATCATCAGAACCTGAAGAAACATCTTTATCAGAAAATGTCCCTTCATCATCATTCTTGATGACTATCTCCTCATCAGCTGATGGATTTCCAGTGTTGTCGTTCTGATTTTCCTCTTCAGGAAGACATTTGTCAGTCTCATTCTCATGGACAATGTCCTCTTCGTTCAATGACTTTTGGACTTCCTGTTCATCTAAATTCTGCTCTTCAGAAGACGTTTGAGCTTCATCTTCTGACTCCTCTTTAATCGGAGGTAATTTAGCTATAAATTGGCAGATTTTCTGGTTTACTTCTGTCTTCTCCTCTGGAAAGGACAATAAATTTGAAATATCCTCATCATCACTGAAGGAATCATCTTCATCAGAAAACTGCCCTTCATCATCATACTCGCTGACTATCTCCTCATCAGCTGATGAATTTTTACTGTCGTTCTGATTTTCTTTTTTAAGAACTGATTTTTCAGCTTTCTTCTCATGGACAATCTCTTTATTCAACAATGTCTCATCTTCATCGTCTGACTCGTCTTCATCCTGATCTATTTTATTTATAAATCGTCTATATCTCCAGTTTGAATCCTGCTCTGTGTCACTCTCACTCGAAGAGGAGAAATTATCATCAGAACCTGAAGAAACATCTTCATCAGAAAACCACTCTTTATCATCATACTCGCTGACTATCTCCTCATCAGCTGATGAATTTTTAGTGTCGTTCTGATTTTCCTCTTCAGGAAGACATTTTTCAGTCTCATTCTCATGGACTTCATCTTCTGACTCATCGTCTTCAGCCAGAGATAATTCAGCTTCATGTTTTCTGAGTTTCTCCTTGGAAGCCAGCTGTGTTTGACTGTCACTCTCACTGGAAGAGGGCGATACATCTTCAATTTCATCGTCAGAACCAAAGGAAATATCTTCATCAGAAACCAACTCTTCATCATCACTGGATTTCAGTTTTTCTGCTTTGTTTCCTTCGACCTCCTCCTCTTCAGGTGGCGATATTTCAGCCGTGCATTTGTTGAAGTTTTTATTTGAAGCCGTTAGTGTTTCAGTGCTACGTTCATCTGAAAAGGACAGTAATCCTGTAGCAGTAATGTCATTTTGAAGACCCGGTTTGCTCTCTCTACAATCCTCTGGCTTTATAGACGTTTCATCCTCATTTTGACGTCTCCCAGGGTCTATCTGTGTGTTTTCACAGACATTTTGTTCAAGGTGGACATGTGTTTGGCTATTTTGCCCCTCTTTGGAATCAGGTTGCAGTGAATCCATGTTTGAATGTATCGTGTTTTCAGTAGCGTTTGTATCAGAACCTGAGTGACCCGAAACGGTTGCCTCTTCAGGTAAATCCTCTGTAATTTCAGCGTCAGAACCAGAGGAAATTTCCTCATACTCGCTGAATATCTCATCAGCTGATGATGTTTCAGTGTCGTTTAAATCCAAACTCTCCTCTGCAGACAACAGTTTTTCTGCTTTGCTTACTTTGACCTCCTCTACTTCAGGTTGCAGTGAATCCGTGTTTGAATGTATCGTGTTTTCAGGTGTAGCGTTTGTATCAGAACCTGAGTCACCCGAAACGGTTACCTCTTCAGGTAAATCCTCTGTAATTTCATCTTCAAAATAATATTCAAAGATATTTCTAACAGAGTCGGTAACGAATTTCCCCAAAAGGAAACCAGCAAGAAAGAACGGCATATTGCTTTTAGATTTCTCTGCTAACAAAATGTGATGTTATCTCGATGGTGCTCTAGGCTTGAATGGCGTCTGATTCAACCCTATACCTTCTATGAGATTGTGAGGTGATGTCATAGAGAATGCCTTTGATGTTATGACCATATAAGGAAACAGGGTGGAGGGTGGAGAGAATGGAATGTACCATAGGTGGGGGGAGGGGGAAATACATAAAAGGACATGTTGCCATGGCAACCCCGGAAGTTTTTCTGATTATTCCCACTACCCACAATGCCTTGTGTGACAGTACTTAAACAGCTGGAGGATATTGGTTTGAATTCATGTCAATGCATTCAAACTATTGATTTCCTCCTGTACGATCTTTGGCTCGCTTCTTCTTCTGCAATTTTCAACCGATTTCAACAAATTATACCTCAAATCGTTCAGCTTGTTCAGGACATGCCGGCTATGACTTTTCTTATTGATATCTTCTAAACTTTTCAAATTATTCACCTTTTTTTGCAGCCCATTGAAATACATTGAAATTCTTCAAAATTTTCTAATAATTCCACTCTTTTTCCAAGTTTAACTGCTTCAGCATACTTCAACTTAGAAACTTCATTCAACTTTTAAACAGCTCTCAAGACATTCAACTATTACCGTATGATTAAGCTTTTTGATATCTTTTACCAATCCTGAGAAATGACAAATTAAACTTTAGGAACATTTCAGACATCAGACAAAAAAATCATCAAAAATATAATGAAAAAGATAGAAGCAGAAAGGCAGGTTCTGCGCCAACTAGGTCGATTTGTGAGAGAACCGTAAGTCACACAGACATCAGAGTTACACTTTCTGAAAGCTAACAAAAATCTCTAATCAGAGAGGTATAATTCATACATGTGCTGTGAAAAATGTGGAGGCAGGACAACTTTGTTCGGAGGTGGATCGTGAATCTCAAACGTCTCTCCCACTCTAGTGATGTCATCACCGCCCTCTAACTGTCAGCACATTTTGGATTAGGAGAACTTTTTCTTTCAAACTGTAACTACTGTCACTCAGTTTAAAGAACATCAACCAATTATACATTAAAATGTAGGGATTTTTGTCTACTTTCAGAATATCTGCTTGTTTGGGCCATAGGTATTATGGCTTGTTCATAAATCACCTCAATGCCAGGAGAAATCTGCTAATTTTCGGCCTTTTTCCTATGTTAAATGCCTCATGAGATTTCTAGAAGTTTCTGAACAAAATATGGTTTTTCTATCGTCATATCTCCTTCAAATATTAACGTAGGTGTACAAAAATTTAGAATTAGCATCTCCAAAGCCTGTTGTCACTCAAGAATTAAACCCTAACCCTGGATCTACCCTGGATGGCCGGCTGCAGGCGGTGCCTGTGAGCTCCTAGCCGCGGCCCCCCAGGGGCTCTAGCGCGGCGACTGCCGGGGGGCCCACGTGGGGTGAGCCTCTGCGCCCTCTGGCGGAGAGTTTAGCGACTGCCCTG
>SSNR01000096.1:2008463-2072880 GCA_006937965.1 Callopanchax toddi | reverse complement strand
ACTCAATTTTTGGTTATCAAAATCTCAATCCTTAGTTTACTAAGTTATTTCCAAAACTTTAAATAGTTAAACTTAGGTTAAAATACGACGTAATGTCTTTCCAAATTCACTTTAAAAGTGTCACTCCTAGAGTAACCTCATGGGAGTGAAGTCAATCTCTTCAGAGTTTTATACAAAATAGAGCTCTTAAATCATTTAAATAGGTTAAATCCTTAGTTAAGTGTAATGGCATGACACATAGCCTTATTATTTTTAAATTAGATTAATTTGATTTTTCTAGTTTATTTTAACCAAATCTGCCTACATTCACACATTTTGAATGCCCCTTTACCAGATTGTGGTTGTTTTGCTGTGCTGTGCCTTTCTTCTGCTCTACTGTCCAGCCGCCGGACGTCCAAGGTCCCAACTGGTCTCGTCTGCGACTCATCTGCCGACGCTGCTCTGGGTTGGAATTCTTCATCAACGACGCCGCTGCTGCCGACCCCCTTCACGGACTGCCCCACTCCTCAGTCTCCTGGCACCGTTTGGATAGGTGCCTTCCTCCTGATTCTGTTTCCGGTGTGGGATGCTTCCAAATTCCTGAAGGTCAATGCCACAGGTGCCCCTGTGTCTGGTAGTCTCTAAAACTCAAGCTCTGATTCATTTTTGATTGACTCTGTCTGGTGGAAAGGTACCACAAACCTTTCTTCCCTTTGGTTCATGATGACCCACGATGTCCTCCATCATCGGATTGGTATTTCAAGGCAACGACCTTCTGCTAGGGGTCCTCGTCTTGAAATAAGGGGGGATATGTAGCGCTGGCAAAGCGTTACTATCTCTCTGATTTCTGACATCTGGTTCACCACCACAATAACTCATCTTTTTCCTAATAACTTGGATTAAAATGACTCTTTTATTATGTTGTAACCTGAATCAACATTCCTTCCAGGACCGGTCGTGTCGGAAGACTAAGAAGATTTCCTTTAATTAATAATTAAACTTAAGAACTCTTTGATGTCTCATTCTAAAAGACCCCACCTTTAATCCACTGTCCAGAAATGTCTTAATGTGATTAATTCATTTTCTTCCAGTATTCATGAATGTTGATGTTGCATCAGTATTATTTTATGATTTCTACTTTTGCTAAAAGGTTAAAACATATTAGTAATCCATTAAACTTCCTGGGTTTCTAATGACGAGAACCACGTGACTTGGTAACTCTTTCCCCATTGGGCCACGCGTCCAAAGTTCCCTCTGTCAGCTTCCTGCCTGGAAGCTACCGAGAGTTCTAGTTCTCGTCAACCCCACGACGAGAGAACACGGCCTCCGTTTTCCTCCGCTACACGGAAGGCCTCGGGTGCCGACCGAGCTCGTGAGTAACCAGCCTCACCGGTCGAGAACATTGCTCCGGCTAAGAAGCCAGACACCATCGGTCTGCTTCTTTCCACCTGCCATGGGAAAGCCGGTTAGCCTCTGCACCAGCCGATCATGGACCAGCTAGACCGGCTCGACAGACTCCTCCGTGCCTGCGGTAACGTCACGTCACCGGGGATAACTCTGAGGTTCGTCAGATCAACGATCACACCGACGAACCTCCACCTCACGCCGAGGCGATCTGGAGCGGTCTTAGCAGGTATCCAACTCCGATCTGGTAAAACCGAGGCTATTGATAAATAACACTCGATCCAGTTAGCTCAGCTCCCCTCCTTTCTAGCCGAGATCCCTAGATAATAACATATCACGGGCTCTCGTCATTAACTCTCAGCTTAATAACATCAGAAGAATCTCTTAAGATGCAACTACCTACCTCATATCTGTCTGTTTATTCAATCTGTTTTCTTTAATAAAATAACTGAAGTCTAAGTCAGCTTCTGGGTTATACCTTTCAAATATACGTGCGTAGGTCTCCCTTTGAATCAAAGAGAATCTAGAATGCCTGCATAACCATCAGTTGAGTGAAGCTAGCTAACAGTGCTTAGCATAAAACCGACAAAACTAAGCTGATAACCTTGTAGAAGTGTGTCCGTACTATAACGATAAAATCAGGTTATATTACGCTACATAATATAATGTAACATAATATAATACAATATAATATAATAATAGTTATTTTATCGACAGTTTATTAAGTGTGACAACTTTACAAAGGCTGAAATGAGTTTTCTCCGCAGGGTGGCCGGGCTCAGCCTTAGGGATAGGGTAAGAAGCTCGGACATCCGGGAGAGACTCGGAGTAGAGTCACTGCTCCTCCATATCGAAAGGAGCCAGTTGAGGTGGTTCGGGCATCTGGTAAGGATGCCTCCTGGACGCCTCCCTCGGGAGGTGTTCTGGGCATGTCCTGCCGGCAGGAGGCCCCCGGGTCAACCCAGGACAAGCTGGAGGAAATACATCTTCAGTTTGGCCTGGGAACGCCTGGGCGTCCCAGCTGAGGAGCTGGTGGACTTGGCCGGGGAGAAGGTGGCCTGGGCTGCCCGACTTGGAATGCTGCCCCCGCGACCTGAACCCGGATAAGCGGAAGAAGACGAGGCGAGAACTTTACAAACGTCACATTGAAAAGACCACCTTGCAGGCTCTTCTGCCAGGCGTTCCCAGCAGACCCTCACTATGCATTTGGGTCTACCAGGTTTGCGCGGCCTCTTCCCCTGCCATCTGATCCAACTCACCACCAGGTGGTGATCAGTTGACAGCTCCGCTCTTCTCTTCACCCAAGTGTCCAAAACATACGGCCGCAGGTCAGATAATATGACAACAAAGTCATTCATCAACCTGTGACCTTGTCTACCCTGGTACCAGGTATACTGATGGGCATCTTTATTTTTGAACATGGTGTTTGTTATTGCCAGACTGCGACTTGCACACAATTCCAGCACCACTCTAGTTCAGAGTGGGTGGACCATTCCTCTCAAACATTCCCCTCCACATCACATTGTCATTGCCCATGTGAGCATTGAAGTCCCCCAGTAGGACAATGGAGTCCCCGGTCAGTCAGCACTCATCCCAGGGACTCCAAAAAGGGCAGGTACTCAGAACTACTACTTGGTGCATAAGCACAAACAACAGTCAGGACCCGTTCCCCGACCCAAAGGTGCAGGGAAGCTACCCTTTTATCCAGCAGAGTAAACCCCAACATACAGGCCAAGAGTCTTGGGGCTAACAAAAAGCCCACCCCAACCCTCTGCCTCTCACTCAGATCAACTCCAGCAAAGAAGAGTGTTCAACCCCTTTCCAGGACTCCAGAGCCAATGTGTTGAGGTGAGCCCGACTATATCTAGCCGGTACCGCTCAACCTCTTCCACAGCTCATTCCCCACTAGAGAGGTGACTTTCCATGTCCCAAAAGCCAGTTTTCTTGTCCGGGGATCGGACCGTCAAAGCTCCCGCCTTGGTCTGCCACCTGATCCACAATGCACCGGACCCTTCATGCTCCTCCTGCAGGTGATGGGTCCATAGGTGGATGAGCCCATGTATCCGGTTTGGGCTGGGCTCCATGGGCAAGAGCCTGGCCACCAGGCGTTCTCCCACGGGCCCCAACCCCAGGCCTGGCTCCAGGGTGGGACCTCGGTAACCCTCCGGGCCGGGTACTTGAACTTTCTGGTCTTAACTCCATGAAAGGTCTTCTGAACCTCTCTTTGTATCGTCCTTCACCTTGGACCAATTTGACATGGGAGGCCAATGACACAGCTCTTAGGATTGTTAGGGCACTCAAACTCCTCCACGGTAAGGTGACAATTCAAGAATGAGATTTTGCAAAATAAAGGAAGAATAAATAGTCGGTAGGTATTTACAAAACTAAAACGGTTGGCACAGTAATAAAAATAAAAAATTCACCATGTCTTTTCCAACAATTCACAAACTAAATAGTAGAACACAGCAAATTTTGAACAAGACATTTGAACTTTTTGTCTTGTTTTATGCTGGTTTGTTTTGCAAGTAATTAAACTCTGTTGAAACCAAACAGCTCCATGCTATAATCTGGTGATATTACCATGATACTTGGTGGACATCTTTAACCTAACCTAGCTGTTTGGGATTGGTAGGATCTCATCAACAAAGAATAATAATAACAATAATAATAATAAAAAAAAAAAACAATAATGCAAAATTTAAAAAATGAGAAAGCTGCATCCTTAAATAAAAAAGTAGAATAGAATAATAAAAAAGATTTACTATTCAAACAAAGCTTCCATGAATAATAATAACAGGTGAAAGATAAACTTGATGCTATATTTTTAGCTGCTAAAATCTGATGAGTAGTACTTTCTTTTTTTTTTCATTCTTCAGTTTCCCCTCCTGAGAGATTGACACCTTATTGTGGTCAGGGGGTTGTGTGTCTCAGTGACGCTAGAGCTACACCAGCAGAACCTTAGCCTTCAAATGGGACACCCAAGATGGACAGGTCTTAGGGTAGAAGCCTGACAAATCCAATTACAATGACAAAAACCGTTATCCAGAGCAACCTCCCCACCAACCCTTTCCCTCCTCCATCGCCACTTTGTGCTCCTTCCACATTTCTGTCTGCCCCCTCAAATAAACCAGCCTAGAACTGGCCCTGGCTGCAGCACTCTATAACAGGTACAATTAGGTTAACATGAAAATAAGATGAAAATGCAAATAATCATGTGTTGTAAAAATATATTTTAAGGGCTTCGTTCAGAGAAACAGAGATTAGCTCTGTAAAGACAAGATAACAGTTAGTCACATGGCGGCCATTTACAAAATGACTTAAAACAATCTCAAACTTAAAAATCTTAGAGCAGTTTAAATCATTCCCATTTTATAATCTAACATTGACAGCCATTTTATATTTTCATGGTCATTTTTGGCAAAATTATTATCAAGCTCCAGCCAGAATGAAGCTGGCATACGTGTCTTCTACCTGTGTTTTCAAAAAGCACACAGTAGTTTTTCTAAGGTCATGGAGGACATGTTGCAGGCTAAGCAGACGCATGCTAAACGCGAACATAGACATAATGGGAGCATTCTGCTAAGTTGAACTGTCAGACAAGGACCTCTCAAGCCTCTAATGCTAGTGTTAATGTGTGGCCTGGTGCACTTTAAACCTAACCCCAACAACAACCCCCCACCCCCTTCTGTAGCTGCCATTGTGGGAAACTCTTTATGACAAGCTTTCATACAGTTGAGAAGAATCTCCACCCATCACTGGCACTATAGAGAGATCTCCCCAAGCAAGATGTAATAAAATCCTATTCATCTTGCTTTTTAAAACTGTCAAACACTTTTCTACTACGCTATTGAATTATCAGAGAGGAAACTCTCACCCTAACAGAATTATGAGTATTAGTGTTAACTGCATTCAGCATACAGTTCAACAAGAGCCATTAAATATTGGCGATGTAATGTGATCTCTGAGGTCTCAAGTATACTTGTGACTTCAGATTCAGTTATATGCTGATGGCTGCTAGATTGCAATGTTTTCTCCATCCAATGCCTCCCAAGTGAGAAAAAGTGTCTTCAACAAGCTCTCAGTGAATGACCTCAAACATCAAACGACAGGAGGCTGCCGGGCGTGAGACGAGTAATGGGAACAACAGCGTGTGCTGGTTCTGGACTCCATTACAGAGACTGGGATGAGGAGGAGGAGATGTGTTCTGTAGCAGATTGGATCACGATTTCATTTTTCTGTTCATACTGTATCAGATTAGCTTTCAGCCTTATACCCTTATCAATGACATCTATAAAGGCTGCTTTTTAAAATTACTTTATATGTTTTGCTACGAAATGACTGACATTTTTGTTTTTAGTGTTTTACACTCAATCAACAGAAAATCAACTGTATCTCTGTGCACACCTGAGGAAAATATCAAAAAGACATAGAGGCGCTGGAGATGTGTGGGTTTTCTCAGCCTTTTTGCTAAAAGCGTCAGACGTTTGGGCCAAAAAACAGCACTGCAAAACAACAAAATTTAAACTGCTGGCCAGAAAATGTAGAAATCAAGCCAAGAGAAATGATCAAATGTAGCAGAGCTGATGGGAGCTGCAAAAATGAGCAATAATACTGAAGATACATATAATTATTAATGAGGCATAATGAACATGCACACAAAAATATGAGAACTTTCAAGTGAGAATACATGGCGTGATGGGACATTTAATTCATTATGTTTGCAAAAGTTTAATAAAACTGATCAGAATGGAACAAATACTTTATAAAACGAGTTATAGTTTTTTTTCTGGGACACACTCATGTGTTGTTACACTGTTGATTAAAACACACAGCTGCACCAGACAGGATCATGCTTGATTTCTGTAAAAATGTGATGTTTCATTGCGCTCTCTGGTGGATAAACAATGAGCTGCAACTCAAATGGATGGGCATGGGAGAAAAATTTTACATCTTTCATCTTGTCTTTAACTACTATCCTGTGGTATTTATATTGTTGAAGTTATGTCTCATGTTTTAAGTTAATTTAATTACTCTTGAATAGATTTGTATTGCATAAAAATGTCATTTTTATTGTTTGATCACATTAGGAAAGTTTCAGGCACTGATGTCCATTATTCTGCAGGTTTTAGTTGTTGCATTGCTCCAAAACATCTGGTTTTATTTGTTGAACCTTCTATTCAGCATATCCTCAAATTCTACAGAAGCTTGATAATCACCCATTGATCTAACTCAGGTGTTTTTGAAGCAGAGAAATTTCTAAAACATGCAAGATAGTGGACCCCAAAGACCAGGAATGGGCTTGTACAACAACGTATTTGTGTGACAAACACTGCTGAGTTTAAATCCTATCATACTCAGAATGTTCTTAAGCAGAATTATAACACCAACAAACAACAAAAGAAGTGAGGGCATTGACAGCATTTTTAGTTAAAGAAAACAATCTCAAAATCCATTTTTCTTTTTGTTAGTCTGCCCGAGATAGTGCCTCCAGCGTATTGTTCTTATTGTGTGCATTTTGTCCAGCTCAACATAATGTGGAGTAAAAGTCATATTTTATTCATACTGGCTATAAAGAGGCAAGTGCACGATTGTAAGTGCGTGAACTAAGACCTGTGAAGTAGCATTATGTCCCTGAAGTCTCATCATCACAGTAACCGTTTAGTCCAAACAGACAGCTAACGAACATGAGGACCTTTTTCTCTTTGGCATTTTTCCTAACCTGCTCTAAAATGAGACATTTCTTCACAACAGAAATGTCTAACAGTAATATTTTGGTTATGTATGGCATTTTGAAACACATCAATGTGTACTCACTCCAATAAGGTTGAAAACCTTTGGTTTCTACTGAATATGTCTGGTTATGACACAACTCACATAATTGTCAGTGTCTGCTGCGTTAGCATGTTTTGCTGTATAACACCCTCATTGGACTTTAGTAGTGCATATTGACGAGGTGATGTGGTTCAACCCACGTTGATGTTGTTTTCTTGCTTTAGAGTCAGGATTGCATTGGATTTTGTTTTTCCTGGTCGTATGAGATGCATCATGTGTTTTGTGTAGTGATGCTATAAATACTGAGTGTTCCTTGTTAGGCTGTATGACTCTTCACAATGTGTTGTGTCTGTAGTGTAAGTAAGTAAGTAAGCAGCTTGCTTTACCAACCTACTGGTTTTGTGTTTGATATATGCATCACAATCCATCATAGACTAGGGTTTCACAGTAGCCAGATCTTGTAAGGAGGGATCCTCTGATTGTTGGTTGACCTTAGCTTAGCAGTTGGCCCTGTTTTGGAAATTGTGTTAACATTTTGAAGAGCAAAAAACACATTTAAGTGTGTTGGAGAGAAGTAAGTTAAAAACAACAACTCAGGAAATCAAGTTCAGTTACAAATGAAACCAAACCCTCTTCTGGTGATGTCACTGGAAGCTTTGTGTGCTGTAGTGGATGATTCTCTAGCATTTATGGTTTCAATGTAACAGCTGCTTTAAGACCTTCCCTATTCATCATCATAATAATTATGATATTTGCAATCCGCGTGTGGGTAATTTGTAGCTTGTTTGGCTGACTTGTAGTTTTGGTAGCTCAATAAAGCATGGGACCACTGTCCATGTGTGCCTTTGTGTTGTAGGAACAGTTCACATTGGTTTGGATTTAGTTGCTACATTTAGGCTGTGTGCAGTAACTTTAGGTAATGATCCATTTGACTGCTGTGCTTATTTTGTTGGGTATGTGTTATCGTTATCTAACAGATGCATTTCTGTTGAGTTTTGAGTGGACCCTCATTAGATGTAAATCTGAGATCTGCATCTTGCTGTATTGTTGTATTAGTTTATCATGCAGAAACAGGATGATTTATTGGTGTTAGCTTTAGGGTTAGGGTTAGCTAAAATTACTGTTATCTGGAAGTTACTGTTTTTCCTGACAACTTTTTGTCTGATGACTGACGACTGATGACTTTTTGTCTGAGACCTAGGATGTCCTAACATGTGGTTGATGAGTGCAATTTGTTCTTGTTCTACAGCTGATTGATCAGGGTAATGTGGGAAACCGGTGGACCTAAAAGGTCTTGTGCACCTACATCTTTCCCCTGGAGTATTTGTGTTGAGCAGTTTTTTTTTTCATAATGTAAATCTTTGTTTTGACTGGTGAATTTGGTTTAATAGATTCTTTCAATCGTTTACATGGTAAGTCTTTCTTTTGATGGTTGATGCCAGTTGAGCCTAATCAAAGAGGAGGGGAAAAAATCACATTCATCCTGATTACAGCAGACTTTACTGAAATAAAACCACCACATCACTCGAGGCCCACAGTCAAGTCAAAGATATAAACACCCTGATCAGACAACAACACAGTCATAAACAACACAGTCTGCAGATGACACAACACAGATTCAGAGTTCTCCAATCAATGAGAAATGGAAAGAAAAAGAAAAACCTCAGTGCTCTGATTTGCTTATCTTAACTATCTTTTATAGATCTTGATTTGTAAAATTAAACATCACCTGTAACATGAGACACTGCAGAAGGTTTAATACAATTGTGATGATAAACATGAATGTTATGAAACCACCAAATCATTCTCAGAAGTAAGAATTTAACAAGTTTGTTAAGTTGTTAATTAAGCTTAAACCCTTTGTATTTTATTAAAACTAATCTGATCTATAAGTTCTAACTGAACACAAATATATTATGTAATAGAGAACATTCTAAAAACTGGGACAAAAATACTCAGGGAAACCAGAACTGGTGCTTTGCAAAAATAAAATAGTTTCTCATCTTTTTAACTAGGAGAAATAAATAAATTAAAATAGACATACAATGTTTATCTTTGCCTCTGTCGTTATAAATTAAAGAGGACATTAATGCACTTATACCTGAATGTTTAAGCAATAATGTTCCTTAACCTCACAAGAGCCATCCATGTTTTAAACACACAACGTGACTCGTGAATTTATCTTCACAAAGTGCAATATGTTCACAGCACGCCTATAGAATAAGTTCAGCTTCAGCACATCTCCAAATCATTTTTGACAACTAGCACAGAAAAGCCTGCAGGGACATGAGTGATGACAATGATGTAATCTGAGACACACATTACATAGGTTAGACAATGGCTGGAGATTTAAAATGTAATATCTATGACTTTAACGTTTTAAATTATCTTGCACATTTGAATTTTGCTCATTTCTAATGAGACATGTTCATAAATCAAGCATCACTGTCAAATAGATGCAAATAAACAAACATTACAGATTAAACTGGACAATTGCCTACAGACAGAATCATACTTAAATCATACATTTAAAAAAATACATCACATCTGAATCTGTCAGAAAAATTTTATCTAGACTTTGGCTCTCATTTTAGCATCTGAGAGGGCAGACCTTTTTTCTTACTTATGGTCAATGTGGCTGCTCCTGCAAAAGCTCAAAGGCAAGCTGTGTGATGTGACGCCATGCTTGCTGGATGTGACGCGTCTCAGTGGTGCGTGAGCAGATGGCGAAGCGCAGGACAAAGCGACCCGACAGCTGGCAGGGCACCAGGTGGATTTCTCTGCTCTTTGTGATCCTCTTCAGCAACTTCTGGTTGAGCTCATTGGAGCCCTGAGAGGAAATGAAAAGCTAATGTGAAAACCTACTTTGATGCTATAGATCGCACTATTTAGGTGACTCATTGCAAGAAAGGCTTAAAGTCAGTGCAACAGTACAATACATGTGTTGAACGTTGTTACCTTGAGCCTGAAGCAGACCAGCCCCAACACGACCTCAGCACAGATCTCAAACCTGTTGTCTGCTCGAACCAGGCTCTCAAACTCTTTGGCCAGGGCCACTTGCTGTAAGCACAAAGCATCAAATTACTTTAATCACAAGTACTTATGAAGGACTTTAATTTTATCCCTAATAATGTTCTATATGTTTTATAAGGTAAGTATCAGGCTGAAGAGATCAGGCTGAACTTTCTGTGACTGTTCAGAATTCAGGTTCGTGTGTGGAGATCAGCAGGGAACCCTGGATGAGGTCCACACGTACAGAGGATTTGTTTAGTTGAAACTCAACAAATGGTTGCCAGGAAAAACCCTTATCTGAGGAGATAGCGTGAGAGGAGTCAGATGTGTTCTTGTTTTTGTTCTCTGTTTGCGGTCAGAGGAGGTCAGAGGTTTTGGTAAGAACTGAGAACAGCACGTACACACAGTTTCTTTCTCTCTACGATAACTGAAGTTTGGCAGGAAACAGGAGACTGAATGTGAGCCAGGAACATCTTACTTCACATAGTAATGATAAATGATGTTCTTTCCAATGTCCTGTAAGATTAGGAAACTCCAGATGGACTCCAGAGAGCTCATTTCAACAAAAACACCCCAATCCGGGAAGGAGCATTACACCACTGGTCCATGCGGAGGGCACGTGCTTAGTGTTATGTGATTGGCTAAGAATGGGTCGAGACGTGTACTGTGATAGGCTGATGTCACAGAAGCCAGGATCTATAAAAAGTGTCAGGCTCGCCTGTGTTAGAGAGATTTTTAGGGATTCTAGACTTCTGATTGGGGCTCTCTATGAAAAATGATCTCAATCTGTGCTGCGCTTGTAGATCTGCTGTAAGGCTTAACTAAATATGTAAATAAATTACCTATAATTATTTTTATAAAAGTACAGTCTCTCTGACTCATGTTTTGAACCTGGCAAACATTTTTGCATCAACACTTACTGATGAACTGCATTTGTTTGTTTAATTTTCATCTTGGTAATTTTTTAACACCCTCAACTTTATTAGGTAGACCTGTTTGAAGGCTTGTTATAGTAACAGAAAATAACTAATCAACCAATCACATGGCAACTCAATGCATTAAGGCATCTAGATGTGGTGAAGATTTCCTGCTTTATGATCAAAGCAAACTTTAGAGGTGAGAAAAAACAAGATTTAGGTGGTTTTGAACGTAGCATGGTTGTTGGTCCCAGATGGGCTGGTCTGATTTCAGAAACTGCTGCTTTTCTGGGATTTATACCCACAGCCCTCTCTAGGGTTAACAGAGAATGGTCCTAAAAGGAAAAAAAAAAGTGGAGTGGATGAAATGCCTTGTTGTTGTCAGAGGTCTGAGGAGAATGAACAAACTGGTTCGAACCACTGTCTGCAGAACACCATCTCTGAACCACTACATGTTGAACATTGAAGCAGATGGACTACATCAGCAGAAGTTTTATTTCTATAATGCCTTTCTACATTTAAACCACAATTTGCTTTAAAAATGTCAGAGTTGACAATAGAAATATAAGTTGAAAAGGAAACTAATCTACAAGAGTTAACATAAAAGTCAGTTTAGCAAGATAGATTGGGTGAAAGCATGGATTCATCCTGCATTGTTACAACAGTTCAGGCTGCTGGTGGTGTAATGGTGTGGGGAGGTTTTCTTGACCCACTTTAGGCCTTCTAGAACCAACTGAGCATGGTTTAATCTCCTCATTCTACCTAAATATTGCTGCTGACCATCCCTTTATGACCACAGTGGATCCATCTTTTGATAGTTACTTCCAGCAGGATAAAGCTCCATGTCCTTAAAGCTCAGATCATCTCAAACTGGTCTCTTGGACATGAAAATGACTTCACTGGACTCAAACAGCCTCCAGATCTCAGTCCAATTGTGGTGGAACTGGAGATTTACTTCATGAACGTGCAGTCAACAAATCAGCAGCAAATGAGTTAATGTCAATATGAACCAAAACATCTGAGGAATGTCTAGGTCATGATGAATTATGGCCAAAATAGGACCAACTAGTGTGGTATACCTAAAGTGGCCAAAGAGTGTAGAAAACCAGTGACACTAGATGCACAACATTAAAAAAGGCCACAAAAAAATCTGTTTTAAAATGATTTTTAAAACATCATAAAAAAAATAACAAATGTAAACAAAATAAATTACTTCATTTTCTATGAAATCTTTATGCATATAATGTATAATCAGCAAAAAAATAAAACAAGTTAAAAACTCAAAGTAGCTAAATAAATCTACTGCAGGACATAGAGAACATTCTGTAAGCTGTTGCTTTAAAGTGTCCTTATAAATTCTGTAAAGACTGTAACACATATGATTTTCACTAGATGTCAGTGTTGTGTTTATAAATTCAGCAATGGTCATGTTTCCCCAAAGGATGTCAAGATAAACTCCTTCAGCAGATTATAGACCTCTCATTAAGGCCTAAAAGTACTCATCAATAAGTAGGTGCACATGACATTTAACATAAACATAGAGAGGAGGTCAGTCCTGGGAGGTGAGTTTAAAATCAGGACAAGTAACTGTTAAATAGCCTTTTATCTGATTCTGCTCTCAGAACATATCATTTCCTTTATTTGCATTACTTTCCCACAGCTCTGTGTGATCTTCCAACAGTATAATTCACCCACTTTAGATCAAAGAGTCCACTGAGACGCTGGATGAAAGTGAACATCACGCTTATGAGCGCCGATCTCTACAGCACATTTTCAAAAGACAATGTGCTGTTTATGGGATTTTAATCAGTAGCAGCATTCTGTTATTTATATGAAGGGTAGACTATTTTATCTACACTTTATTGAGTTAAAGGGTTTTATTTCAGTGTGTGTAGTGTTTGTTGATAAGAACATCATTAAAATATTATTTAAAGACTGAATAATGACTAAAAACAACATTGCAAAAAATTCTTCTAAATTAGAGGCACATTAAATGTGCACTAATCTGCAATAATATTGTGATTATTTGAACAATAAGCTCTAAATTCGTCTTATGATGTTATGGCTGATGACTGCAGCTGCAGTGGATGTAGCTGCTGCTTCCACTTCATTAAAAATGAAGAGTAAACATGAAACAGGCTCATTTGATTGACAACAGCAGACTAAGAGGGAAGAAGAGGATGATGAGAAGCAGAACCAGGCATTCAACCATGTAACGTTTAGGAAAAAGATGAGCAGTAAAAAAAAGAAAGAAGGGCAACCACATGAGAAAATGTTACAGAAAGAGAGATATCAGACATGTGACTGACAGGAGATGTTGCTGAAGGAGAACGAGTCCGAGTAGGGAAGGGCCTTTACTGCAGGAGAAGATTAGGAGGGCTGAGATGTGAGGATGGAGGTGACATTTTCATAAAAGCATACGTGATTGCCAGATGTTTCATATTCTTTCAGGGGTTTAAGAGAGAAAAGATGGATACAGATGTTAAGAAAAAAGACCAAAAGCATCATTTTTTAAGGCAAGAAATATAAAATCATAACTCAAATGGTCACAAATATGTATTTATGTGTATATAAATGCATACATGAGATATAATCTAAAATTCACATTCCAAAATTAGTTTGGGGTCATTAATCTGGGGACATACCTTCCGTATATGCATTTGCAGACCTTTGAGTCCATACAAACGAAACACAAACCACATCTTCAATGAGCGGAATCGTCTTCCCAGTGGAATCTGCCAGTGCTACGACACAAAAGAGTTTATTTCTACATTCTGCATGTCTGTGTTATGAGCCATTAAAGTGATCATTTATCTTACCCTGTAGTCTGTGACCAGACCTGTTGAAAGAAAAGCACATATTGCTGTTTATTACATGCATTTTATTTTTTAACTTACAGTCCAACAACAGCCTTATTATAACAATATGATTTTATAGTTTTCTGTAGTTTCTGAGTGTGAGAGACTAATTGGTATCTCTTGTGAAGGTTTATTTTTGGATTGTGTCCGACAGTCCAGGTGTTGCTTGCAGTCGTTGTGTCCACCTCCTCCATCTCTCTGATCACAGCACTGTCACTCCACACACTCATCTCTGCCTCCAGGTAGCTCATCACTACAGAATGAAGGCCTGAGTTAGCTGCTGCTAATAACCACTAATTAGATTGAAGAGTCCAGATTGTATGAGCAAAGCTTTTGTGAGCTGCCTCATGGTGGGAGGTAGCTCTCAGTCCTTTCCAGAGCCTGTCTGTCTCTCAGGCAAATTACAGTGCAAATCTGAGCCCATCTGCAGGCTGAGAGGATGTACGCTAACACAGAGATATGCTAAATTATATTATACAAACATCTGGGTATAGTTATAGTAAAGGAAGTCCAGTTTTGAACAGTAATCAGAGTAAATTGTTAAAAACCTTTCAATTGCAGAGTGTATATTTAGTTCGACGTGTATGTTAAAGCTAGCCACTAGAGCAGAAAATAGGCAACTTATTTGACTGAAGCCCCCTCTTGTGGTGGCCATAAGACATTGCAACTTAACAGTAACTTTACAAAGGCAAAAGTAAAGGACATCTTTTTAGCAAAGACGCTCACACAAATATTGTTACCATCCATTCATCCATCCATCCATCCATCCATCCATCCATCCATCCATCCATCCATCCATCCATCCATCTTATTTAGCTTATCCAAGGTTGGGTCGAGAAGGTAACAGGTCTAGGAGGGAATCCCAGACATCCCTCTCCCCAGCGACACTCTCCAGTTCATTCTTGGGGATCTAGGATGTTCCGGCCAGAGAGGATACATAATCCCTTCAGTGAGTCATGGGTTTTCCTGGGGGTCTCCTTCCAGTGGGACGTGCCTGGAAAACCTCCAAAGGGAGGCGCCCAAGAGGCATCCTAATCAGATACCCGAACCACCTCAGCTGACCCCTTTCGATCTTGTTCTTTCAGTCATGATCCACATCTCATGACCATAGGTGAGGGTAGGGTCCTCATTACTGAATAGAAAGCTCCTATCCGTTGGTTCATCTCCAGCTCCATTCTACCATCAATCGAGAACAAAATACTTGAACTCCTCCAGTTGAGGCAGGAAGTCATCCTGCCTCAACCATTGTCTCAGACTTAGAGGAGCTGACTCTCAGCCCAGCCGCTTCACACTCAGGTACAAACCATCCCAGTGCACGCTAAAAACTTTAACTCATTTTATGTTGATTTCATGTGAGAGACCAACACAAAGTAGTGCATAATTGTGAAGTGAAAGAAAAATGATAAGTGGTGTCAGGGCAGTTTCTAGCTTACTGGGGCCTTTTCAAGTTCAAGGTAAGGGACTCTTTGTTGTACTGCTATGATGCTTAGGAGTTTAAATCTTCTGATGATTTGTGGCAAAGTCTCACTTTGTTACACCTTAAAGAAAAAAATTGTAATCAAAATTTTTGTTTAAAAAAGCAACAATATTGGACTTTTATGGACGTAAAGAAACATATTTCTATTATCTGGCTGCTTACTGTATATCAATCTAACTTTTTTCTTTAATGTTTTTTATTTCAGTTTCAAGAACCTAGTGTTTTTTTCCTTAAAGCATATCAAATTGAGACATTGCCACAGATCATCATAAGGTTTAAATTCCTAAGCGTCATAGCAGTACAACAAAGGGGCCCCTAACTTTGATCTCACATAGGGCCCCCAAAAACCTAGAAATGGCCCTGTTCTCAGAGCACTGTAAACACAGTGCACCAACAGTCATTGAAATATAGATATGTGTTTTAAATTGGATAGGTTTTTGTATCTCTCTCAAAGTCTGAATGGAAAACATGATCCAAGACTGTCATTAGACTCCAGACTCATCTACTAGATGTTTATTGTAAGCCCAGATTTAATTATGTAAATGTATATTCACTACCTGATTCTTGGTTTTCGTGTTTCAGGTACAGCGGTTCCATTTTAAAAGCTCCAATGATGTCTGTTCTCTTCTTCACCCTGTAGATTAATGGGAAAGAAAAATATACTGTATTTTATGATTAGCAGCTGGCATTGGCCTGATATATGCAAACTTAGAAAATGCATTTTGTTCCAGATTGATCTTAAGGTGACCCAAAGAAACTGGACATTTTGAATTCTGAAAAATGTTTCCAGCAGCCATTATTTTGTTGAAGCTGACAGACAAGGCAGGTGAAAGGCGTAGTTCTATTTTTACCTCACAAATGATAAAGGTGCAGATGGATACCTAAGCTCATTGTTATTTTGTGGCACGGTGAGTAGCTGCTTAGGAAACTGGGAACTATTCTGTCAACCGAAATTAACTACGAGATATTCTAAAAATGGTACAGGTAACTCTCCTTTTGTTAAAGCTATTTCTAGTGTATTTATTCTGTTGTTGACCCGTCATCATACCAACAATGTGGCTTGTTTTTTATTCTGAAGTAGTTTATTAAAAATAGCAGAAGAGTGCAGAAAAATAAAAACCTGTGTCTGATTGGATGACTTACCACATTGTAGAGCAGTCAAAGTTGATCAAAAGCCACTTGTGAGGGTTGAAGTTGAAAGAATCTGCATACTTCAAAATAAACAAGAACAAAATATTATTTAATCCACATAAATGAATTGGTACACATCATATAAAGACTACGACCTTGTGCTTGTGCTTTTAATTTGTTTTTAAAAATACACTCTAAAACACATTTAACTATCTTCATCTACACACTAAAACCAACTCAAATCAATGTACGGCAATAACAGTGATCCCTGAAACAAAAACAAAAAAAACAGCAAAAACAGGAATGCAGGTACAGCATGTGCATGAAACTTGCAGGCTGTGTATGACAGAATTCTATAGTAAGAGCTAAATACACCTGTTATTTTTTTTATTTAGTGATTGATCAATTTTATTACTTTATTTATAATTATTTTTAGGCATTTCTTTTAAGTATTTATGTTCATGAATTTTATTCATATTTAATATTGCCATTGCATGAAACTTGTTAATGAACACTGTGCCGTTAAGTGATTTTCTTAGAAAGAGGCAAAGTATCGGCATTGTATCAATATAAAAGTTCCACAAAACTATCAGTATCATATCGAAAGAAAAAATGTTGTCGTCGCCTATCCGATTACCGAAATTAAAAGCTATTCCCAATCTGTTTCCATCTCCGTTTTGTTCCCTATCTTTTGTAATATCCTTTTCTCTCTGCAGATGCAATAACATAACGCAGAGAGACAATATGATACAGATTCCTGACTGACAGTTGCCATGCAGACGGATTCAAAGGAGGCTGTTCCTTTCTGCTCTGATTGAAAAATCCAATCAGCATTTCTCCTTTATGTCCTCATTGTGGAGATAGATACAGTACATGTCAAAATGCAGCATAAGATAAACAATCATTAAAAATTAGGTGTGGTTTAAGAAATCATATATTTAAAAACAGAAAACAGCAAGATGATGAAAATCAAATATGGGTTTCCTGCTATCCTTCAAAGAAGACATGAAATCGACCATTGGGTCTTTCAAAGTCGAGCTTACCTTTTTTGTCTCCCCACCAACACTGTTTGAACTAGTGTATCTAATAAACAGTGATATAGAAAAGGTCTAAAGCTGCCTCAGGAAATTACTCTGTCCTTATCTCTGTGTCTCTGCACAGCTTGGGGAGCAGCAGCTGCTCGGGTAGCCTCAAAAGGCAGATTGATGCTCTTACGTCTAATACTGATTGTTCCGCCTGTTGCCCTGTCTTGTGTTCTTCCTCCTTGACATTAACGTTATGCCCTTTTTAAGAAGTACAAAGGTAATTTATACTCCTAAAATGTTATAAATGTTTTCGCAGCCAACTGAATTGGTTGCTTTTTAAAATTAATGTCATCATAAAGACAAATCTAAATTTCTAGCTTGTGATCACAAATATTTGTTGTTTTCTTAACAAGATCATTAGAATTTTACCTGAAACTACAAACTGAGGTAAAGTGTTAATGTGTTGTTGTTTTTTTGACTGAGAATAATTAGATTGCTTTCTTCACCTCAATGCCGTTCAGTAGAGGTCTAAATTCAGGACAGATAAAGGCACTCCCAGCATAAGCTGCATCGATGTGCATCCACATGTTTTCCTTATTACCTGGAATAAATATTTTAAAAAATGATTAAACAAATATCATCTGAAAAACAACATTCTAACATCAAACTATGAGAAAAAATGCTTATAAATATGAAAAATGCTTATAAAGATTAAGAGATTTAGAAAATGACTCAGTAACTGTGTCATAAACCAAGTCTAGCTTTTAGTCCACTTCCTGTTGAATAGAATTACGTGTTGCAGCAACTTGTTGACTCACACAGGGGCCCCAGCTTGGCGATGTGATCAAATGCACAAGATGAAGTGGTGCCAAGGGTCGCACAAAACTGAAACACACGCAGACCAGTCTTCATCATTGTTCGTCCTGTCTTTCTATTTTCACTCTCACATCAAGAAGTGATTTTGAACCACAAATAAAACTAAAATCAATCCTTTCTTTGCAGCCTCAGCTGCAGATATCAATCTCCTAAACACAAATGAAGGTAATTTTTCGACTCGTATGACTCAGAGGTGCTGGGCAGCTGCTGCCTCTTCACTATTGTTCAGTGATTCTGATCTGTAGCTACAGACGAGATGGGGATTATTGTCCCTAACCAGATAGACATGCATTAGGTTAAACAGAAACAACGTCATCCTTCAGCAGAAGCCTGCATCACAAGTAAATTACATCATTGTGGCTGTCAGTTTAAAGAGCAGCTATGGCTGGATGTCATGCTTAGCTACAGAAATAAAAGATAAACAGAAGTTAACTGACTTCAAAACATAACCTCACACTTCATATGAGTTATCTGTGTGGTAGAACAGACACGTGTTTTTGTCTTTTGGTGTTTGTACATAAAAGGGGATGAGTCCAGCTGCTTTGTCTTCCTCCACCATCTTCTTAAGTGTTTCCTCTCTGACAGCATAGTGGTCATCTGTAGGAACCTTCCTCATCATTATTGCTCCAATCAGAGCCGCACGCTCCACAGAGGAATGAGCCTTACAGGAGGAAAGACAATTCATTATTCAGGTAAACACATCAGCCAAATGATAAATAATTTTTTTTTACAAGTTTTAAAAGTATGTGCAAATTAGAAAGCAATTTCAACAGGATTCTGTGCATAAGGTCCTTTTATTGTTGAGAATTTGAAGGTTTAAAGCAAAACTCATCTTGATGATCTGAAACCAATTACTGCTGATCAAATTGTGAACAAAAGAACACTGCTCCTGACCAGGCTGTCAAAAAACATAAAGTGGACTCTCTGTAAAGGTCTGTGAGGCCCTCAGGCAGCGCTGTAATCCAATCACAAAGTCAGCCTGGTATTAAACCCGATCAGAGCTGGATGCTGCCTCACTGACCCGCTCTTCCTCAGTGGCTCAGACACTTTTACACTGACGTAGGTAGTTGACTACACAAGAACTGCTGTTAAAATGTCATGGGTTTTTTTTCTAAATACTGTGTAAGGATTAAATCACTTTAAGGATTAACGGTTTATGGAATGTTTATTACAGCACCATAATTGTCAACCCCAATTTACAAAAAAATCACTCCAGTGTATTCAGTTTTCATATAAATAAAATGATAACAATTAAACACATCAGCCATTTTGAAATGGTACAGAGAAAACTGGAAGCTTTGTTTTTTGTTTAGCTTACTTGGTCAGAGGAGTAAGCCACCAGTTTGGAGAGGACTTCAGACTCGTTCCTTTCAGAGTCTACGGCCCGGACCCGTCTGAGGGCTTTACAGCGAGCAGCAAGCAGGGACATCAGGGTCGCCTCACTGGCTGTGCTCTGTTGGAGAATTTCCAAAAAAAAAAAGTATTTCATTCAATAAAAACAAAACTAAAACTAAAAAACACAAAAATGCAAATAAGCATAAACAAGAATTAAAAGGAACAGAAAGAAGAGAAAAACTCTTATTAATATCTGCCCCTTTAAAAAGAAAATAGTAATATTAAAATAAATAAAAAGAAAATAGAATTTAAAAAGAAAAGGCTTTAAATGAAGATTAATCTGTTTACTGCTCAAGCCCTTTCGGCAATTAATGTGTAAATTAGATTAAACAAAAAGCTGAATGTTTACAGAATCACAGTACATGCGTGTTCATTTTGATGTAATGTGTCTTTTCAAAATAATTTCAGATAATTTATTATCTTATATTCCTTTATTTATTAGTTTAATCAGTATCAGTTTATGCAGGCCAGTTTCAGTCCAAAATGTGTAAAAAGTTTGTCTAAAGATCAAAAGATTGTCACAACATTGAGTGAATTGGATGTTTGCTTGTTTTCCACTTGCATCAGACCATTTAAAACATTTTTTCAAACAATGTCTAAATTAATATGCTACTGTATGTGCTGTTGCAGCAGAACAGCATATATTTAACAAACTATCTCCTGCAAAAAGCTGTAGAGGTTTACAAACAGGTTAAACAGCACTATATTGCATCAGTGTGATTTTTGAGGAAGAGATGTCCTAAATACTCAAAAACTGGGTGCTAACCGTTTAGCAGCAGTGTCTCTCCTGATCTGACTAGCCATGAGTACTGCTCCGGTCAGGACTACTTCCTGTTTCTAGGGACTCTGCTTGCTTGCTTTGAGTGATGTCACCAGATGTATGGTTTTTACTGTAGATAAATAACTGACAAAACACCACTTCAAAATGACCAACTCAAAGAAGAGGTTGTTTTGACTTTTCCACATTAAAACTGTGGCTTAATACATCCTACAGTGGAGTTTTGATGTGGAGGGGGCAGAACATCGCCTAAGCATTTAATAACATATGTATTTTTCTAACAATTATCCATTTTTTAATATTTTTTGACACTTAACAGTATTTGTATTTTATGTCAACACAAACAAGCAGAATAAAACAGGTTTAAACAATTGATTTTTTCCTGGTTGGTTGCATTAAAACTCTAATCTCTCAAAATGTACCCATGTCGACTTCCTGTTCTTATAACACATGATAGTTCTGACGTCTAGGCCTCCAGCTTTCATCCATCTTCCAGTTAAGTAAAGTACAGCCTGGTCTTTCTCAACATGACCAGACATTTGATCATAATCTGCCTTATAATCTACCATCAATCCAGTATTTGAAAGCTGAAAAGGAAACTGCAATAGACCGAAATAAGAAAACAAAAACTCAAATCACTGAAGTCAATATTTAAAACATTCATTCTGTTTCCTCTTTGTGGTGGCACAGGGTTTATAATAACGGGCTGTCTATGTGCTGTCACAACACTCACTAACCCTGCTGCAGTGAGAACAACCTCATTGGTTGCCATAGTGAGCTGGTAAGCTGCTCTAAAAAGGGAGAGTGGCAAGAGACAAACAAAACCACGATGAGCCAGATGAGCACGCACAGACAAGCACACCCTCACACTCAGGTGGAAACAATGGAGGAGGCATGAAATGATCTGTCATCACGGTGCGCTCTCATGCACCACTATTCACCATCCCATTAACACACACACGCATTTATAGAGTGTTTTTATCTGCTATTGCTTCTGCACTTCAGTCAATGGAACACTAAACTAACGCTTACCCTTTTTCCACACGAAACAATCCCGCTACTGTCCCTGTCATTTCTCTGTCGTCTGTCAGGAAATGACACATTAAAAGGCAATTTCCTGACAATTTGTCTCTGCTTTGAGCCAGCAAGGAAAAAATACAATAAATCAATAGCAGGCAAATTGTTGATGATTATAGACATGGGAAATCTCAGCTGTTTGCATATAAACACCTTCAACGTCCTTCAGACTGACACCAAATTTGAGGACATTTTTATATTCAAAGCTGCTTTATTCAACCATTTGCTTGCGTACAAGAAGTATCAGAGTCTTTGGTGATTCTCACTACTGTATATAAACTAACTCAAGTTTCAACCACTGTTACCATATGACACAACAGTGGATTTTGAGAATCCCACAACTCTCTGCATGTCTTTGTTTTTTCTGCTCTGGTTTAAACTTGCAGGGTGTATTAAAAGACAGGAAGCACAAAGGTGAGGTTACAAGTTGAAGTGAACAAGCTGTTTTCCCAAATTTGGTCATTTCAGCCTTGTATGAACCAGCTGGACACTATTATGATGCAACTGACTGGTCCACTGATGGCAGTGGCTGTTCTGTGGTCAGCTGGATATTAGGGGGTGCTAAGGTTTCTGATGAGTGTGTGCTTCATTTGATGATCATTTATTTGTTTGATCAATGTAGTTTTATCCAGTCTTTTTTTGTTTTGCCAGATGATATATAGAAACAAATTGTTGGTACCCTTCTGTTAAGAAAATGAAAACATGTAATGGTCCCTAAAATAACTTGAAACAGAGTAAAGTAACAAAATATCTTTAAAATTTGTGAAAGTCAGACATTGTTTTTCAAATTGTGGTTTCAATGAATATGCAAACTAAGATGGGGAAAAAACCTATTTTATCCACATTTGAAGTTTATTGAGAAATTTCCACCTGATGGCTCTTAACAGAATGCAATTGAAACTATAAAACAAAGTACACAGGTTCAATCAATCCTTCTTCTTTTGGAACAGCACTCAATTACAAGATGCAAAAAAGTATTCAATCTTTAAAGAGCAAAAAAATCTAATGAAATTTGACCAGACTGGAGACTCTCTCCTAAATCCTATTCATTCTGTGTTAGACAGGAAGCGTCAGAGCAGTGGTTTAGAGTACAATCTTATCTTTGGTTGTTTCATACATTAGCTATAAGGAACCTTTGGTGTTTGAACTTACATATGAAAACCATTTAGCTTTTAGATTTTTATTCTAATTTGAAGAGTGGTTCAAACATCAACAACCAATGTGCTGAACCATATAAAACTTTACAGTTAATAATAAACTCACAGCCTGGGTGTTCCTAAAATGTTGTGGCCTTCTCTTTTGTTTTTTCTGTTCTTTTTAACTTGGCACTTGTTTTTAAGTTCTTTGTAAATCTATTGCATTTTTCTTTACATGTTACCTTTTGTCAGATTTTCTATTTGTATTTGTTTATTTGTCCATTTTGCTTGTCATTAGCCAAATGCTTTTTGTTTCAAATTAGTTTTTCTTTTTTTTATTGGCTCCATCACTTCTCCACTCCTCATTCTTCCTATCACCATCAAAGATCTTGTTAAAGGGCTTAGTCAAAACCCTACTGCCACCTCTCCTCCATACCTTCATAGGTCTATCATCAGGACTAACTGTCTTTCCACTCTTCATCCACTTCAGTACCCTCCTCACTTGAGCTTTACTAATCTTAGAGATTTTCTGATCCTGCTGATGCTGTACATCCTTCCCATCTCTATCTCTCTGTCCTTTGCTTGGCCGTTGCTACCTCTGCCTTCAGCTTATGTCTCCTCTCCCTGTCCTCCTGTCTATTCTCTTCAGTCTTCGCGTTGTTGCTCTTCATCTCAGATTTTTACTCTCCTGTACTTCTGCATTCCACATCCAAGTCTCCCCATCTACTGCCCATCCAGATGAACATCAAGTACTTTCCTGCCCATCTCATTGATCACATTAGCTGTAGTCGTCCAATCATTTGGAAGCACATCCTGATCCTTCTCCACCATCCTATGATGTCTGTCTGGCTACGTTCTCACCTACCACTACTTTACAGTCACTTATCTCCTTCAGGCTACATCTTCTACAACATATGTAGTCCACCTATGTGCCTCCACTCTTATGCTCCTGTTTCTTCTGGAAGAAAGTATTCACTAAAGACAATTCCATCCTTTTTACAAAGTCCACCACAAACTATATCCTTCTGCGTTTCTGTCCTGGATATCAGACCTGCCCATCACTTCTTCATCACCTCTGTTTCCTGCTCCATCATGTCACAGAAGTCTGCCCCAATCACTACTCTTTCATCCCCGAGGATCCTCTTCATCTAACTCACTTCAGAATTTCTCTTTTTCTTCCAATTCAAATCCTACTTGTTGGACATAACCTACCTCAATTTAATTTAATTTAACATTATTTTATTTTATTATTTACTTGACAATGTTATCTTGTTTTATGCAGCATGGCATGCATCATCTATGTATTTGTGGCGGAAAAAAATTGCAGTAAAAAAAGAAAATAATTTTTGATTTATTAAAGTAAACGGGCAACTGACATCAAATAAAATAAGTCAATTGAGCAAAGCTCAAATTTCTCATGTTTTGCAGGTACTGGAGTTGTAGCTACAGAAAATGCATAAAACCATGCTCACCTGAATGACACCGCCTCCATGGCCATGTGTCCCAGCTATAAAACATTCAGGCAGCTGCAGCATCTTTCCAAGCCAATCCAACATCACTGTTTCCAGCTCGGTGCAGGCAGGGCTGGCAGCCTGAACAGTACAGCAGCCACAATTCTAACAAATACCTCAAACATGTGTCACCTCAGAGTAAACATGAAGCAAATGTGCAACTTGAGATAAAGTATTAAGAGATGTGTTCATTACCCAGGAAAATCCAATGCATCCAATACCTCCACATAACATATCAGCCAGCATAGCAGGGTAGGATGAGGCTGCTGGGAAGTAAGCAAAAAAATTTGGGCTGTGCCAGTGGGTGATCTGGGAAAGAAAAACAAAATATACAGTGAAAAGGGAAAAAAATACAAAAACATAATACTAAAAAACTAACACCTAAGTATTTTCTTTTTGAGATGAATTTTAGAAAAAAAAAATTAGCTTTTTTTTTTTTTTTTTTTTGCCTTTATCTTAAATTTTATTAGGCTAACCTGAAAAATTCTGACAATCATTTATATATTTAACCTTGGCTTAAACCAATAGCACTGCTGTTGGAAGTAAGTTTTCCTGATAAACTCTGGAGAACTTATAAGTTTTGCCTTTCATGACTCAACTTAGTAGAAAAAAACTAATACACAAAAAAAAGAAAAAATATATATACAGTATATACATTTGAATATATATATATATATATATATATATATATATATATATATATATATATATATTTATATATTTATAATGATTTCAAATAGCACACATTTAATTCATTTGTTTTTATTCAAAACACCAGGATCAAACCAGCAGATGTCACCTCACCCCTGGCATTATGACCCTCTCCACATCTTGCATTAATTCCTCAAAACTCTCAGGCTCAAGCGGAGCTTCGGTGGGGATCAAATCACGGAGGTATCCTGGCTCCAGGTCTGGGTAGACCGGTCGTTCCTCTATCTTTTCCAAATAGTCTGCCACATAGTCAACCATCTCTTTGCCTCTGCGCCGAAACTCAGCAGCATCCATGATGTGACTGGAATGCAACACAGAGATTCTGATTTGCAATTGTGTGAATTTTATATTTTTAGTAAGCTGATGGGAACTGTTCATGACTTTTAGCAACGTGAGAAAGGAAAAGCACACACACATGATAACTCATAAGATTAACCTTTGATCTATTGACACTACTGGGATTGATCATTACATAGATAACCATCTTCATTAATGGAACTGAGGTGGAAAAAAATGAAATCTTCAAAATTCCTGGTAATCAAACACAACAGAATCTGTAAATAAATAGCAGCAGTTACTTAGGAGGAACTAGAAAGAGACACATCTGCTGATGGTAATCGACCAGGCAACCATTGAGGACATCTTCCTGTATGACATCTTAGAGCTGATAAAAAGACTCTGCTAAGACTTATTAAAGCTGTAACTTCCTATAGAAGATCTTTCAGAGTGAAAACATATTAAAGACCCCTCCTCAACTTCACTTCTTCAAACTGTTCCCATCCAGCAGGTGCTATCAGGCTGCAAAATGCAAACCACCAGACTGAAGGACACCGTCTTTCCCACAATAAGCAGACAAAAATGTGTATACTGTTACTGCTATACGACTCATTTGCACATCACTACACCTTGTATATATTTATATAATTTTTTTCCTTCTCGATCTTATAAAATATTTTTTGTCTTTAGCTTTAGTGTTTCTCATGTCAGTAATAAATAATAATAAAAAACAACAACAACAAACAATAAAAAATAAAGTTATTCAAATGTTTATGTTAATTATTAAATCTGATGAGTACATACAACTACATCTGTCAGTACTTATTAGTAGTATTTTAATCTGTTGTGACTTAAAAACTGTTATATTTAGCAGTTGAGTGATGAAATAGATATTTGCAACAATTAACTAGAAATGATTTAAATGAACAAGCAAGAAACATTTGTTTTTATCTGATCTGATAATTTACTGTATTTAAGACCACAGGATGATACTGATAGATGGTGATTTCCAGCATTATTTTGAGGAAATCTGTTTTGTGCATGACAAACACTATGCTCCAGACAGTGCATGTTTTAAATCAATGCATGGGCTAATGACCCTCTTACCCAGTTTTAAGCCAGTCTCATAGCTTAGTTTTACTGAATGTAAACAAGAGACCTCCTTAGAAAGAGATGCAAATCATACATTTTTGTACTTATTTAAAAAGAGGAAAATTAACATTTTTTGTCAAGTTTCTTCAGCAAGTGAAATTTGCAAAATATGAACAATATGTCCATGTCAAGTGAAAAGCGAACTCTATGTCAAAAAGTAAATCATTTGCAGCCCCACATTAGACCGTAGGAGAAAGGTTAATTGCTTGCATGTTTCTGTTATATTGCCTGTTCAAACAACACTTTAACATGAACATTGCCCCTTGCTCTACACAGCCGCCCTATCATACAACAAGTGTTACTGTGCAGGTCTTTATTTGAGGTTGACCAGCAGAACACTTATCCTCAGAATTATCTCAAATAGGATTAGACATGCTGTATGAATGTGTGTGTGTGTGTGTGTGGGGGGGTGTAGGTGTGTGTGTACTCACACTTTCAGTTTAGAGGTTTGCAGCGGTGTTTGGATAGTGGCTCCTCGCCTCCTCTTTTACGTCCACAAGCAAACAAACAGTCAGTCAGGCACGTGCTGAGTGTGTTTGAATGTGTAAGCAGGACAAGAGACATTTGCTCCTTTTATCTTGGCTCTTACCACCCCTACCCCCACCATCCCTCAAGAGGCCAGCCAATAGGAAGGAGGCTCATGGCCAACGCAAAGCAGACGGACCCATGAGAAGTACAGAAGGAGTTAAATTATCTGGAAAATGAAGAAAGTTTAACCTGATATGGGAGATCTACATCTTTTGTCAAGGCTATGCAATAATATACCTTTTGAAAATCCACTAGATGTTAATGTGGTCCTTTGTGTGTATATATGCGTGTGTGTGTGTGTGTGTGTGTGTGTGTGTGTGTGTGTGTGTGTGTGTGTGTGCGTGTGTGTGCTTTTTATGGGGGAAGAATGGGATTGTGGTTTATGTGGGGTCATTTTAACTTGTTAAGCACCTTGAGTTACAGTTTCTTTTTCTGTATGAAAGGTGCTTTATAAATAAAGATTATTATTATTATTATTATTATTATTATTATTATTATTATTATTATTATTATTATTAGCATATTGTGATAAAGTTCAATATACTTTGTCACAATTTTTTTTAAAACTCATATATTATATACAGGGGTGCACACAATTTTTCCATTATATGTCCTCGAGGGAGAACCTGGCTCTGGTGTTTGGTCTTTGCTCTCTCTTTTTTTTTTTTTTGGTAGAACACTGCGTGATGATCAAGGTGTTCTGATCACTCCTGACTGAGCACGTTACCTATTAATGTTCATTAGCTCGTATAAAAGTCCTAAACAACACGTTATCTTAGACAGAAATAGATGAGTCTGGTTTGCCATCAGAAAAGAGAATGATCAGCTGATGGAGATTGATGGAGGATCAGCAGCTCCACGCGCGCACAGCAGACAATGGATCAGAAATCGATCAGTGATCCTTTGTTCTGGTTAACTAAAATGACTGATTCTGATAGAGAGAACTTGATATGTGATGACAAAATGAACACCTTTCTCAGAGGGGAATTATTTATCAGCAGATTCAGAGCGCAAGCTGTCGGGTCGGGGAGGATTTAGCAAAGCCCGAGCGTTGCTGGATCCGTGAATCGTGTCCCGAACCATAGAGGACGATCAGTATGGATCATGGATCTATTGTGACCCGTTGCACCCCTCCTGGGCATGTGTGAGTTGCGTGCGTGGGTTGGATGTTCTGTGATTGTGTGTGTTAAAGCGCGCGTCAAAGGAGCTGTGCGTAATGGCACGGTGCCAGGCGCAATGGGGATGTTGTGAGTGTGTGTGTGTGTATTGGAGGTCCTGCAGTGTGTGTACACTAGCTTCAGAGGTCATGTGAGCACTCAGTCACTGAGCTGCAACAGGATGTGGGTTCTGGTACGCATGAATGAAATTCGGTTCTGATGCGGACTCGCGGTCTAGTTGTGTGCACCCCTGATTAAATAGATTTGTTACACTTAGAGTGACAGGAGTATGACCTGAAGGCCACAATCAAAGCAACCTGCAGGACTTCCATTACACCTCAGCAGCTCCACAGGCTGATCACCTCCCTGCCACAACACACTGATGCAGTAGTTCATTTAAAAGAAGGCTCAACCAAGTATTGAGGGCATAAATTGGGACATACACTTCAGAAGCCTGATTTGTCTATGTAAATATCCTTTTAATTATAGATCTTATGTAATATTCTAATTTTTGTTATCTGTAAGCCATAATCATCAAAATTACAAGAAATAAAGACTTGAAATATGTCCCTCAATGCTTAATAAATCTATAAGCGTTTTACTTTCTGAATGAGTGACAGAAATATGAACTTTTTTCACAATATTCAAATATTTTGAGATGTACCTACCAGCACAATTATAGACACCATTAAGCTGATAGATACATCAGATAATGGCTATAGACTGGAGGTCCTATGGTCATGTGACACCATCAAAGGTGATAAATGACAGATCCAGACTGACAAACAGGTTAGAGCCAATCAAACTGACTCTGAGGTAGTGTTTGATGATGACAAGCTGTTGCTGTTGGCTTTTATTGTGTGTTGCACCAGTGCTGGACAAAGACCCACAAATAGGATCTGATCACGGATTTGAGTCAAAGATTGGATCATTTTTTGGATCAGCAGAAAGAAATACAAACAACAAATAACTTTGCTCTCTCTTTTTTGTAGAACACTGGCGTAATGATCAAGGTGTTCTGAACGCTCCTGACTGAGCACGTTACCTATTAAGCCAAAGTTGAAATGGTGCACAGTCTGAAGATCACACTGGATTATATTGGATAATGATGTTACTCTATTTGTTTTACACTCTGCTTACAGCCAAAACAATAAAACGTGTTGAGTTTATCAGCTGTTACTGCCTAAAACACATGTTCCAAACATTAGCAGGTATCAACTAATAATACAAAAACAATGTTTATTGCATAAATGATGCATTTAGTTAGTTTTTTGACCAAACTTACCTTAAAATGAGATTACATGTTAGAATGAGATACATAGTAACTGTGGCAGACTGAGAACTTCAGACATGTTAATCTGTATCTTTGCTTATAAAACAACTTTAAGCCTGGAAACTTTTGCATGACTGATAATCCAAAGTGTGTGACACCCGTATGCTGTCAAAAGATCAATCTTCAGTGTTCCTACAATGCAAACCTCACATTATCTTTTCTTTGAATCACAGCACGAATACGTCTCATCATTCTTCTAACCTATCGATTCCACAATCATTTAATGTTAGAACAAACTGTTTTCTGAGCAAAAAACTCAACAAAACTGAGGAAAAATGAAAATTCCCTAAAACTTTTTGCTGTTTGGTGCCATCTAGTGGATAAAATTCAAAGGTTCTTTTCATTCTTGTATAAACTATAAGGTGAAATAAAATTGACCAGGCAGGCACAGCGCACATCTTTTATATCAATGCATTAATGTTAAATTCTAATAACAATAAAGAGAATAAATCAGTCCCTTATTTATTTATTTATTTTTTACAAAAATACCTGAAAAGGTTACAAGACATAAAAGCCATCCAGCTATTTACAGACTGAAGCAAAGCACATTATGAATACAGAAGCTCTCTTTCACAAAAAAAAGAGACGAGTTATTGTTTTGTTTGCATTCCCTGAAATACATCATAGCTTTATACAGGTTTTTTTTTTTTTTGTACAACCATGATATTTTGCATTGTGACATTTATATGACAAACGGATGATTCCGTTCTAATTCAATGTGACTTTACGCTGCAGCCTAAGACACTTATTTGTTCCAAGAGTTTTAAACACTTTCACTAGGGGAGTTTTCTGTTTTTCAAAAAAGATTTCAACATCTTTTAGTCCACATGCTAGTTTTTTTTTGTGTGTGAAGAGGAAAAGAGGGGGCATGGAGGCACCATCTACGTTTACAGAATAAATAGCAAACAAAAGTTCAACCTGCACTTTAAAGTCTGACTTTACAGATGCCTTTAAGTGTTTTTAAATAATAGGATTTAAAAAAAGCTGTAATCTGAAAAATGACCAGTTTATTTAAAAAGAGTACATAATAATTGGTTTATTCAGCTTTTAGAGCTGAATCCACTAAAATTATTTTATTCTGTTTTTCTTTTAGTCTATTTTTTTAACCAGTTACAATTAGCAGATTGGTGGTGAGAATTAAAGATAGGTCCCTGGTTGATGAAACCCAGATTTTTAACCTGCTTTGTTTATTTTGTGTGTGTATGAAAACAAAGGATTTTCTGAATGACTAATCATCTGATGTTCAGAATGAGCCCTGAGCCACCCAGTTACATTCATTCCTGTTAGATGTAAACCTGTGGATACCAAACACACTTCAATGATGTTCATTAACTGAGCATTTATTCTAAGTTATATTTATGAAGATAAAATGTAACTTAAAGGATCAGCTGAGCTGACATTGACATGGCAGCACCTGCTACAGTAAAATCAAACTAATAAACATCTAAGGACAGTGAGTGGACCAACTCTCAGGCTGCTTGGATCACAAGTCCTCACCTGGTTTAACATAACTTTCAGTGAGTGCAGAAGAACGTATAATAAAAAAAAATCTGGGATAGATAAAATATTCGAACTGGAAAATGACTGTACTGGTGACAGGCATCTATAATAACCCTAAAATCCACATCGATGCAAAATAGTTTTTACCCTCCAAATAAAGAGGAATGCTCTGATTTTGGTTTCTTATATATCTGCTGTCATTTTAAGGCTATTATTCTTTTACAAACATATTCACAGAAACGTTTTAGCTGGTCAGGGGGAGGTGTTTCTATCTCATGTATTTTTAAATGTATTATGTTGCACTCTATCTCTATCCTGGCAATTATCTCTTAAAGGCCAAGTAATAAACCTCTTATGAATACATACTTTTAGTCCACATCTGTTCAGATTTTTTGGAACGTTTGGTCAAATTCAAAATGAAATTGTAAGGATAAAGATTTTGCTTACAAGTTATGAGTTGTCCTCTTTCCAGGTTCTAAAATAAACATTAGGTTCTGTGATGTTCATAACAGAAAAATTTCTCCTCTAGGTGCCTTTTTTTTTGCAGCTAATAAAATGAACTAATAATTATTAGTCTGTGACTTGGAAAGCCATAATACAGTTATGTGTACAGTTAAGTCTGGATGTGAGACTGTCTAAACTCTCCCGACTCTTCCTCCACTAACTAATGATCTTTTAGTTAAAATAACTTCATCAAATCAGGTGAGTTTGTGACTAAATATAAAGATTTAGAAGGCGTTTCATGAACTTTAAATCAGGTTTGGGCTTGGATAACTTCTGCTCTAGTGCGACACCCAGTGGTTGATAGAGGTAGCACATTACAAATTTAGGTGGTAGGAGACAAAAAGCACAGTCATTTTAAAAAAGGGTTTAAAAATCTACTTTACTGACATTAGCTTTTTGGGAACCCTGATATGTTTATGTTGTTTTCAGATTCACAACATTTCATTTGTCCTCTAACTGAACAATGGTAGTACTAATGGTGTCAATGTGCTTAAACGTCATGTCATAACAAGTGTGGATCCATTTTTTTATATATTCAAAAATAATAAAAGAAAAATCAACATAGGCTACATTATTACAATTATCACTGTCACAATGATTTCATGGTAATGACAAGAAAAACAATATAGAACAGCGCTAAGGGGAAAAAAATCTAAAATTTTCAAGTAATCAGTCACATCCAGATAAATAAATACAATTTTCTGCATCAATAAAAAATAAAACAAAGATAATGTCATTGCATCTTAGATAAATAATAACCTTGCGCAGAAAGTCAATATAGTGCTGCTATTCTGCATTTCAGATGATAAACAAAAATTTAACAACCCGCTGGTTAATAAAAGATGGCCGGTGATGTGTGAAAATACATCATTCTAATTATCTGATGGCTGTTTAGCTAAATATAGCAAACCCCAAACCCTGGACTAAAAAAAGTTAAAGAAAAAAAAAACTCATAAAAAGAAAGAAATATCAGGTGAGGTGTACAAACGAAAAGCAACAGAATAAAAACAGCTGCTTCATGTGATGAGATATTTCACAGCAGGGTGTCCTGAACACTGGCAGTGGCTTGTGTTAACTGATACAGACAGGAGAAATACAGCATTGACTTACATCTCTATAGGGTTCGGGTTAACTGGGTCTGACCCTTCAAGTTTTCTGTAAAAATCTCCAGGATTGTTTAAAAAAAAAAAAGTACTTTGTCTTTTACTGTAAGACACACTGGTCTTTTATTACTTATTTTCATTTTTTCCTTCTAGTTGTAGCTTACCCTAATCACAATGATCATTATATTGTTTTCAGTCCAAATCAATTTATTCCTAAAACATCCATTTTCTCCTGCACAAGGTTTATTTTGGGGGAGATGCGTCCGATCAGTTTGTTTGGATATTTCAAACAGTTTTATCTATAAATATAACCCATTTATTTGATATATTTAATTATATCACATTTTAGAGATGTAATTAATGCTGTAATAAGTTGGAGCAATGTTCATTTTTCCAGACAGGTTTAGGATTGACCATCATAGGAGTTTGTTGAAAAATGCAACCTCTGAATATATGGCTACCAGTTTCCTTCAACTGTACTTGTACTATTTCATTTTTTTATTATTATTTCATGAATGAAATAAATACTTTAGAGAGATAAAGTGACAAAATCAGCTGTAACTAATGTGAATAAGAAAAAGTTGCAAATAATCAAAACTGTAAGACCTGAAACAGAATCATTTAAGAGATTATTGCAAAGACTGCATAAATGAAAACGATGCATCATTAAGAAAAACCCAGAAACCTTTTGAGGGTAAATTCCTAAATAGAAAAGGAGATTTGAGAAAAGGCTTTTACATTTGACTAAACTCTGAACATCTTTGAGACTGAAATGAATTCATACCAAGACTTTCTGATGTCTTCGAATCTGTAACATGTTCGATTTTGGACCTTTGGGGATGTTTATGACATTAAAAAAGAGGTGGCACCACGTTTGTTAATAATGCACCAGTAGAGAGGTCATGCACCATCCAAGGCCACGCCCACCTCAATGGGTTTAAACCGGGAGGAAAAAAGATCTCCATTTATCCTCTAAAGATGTATGAAAAAAGTTTGATTGGAGGAAACCTAGTGGTCCACATGAAAGCTTGACCTGTCCTGCGGATTGTCCACTTGATGAGAAGTGTTTAAATCTTAAGGTCCTGTGATTACTGAGGATGAAAACCAGTGGTGAGCTTGTGGATGAGCAACAGCGTTGAGACGTGTGGCAGTGTACTTTATCTTTGCTTATCTTAACTGGAGAACCCCGTGAGCAAGTTGTGCATCAGGTTTGTCAAACCTCCATGCAAAAAAACGAAACAAAAAAACAATCTAACAGCCAGCAGTCTGCAGCAGACTCCAAATATGAAACAGTCAATTCACCAGCTTCTTGGAAAAAAGAAAAAAGGAACAATCAGAACCAACACAGAGGTTCTCTTTGTTTTGTTTGTTTCAGGCAGAGTCAGGTCAAGTGTCAAGAGGGTCAGACAATCTGAAGATGTCATAAGGCCACAACGGTGCACGGGTGTTTGAGTTTACAAGGCAGGACTCCTCTGTTTAACTGGTAGAACTCAACCAGCTGGATCAAGTCAGTGAATTTAGTTACGCCGTCATCGAGGCTGAAGAAGACCTGACCGTCCTCTTCACACTGGGCCATCGAAGAGTCCACGAGACACACCAAACGGCACGAGACACACCAAAAACAAAGAGGAAAAGGCAAAGATGAGATGCTCTTCTAATTTCTGACACAAAACTATTCAAATGTGATCAAAACATCAAGCTTTGCTTACCGGGAGAATCTGAAAATGTTTGATTTTCTGGTGGTGGCACAATGTGAGAACATAGGCCTTGGGGTTACTCTGACTTACTCTCAGGAGAAACAACCTTCACAGCAAGAGAATTTTAAAAAATTCAGAATTAAAAAAATACAACAACTCCTCAGTTTAAAGTGAAGGTAAAATGTCAGCTCACTCACCCGTCTACCTGTCCCTGCTGGTGGATGATACGATGGGACTCTTCTCTGGTTATCCTGCCGTAGAACCACAGCTGAGCTATGTGAATGACTGCAGAGAAAAATAAAGTTTATACATTTGTGAAATATGGACATAAAATTAGAAAAAGATTAGAGTGCTTTAGATTTACCTGAGTTTAGTGACGAGTGGTGTAAGGGACTGTGGGAACCTAATATGTGCATTCGAGTTTTCTTCTGAAAGAGAGAAATGATGGCTGTCACTTGTATTCATATGGAGCTACTCTTACTCTGCTGTTGCAATTATTATTTCTAACTTTGTTAATATTTGAAAACATCTCTAACACTTGACTTTAATTGCTTCAGATAGTGTGCCTTTGCATGTCTTAAGTTGTAGCCTTTAAGAATTTTTAAAAATTTATCATAAAAACAATTAACACACTTAGCCCTTATTTATTAGCTTCAAAAATGATGTTTGATATTATTAAATCTTACTAAAAATGTCCAAAACTTTAAAAGATATGAAAAAATGTACCAGATAAACATTGGCCTAAATTTCTTTAATTTTAGGACAATGATTATGTTGTACATTATTTCAGATTATCTTTAATTCTGGACATTTTCCAAGTGAGATTTAGTGAAATAATGACTTAAACTTTTCAACTAAAAATCACAAAACAAACTAAAATAAATAAAGGTATGTTTAAGGTTTGATTCTGTATCAAGTCCTATTCTGCTCTCAGATAGTCTTGTTTTGTCATTTTCTGATTGTAATGTTTTGAGTATTGCAATTAAAAAGTCTACATACAAAAACACAGAATAATTACAGCACAGCTCAAGTTTTTAATGAAAAAGAAGGAAATAATAAAATTTGGTGTGTTTATTCAGCTCACATCAAAAAACTATAACGCTCCTTTAGAAACTTTTGGAGTATAATGAAGAACTAACTGTAATTATTTTATTTAATATTTTTATTATGCTGTTTTTCAAGAGGATTTGACCCTTCTCATGTTAAAGTGAGTCTGTGTCTCACCCTCCAGACGAGTCCCTCCTCCATGGCAGCGCTCTGAGCCTCCACTGGATTGTCGATCACCCTGCCTATCCTCCCTGAGAAATCCATCGCCACAAGGGAGTTTTCAGATACACTCCTCTAGGGGGAGCCAGAGACACACAACACTCAAAATGTGGCTTATGTCTCCACAAAGCTGTCATCATGTTTGCAACACAGTACGTTGATGAACTGAAACAGAGTTTTTCAGCTAATAAAACAAACTCACCACAGGAGCTGAAAAGTGTGAAAGTAAGGTTTTTCTTTGTTGAGGAACCTTGTAATTCTGGTACAACACAATCCCATACTGTAAAAAAGACAAGAATGAAACAATGTAATAAAGATCACAATGAACATAGACATGGTGGCAACACATTCATTTTCTTATCCTAGCACTTTATAGATTACAGAAACTAATGATTTGCAGCGAGAAATTATTGTGATTACTCAATAAAGTATATATTTTTGCAACATCTATGCTAAGATATTTCCTGCATTCTGATTCAGTGAAAAACTCATTATAGCTAGTTGTTGTAGGTGTTACCTTAAAGAGACGGAACGCAGTCATCCAACAGGTCCTGCTTTGTTCATCCTCTGCACACAGCATCCTCACCTCCTTCATCTCCCCTCTGGCTTTATTGGGCTGCAAAGAATCAATTCACATAATTAGGGGAAAAAATAAATCAGATTTTTACCTTAAACTTTATCAGACCTAAAATATTAATCTGATTTTATAACAGAAATAAATCCTGAAGTTCCTCTGCTGAGATGGAAAGCTACTCAGCATATAAATCACTCCACAGCTCACCCCATTTCATCATCTCAGTGTTTCAGAAAGTCATGGGATGAGTTTCATCACGGTCGAGTTATCTGAGACTCACTTTGATACAGAAAGAGTAGTCTGTGGGTGCACCATGCTGCTTTTTGCCTGTGATGACTGTGAAGATGTTGCTGTCCTCCAGGTCTGCTAGTAGCTGTAAATGTCTGGGCTCCTGGAGACAGAAATACTTCATAAGTCAAGTCAAGAAAGTGAAAAGCAACCTGAGTGTTGAGTGACAGACAGAGAGGAACACACTGGGTTATTCTTTGACGATAAACCCATAGAAAAGTGGATTTGTTCTTACCTTTGAGGTTCCTTTTGTAGAACAGTAGAGTCCTGAGCGACGCAGAAACATGTAAACTTTTTTCCACGACTTCCTGCCCACCTCCTTCATGTACAAATAACCCTGGACTTCTGGACAGCTGCTGGTTGAAAGGAAGGTCTGAAAGAGAAAACAAAGTTTAAAATATATATTTTAAATGTATTTACTCCATGTTGGCCTTTTGTAAAAGGGCCCACAGCCTCAGGAGGGCAATACTGGATTACATCTGAAGCCCATAAGCTCTTCATCACCGTCACAGCCAGATATTCAAAGCTGCAGCAGACACCATCTGTAAAGGACTTATAGACGGGAGGCAATCGCTTTTCGTCAGAGAAACGAGTGTAATCTGCTCTTCTGGTGGCTAACAGCTGTGATGGACAGCTGCTTGAATTTACAGCAGGAGCAAACGTGATGAAGTCGCATTATGTGAAGAAAATCTGTATCAGGATCATGACTGTGTTATTTCCATGCAAATACAATAAATGCATGATCTGATTTGTGCAAATGTTGTAATTTATTACAACAAGATAAACATACAGAACGACTGACGTCCTCTCTCCTTCTGAATCAGACGTCTTAAAAGTTCACTTCTATCATTTTGCTTTGTTAATGAATACATTTTTTGCGCTATTGGTTTCGGTTACGTTTAGATGCAGATGATTCCTGTGGGATCGATGCATTTTGACTCCAGTCCACCAATGCAGGATAATCACTGGCTGGTACTGTTTGTCAGTAATGTGCTAAAAATATGAGGAGTACAGAAAACAGTGATAAAGAAAGGATACCCTGGTCCTCCTGAGGTAGTTTCTCACTGGACTGTGATTGTTGTCAACTATATTTACAAGGAAGTTTTCTAACATTCTCAAAAAGTTTGCAGGTGTCCATTTTCTTAAGTGGGCTGCAGAGTCATGCCGTTGTGTTGCTGGAATTTTGAAAACATCTGGAATCCTTCTCAGTTTAGTTGCTGTGTGTTATAAAGTGCAAGAAATGGGAACACAACTTTGAAAGAGGTAAACGGGGGTTAATTGCAGACAAATTAGGACGTAATAAAGACACTTAATATATTTCTACAACTAAACATCGAAGTGGTTCTCAAAGATGGGGTCAAAACCCCTCTGTGGGCCACAAAACTGTAAGTTTGTGGTCTAGAGATGATTTACAGAAATCTAATAAAACTGAAGAAATATTTCCCAAAAAATATTTTCTCTATAATTGATGCAAAAACTAAAAAAGTCATACATCAAAGGAGCAGAGAACAGCCATTTTTACAGCACCCAGAAGACAAATAGGGGTTCAATATCTTGCCTGGAATATCTGACAGGCAAACAGCAACCCAGACACAGTAGATCCACTAATTGCTTCTTCACCCAAAGCAGATTCCAACTTCAAAAAAAAAAAAAAAAAAAAAAATCTACCATCCCAACAGAAGGTATTTTTTTTTATCTGCTCACATCTTGTCAGCATCACAAGGAGCTGAGGAGAAAACTGCATGGGGTTCAAGAACAGGTTTTACTTGTGATCCAAGAACCAGTCTATCCTCTACTTTAATGAAATGTGACGTTAAGGCATGCTCTGAAATCGTCAAGGCCAGATGGGATGGCAGATTAAGTTAATAAATGAAGTGGCAGTTAATAAATCTGATGTGGAACTGTGATCTGTGGCCGAAAGACAAACTGTTCCAGAAGCCTCTTCAATATTTGAAGCACATGTTCCTCAGTGTTTTGGAAAAAAGGAGGAAAAAAAAATCTCACAATGGGGCCTCGTACATTTTCCAACGCTTGCAGAGTGCGCATTCACACGCAATGATAATTCAAACAGCTTTCCTTCAGCGCCACTCTGCATCCTTGGCTTTGCATTGAAATGGCTCTTGCATAATTTTGGAATATGGCGAACACCTGGAGGAGCTGAGCCCCGGTTTGGACGGCTCTCTAATTGAGTGAAAAGAGCTTGTGTTTAGGAGAAGTCAAACAGTGGGAATTCCTGACACAGACCCAGCTCATCTCACTCCCGATGTATATCGAGTGCCACGTCTTTGTGTTCAGAGGGAAGGAGGGGTTAAAAGCTTTCAGTGAGACGGAGGGATTCCAGTTGCAGCTCTGCTTCTGACAGCTTCATTTAATAATACGAGAAAAGAGCTAAACTGCACATAAACTACCTCAAAACCCTAAAGAAATGGATAATGTCTAATATGCAAACCTACACATGCTTCCTGTGAGGACAGGAAGTGCAAACTCTATTTGAGATTGCTAGATTCCATCCATCACAGGTGCTTGTCCTGCGGTGTGCGCACCGAGACAGTCACGTGTCAACAGGAGATCAACAATAGTTATTACTGCTGGCTCAGACGAGACATACTGTCTAAGGGTCAGGGGTGAGGTATGCCAGCTTGATTGTACAGTATGTAGCAGGTGCTGACTTGGAGGGAAACTAAACAGTGTGCGTGTCAAGAGGAGGAGGAATGGCAAACAAAGACAGACACGGAGAGAAAGATGCGTACCTGAAGGAGCTGTGAGGGTGGAATCGTATGATCACTTTCCTGGCACCACGCAACCATGTGCTCTGGGAAAAATGTCTGGTGGAGGAGGAAGGTGACATGTCAGAGACACCGGGACAGTAATTACAGGGCGGGGGAGGCTGTGACAGATGCAGACGTCACGCAAATGTCATCGTTACAGTTGGTTGTCATAATATTTCACAAGAATACATAAAGAAGGCAGATACTTTGTAAAGAAAACGCACCAGTCACGACAAGTCACATTACGCAGGAAATTAGTGCAATTACATCAGCAGAAGGCCTTTTTTTTTTTGTTCCACTGAGCTAATAATTCCTTGGAATTATTTTAAAAATTGGCTTGCCCCAGGAATAATTCTATTTCAACAAGAAGCCATCAGGCATAACATTACAAGAGAAGTAGTTTGTTAAGAAAAGAAAGTACTAACCAGAGGGTTTCTGAAGAATTCATATTTGGCATAGTTCTTCCTGAAGAGAAATCTACTGTCGCTGTTCATGGAGGCCTGGACCTGGACCACCAACTCGTGGTCTTCTAGACAACGCTCTGAAAAGTAAATATTCAATTGTTTGATCACCTGCTTTTGACAAAAAAATAGTCATCAATGTTTCTGGGATGTTGGGAAGAGAAATGACAGAAAACTGAATAATATAGCTGAAACATGTAATCTCTGTTAGTCTAAATTTAAGCTCTTAAAGTATTGCCTTTCATTAAAGAGGCTAAAAACATGTCCATCTCACCTGTTTCCAATGTACATTAGGCAACAAATTCCTATAATTCATGCCTTTAGTGTTTTGGGGATGTATGAATGAAAACAATCACCAGACACTAAACCTAACCAAACATATTTTTAGGTTTGAATGAATTCTGGTGCCTGTAGTAGAGGTCAAAAAGTAGTGAATAAACCTGATGCTTCATCTGCTCTGTGGTCTAAAAGGATCTTAAATTACACACACTGCTTTCATTGATTGGCGTTAATCAAACCAGCTGCGACTACATGCGAGTCAAAACAAAGCCGGGATTCAACACGAACATGCTCAGAAGCGTGGCCAGTTTTTTCTTTTTTGTTACGGTTAGAGAGAAACTTTGAGATTAGTCAGTCCGCTCCAGCAGCTGTTCAAGTTCTGTCACGTCTCTCATAAATGACTCGGTTTCTTTAAACAGAAGCCTGAACTAAATCTTATCTTTAACTTGTTTTGATTTAAGGGAACTGCAACAGAGCACGTCTATCTAACGTTTTTTTTTTTTTTTACTTATTTCATGCCTCTCCTCCCTTTCACTGCCCTCTGTCACGATCTCTGTACTCTGTCACGACTAATCTTTTTCTTTCCGTTTCATCCCGTCACCCGATGAGTCAGTGGTGTTTGGAAGTGTGACTCACCCTAGCAGCTCTAACTCCCTCTGCCTTAGCTGTTAACCTCTTTGAACTGACGAGCAGAGGTCAATATTACTCCTCCCAAAGGGACAGTTCATCCTTTTCCAGCAGTGTACCAAAGGTGCCCTGTGACTTACAGGAAGAGGACGGGCTCAAACACAGTACAGCTCTTCTATTCACGGCTACCATGCAAGCTCATGAGCAAATAGCGAATATACAACAAACGGTGTGCTGACACCAGCAGACGTCTATGAATACAAGCAGGAATCTAACCCTTTAGTCAGAAAAGTACATTTTTATCTAACAGAGACCCATCCTCATGTGTGGACATGAACTTCTTGTACTATAGTATTTTATTCTGCTTGTGTTGTTTTTATTTACGGAAACTACATTTAATTGTTATTTATTCAATTTCATTTAGGGAAAACTGTTGTAACATTTAATTTGCTAATTTATTATTTTTTCAAAAACAATGTCATATTTTTGTGTTTAGGAGATCCCACTAATCCCAAAGAGCTGGAGTGAATTTAAAGATGCACAAGTCATTTAACCTAATAAATATACAAATAAAAATATATATTGTACGTAACAATAAGAAAAACAACAATATTACTTTAAAACTATATAATAATGCCACTTGTAGTTCTTAAATCCTACACCAATGAGCAGAAGGATGGGATTTGACGAAGCAGGTTTTATGAGAATGTGCTAATCTGGTTAAGGCGCTAGAGTTCGTAGAAATATGTCCACAGCAAATTAGCTGCTATTTCAGGAATTCTTTTAAAAAGCTCACAGTAATTCAAACTAAAACTAATCCTTTATGTCTTAAAAAATCTGGATTTGAACACATTTCTGAATCTGCAAGGACATTAAATGCTGTTTAGAATATTTAAATGGAAACTCTACTTTTAATGCTAAATTAATAAAAAAATAAAACAATATTATGTGCAGAAAAGTGTTTTAGGCTGAGACACATACATTTCCAATCCTATTTTTTTGTTTTTGTAGTGGATAAAGCAAAACTTTCAATTTTAACAGAGAATAAATACACTGCTGCTTCATTGTATGTAATTTACAGAAACCTCTACACTCTAAATACAACAAGTAGTAATTCCAGAGGAGAAAAGAATACAGTTGCAGTACAGGTGCTTCATAATAGAAGAAGGCCTGTAATAGAAACAGAGACACCGAGCCAAAAAACATGATGTCATTCACAATAAGCCAACCTAACTCTATCTGACAGCATCGAGCTGGCAGCAGCGATGAGAAAAGTAAGCAGATGATGGATGGTGAAATATTAGGTTAGAGCTTTGGGACCTTGGTACTTTGAATAATGCAATATATTTTCAAAAAACTTTCCTCGCCTGACAGCCTAACAGCCTGCACGTAAAAAAACCCTAAACCAAAACACACTCTGACACAAGTTGTCGGTTAAAACAGCAGAAGCTAAATATTTTTACACCGAGTCTCTTTCTGCAAAAAGTTCCACTACCAGAAACTGCTTCGTTTAAAATTACACCCCTTCTTTTTTCCAACATCTGGTGAACTGTGCAGACTATACGAGCACAGCGCACAAGCTCAACTTGTCTTCTATAAGTGTTTTATAATTGCCCTCTCAGGCAGGTTTTTTTTTTACATTAAGTTGGCTGAAACTTTCCAACTACTGTTGTAGAGACAAGTTTAACACAAAACCATCCTGACACAAATGCAAAGTGATAAAATGTTAAGGAGGAATGTTTTATCTGCTATTTGTACTTTTTATTTAGCAAATTTATTAAAAATGTGGGTATTGTGGGTTATGTAGTTTTGCTTAGTATGCTTCTACCCTACACTAGTTGAGTGATTCATGTCTGATGCAGACAGAGCTTAAAATGTCAGGTCCTAATGCAGAACTAAAGAAAAAACAAAGGTTTTCACACTGTCCATAAATCATCGCCTCTCTAACGTGTCAATTACAGCACAGGGTCCTTAACGTTACACAACTCTGACACCGAGATGTGAAAGTTGATAAAGGCTGTGTTACTCTGCTCCTCAGGTACATCACATCTCCTGAGCCAAAACCATCCATTATCACCCACTCATCCCACAGCTTCTCATCTGTGAGCAACCTCTCCAAGTCCCTCATGTAATTTCTTTTTTTTTTTAAATTGCATGCTTCATTGAAATCCAGTAGAATTATCTTGCATTGTTTGTTCACAGATATTTTAGTTTCTAAACCTGAACCAGATACATGTTGTTGTTTTTCCCCCCAACAGCCTACAAAATGTTAGAGTTTAAAACTGGTCACATGTTGAGTCTTCAGCTTTGGGATCCAAGGGGAGGTTTAAGAAGAATAATGGACCCTAAGAATGATACATTTCTCATTACATTGTTGTTCATTTAAATAATTCTGCTGAAATAACCCTGAAATGCTAAATTTATGGGAATGTAAAGGTTATAAAACATTTGCACAAACTGCTATGAATTTTTTGGGATTGGAATGGTTTTTGTAATTGTCCTTATTGTGACTAACTGATTAGCTTCTCTGCTTGATCACAACTAATCTCCATTTTGCTGAACTAAAGCCATTCAAAGAGCTAGCTATTCATTTTTCCTTTCCACAGAAACCTCTCTTCAAAAGAAGGAACTATCCTTTTTTTAAATGTATCACCTCCAAATTGATGCACTTTTCATCTTTATTCCAACTTAATTTTCACCTTTAGTGCATTTCCAATCCTTGAGTTTGTAAACCTTTTAATTTATGGCACAGTTACATGAAGTTCATTCAATACTTGTTCATTCAGAACCAGTAAAACCATCTTTCACAGTCACTATCAGATCACTGGACACTATACCTCTGTGTGCTTATGTTATACAGTATCCTCATGCCTGCGTGATAATATGCGCCTGCACTGCAGACCCAGCTATGCAGCCATGAATCCATGCATGCAAACAGCACACTCCCAGGAATGCACCTGTCAGTAATTACATTGCCTGCCTCGGCCCACCCATCAGCGTACGAGGCTCTGTGTGGATTAATGTGTCAGTTTATGAGTCTCTCTTACCTAACCCCAACAGTGGGTGGTGTTCAACAAGTGCCCAACTGTTGTCATCCACACAGTGGCTTTTATACACCAGGAGCTGGCACAGGTCTCTGGCCGTCATGTCGGCGGGGATCTCCACAACCTTACCGATGCCGTCTTCACTGAAGATCTTTACAATCTATGCAGGGGGGAGGAAGCAATAATGTATTTTTAATAATCAGAGACTGTGTGAAGGGAAAAAAAATGTTTAATTCAATTAAGAAAATTAAATGAAATTTAAAAAACGGCTTGTGATTCAGACTTTTAAGACTTAAAAGTTTAAACCAGACAAAAATGTGGATGAAACCAATGGTTTTCCCCAAATGCTCTTAAAAATAAAATCTTTATCATATAGCACCCTGTGAACTAAAGCCTACTCTGGCTTGTCATTATGTGACACAATAGAAAAGAACAGATTTTCAAGTCTATACAGTAATTGTGGTGTTAGAAATCACAGAGAAGTCTCTCTTTAGACAACTTCTTAGTGTGAAACAGAAACAATTACACCATGATGTATAACAAGTGAAGTCTAAATGGATATATACACACAATTATGACTAGTCAACAATTTGGTAAGAAAGCTTAAAAAAAACAATTACAACTGCTGACCTAGAGAAAATAATCCATGCCTTCGTGTCTTCACGCCTAGACTACTATAACGCTCTCTTTACCGGTCTGAACAAATCCTCCCTCAAACGTCTTCAAACCATCCAGAACGCAGCAGCTAGACTCCTGACTAAATCCAGCAGGCGAACTCACATCACCCCAATTTTAAAGTCCCTTCACTGGCTCCCTGTAGAATTCAGAATCCAGTTTAAAGTCCTTGTTCTCACCTACAGAGCCCTAAACGGCCAGGCTGCTAACTACTTATCTCAGCTTCTTTCTCCACACAGTCTCTCGTAACCTTCGATCTTCATCTCAAAACCTGCTGGCTGTTCCTCGCACCAAACTAAAAACCAAAGGGGACAAAGCCTTTCAGGCTCTGGCTCCCAAAATGTGGGACAGTCAGCCTCTGAAACTCCGTCTCTGCAACACTGTGGAGGCTTTCAAAAAACATCTGAAAATTTACCTCTTCATCCAGGCTTTCCCTCAATGAACATGTAGATATTGATGATACCTGGCTAAACTCCTGATCTTGTTTATTCTTCTCATTGTTTAATGTTGTGACTGTGTATATATCTTTGATCCTGATTACATTTTGCCCCTGCTACTGTTTTATTCGTATGTGCTCTGAAATATTTGATTATACCTGTGTTGTACAGCACTTTGTGATCCTTAACTGAGATAGGCGCTTTAAAAATAAAATTTACTTACTTCCTTACTTACAAGAATACGTAAGAATATGGGATATTTGAATAAAAAGGTAAGCTTTTTTAAAATCTTGCTGCAAATAATAAAAAAAATGCAAAAATGAATAAATAAAATTGCATTACTTTTTTCTCAGTGTAGAAATTAAAGGGTTAAGCAGAGGCATGGGAATATTTAAAGACAAAAAATTGCACAGAATCCATGCTTTGATTTTTATGATATTAGTTCTATCATTTATACTCAGGATTTAGAATAAACCATGATTGCATTTTATACTGATTGATAACATTGACTGAAACATGTAAAAATACTCCACTTTTAGTATAAAATATAAGCTCTATATTAATAATATAAAGTATTATTATAAAACATCAATTAATGAACCACTGAAATAAAGTCAGCCTTCAAAGTCTGAACATGCAGGCAGCAAAGTGTTAATTTTCACATATAAACAGGTAAATTTAAATAGCAAACGTGGTAAACAACTTCAATTAAGTGTGCACGGGTTATTAAAAAGATAAAAATAAGACATGAGGTGAAAATCAGTGAAATCACAAGCCCAGTGGCCCACTGAGAAAACCAGAGCAGCCAGCTTAACCTACAGAAGATCCCTGCCTCGCTGGCCCAAGCCAGAATCCAGTCTGCTAAGCCTTCAGATGTATTATATACAAACTACCGTCATGTTCAAATACTGCATCACACATTCTCTTCATTTCCTAAGCAAAAGCCTAACCTAAGGTATCACAGTCTGCAAAAATCAAACCAAGAGTCTCTTGTTTTAGAAAAAAGAAATCCCCCCCAAAAAAGAAAAGATGCCTCAATAGGCTGAAAAAAATTCATTTGTTTTTATTGCTTTGCTCAAATCTTGAAAAGTGAAAATTGCCCATTAAGGCATTAACATATTACATTTATTGCCTCCAGTCAAGCATGGCAGCACTTCAAAAAGGAACACACACATTGTAAAGATGAGAAGGATGCAAAGAAACTCGTGGAAAGAAGTGTAACACAAAAAGAGAGCGGTCTTACCTCCACGGCCCGCAATAAGCAGCAGTCTGGGGAACACGAAGGCATTTTTGGAGTGAGTCTGGCTCCACAGACACACACACACACATACACACACACAGTCCTTAACACAGAAAATCTTGCTGCTGTGTCGACCTTTCTCCACCAGAAAGGAAGGTAGAAATTTGAAAGCCTACAGCTGTGCTGCCTGTAACATTCCTATAACATGTCTCTGTATCTCAAGGCTGTCTCCTGGTTTAAAAAAAAAAGATGAGGAACAGTCTGTGTGAATCAAAGCCAGAGTGTATGAAGCACACACACACAGGACAGAGACAGAAACAGTCAGCGTAGGATGGCAGCAGGTACAGTGCAGTGCTTCTAGTGCCGGCTCAGTCTGACAACTATCGCTCTTCCTCTCTTTCCTTTCCTCTCCCTCCCCCTCACAAAGGGTTACAGCCTGAGCCACAGGCTCCAAGGCACACTGAATCAAACCACACACTCACCGACCAATCATAAAGCTGCAGCGGGCTGATGTAATCATTCCCACACAGACCTAAGCACACACACACACACTCCCTGAGAGCCATACACACTCCAGGAGACACACAGACGCACAGTCATGCACAGACACAGCAAACTTTTTCAGCCCTCCTGAAGCTTCAGTTTCTTTTTTAGAGCTCGATGCAAGAGGGATCATTTGAGAAGGGCGTGGGGCAGAGAGAGAGAGAGAGAGAGAAAAAGAGAGAGAGAGGAGGAGGAGTAGAGAGAGGAGGGGAAGAAAGGAAGGAGAGAAAAAGTTTGTTGCATCTCTTGACTCCAAGTTTTTAAATGAGGGTTTGCTGGCCTGCATGCATGTTTTTTTTCTCCTTCCTCCCCCTACAGTCCTCCCTCTCTCCCTCCCTCCCTCCCCTGCTCTCTTCCTGTGGCTTAACTTTGAAAACCCTTTACAGAGAAAATGAAATGAAACTTTCTCTTTTTTTCTTAAATGAGCCAAAAAAGTGGAGACATTTGCTGACACACTCATGCACCCCCCCCCCTCCTGCCTTTTAACTACAATATTTATTACAGTATCAGATGATCAAACGCTTTGACGTAGTTTGTCTGGAAAAAGCAAAAGAAGTCTTACAGTAAGTTCTGCTTGAAGTCACTTAATTTTTCTTTGGTATTCAGGGCAAAGAAAGGTTCGTGCATGTGTGGGTGAGGTGCAATCAGAAGGGAAACACGCAAAAGAAGCAAAGTCATGGAGAATCAACGTTACTTTTACAATGGGGGATTTTGAAGAGAGATAGGGGAGCAACAACAGAGTAAAGAAAAGAAGAGCAAGAAAAGTGTATGACTGCACATGCACAGAGGCACGTATGTGTGGGTGTGTGTGTGCTTGTGTGTGTGTGGGACACGGGAGAAACTGACACAGACGGATGTGAGAAGCAAAGGAAAAAGAGTGGGAAGCAAAGGGAAGTGAAGTGAGAGACGCAGTCTGGTGACACACTGCAGCAAAATGTGGAGTATGAATGCTGTCCACTGTTAACTACATATCTGGCCTGCACAGCTGCGTGCCCGCCCACCCCCTCACTGCCACAGCACTCAGACCAGCAACACTCCCAGGGTCTTAGTCAGAGTTTGTCAGCAACAAGGGGAAAGCCCAAGGAAGGCTGCAGGAGAGGGGTCAGACTTGTGAAAATCCTGTTTCAGCTCATGGCTTCAAATTGAGTTAAGGTGTGTAATCAGATCTTATGTAAACACTGTCACACCTTCACATAACAATATATATCAAACAAAGATCGATTACACACTGCAAGAGCAAAAAAAACAAGCCCTTCCACTTGACGTAAAGCTTTCTGAAAACATAATACTGTTGAAATATAGATTACATAACCCCAATGCAAAAGGCAGGAGATGAAACTGGCACAAACCAAGCGATGGAGGGAAATCAGGACAGAGTGTAGGCAGCTGGTAGGAGTAAAGCAGCACATTAAAGATGTAAGTGGCCACCATGAAGTCACCTACAGGTTTGTGCACACGCATTTTTTACAGTCCTGGTTTTGTCAGTAAGGATGCAATTTAACTCCACTGGAATAACTTTGTGCAGAACTTTAAGCTAAATGCAGTTAAAGCTGATGAGATTCACAACAGTTGGTGTGAAAAGCGAAAATGAACTGAGATCCAAACATTTTTACGTAATTCACTGATTCAGCAGGCGCTCTCTCTCTCTCTAAAAAAGGCCCTTTTTTTTCTTTGACACCTTTTTAATTTCAGATATTGAAAGTTTCATTTAAAACTAAGTTACATGAGCTGATTCATCCTTGCCAAGTTCTGCATTTAAAAATCTAAATTGAAGTAAACTTTTATTGATGCTTGATGGAACCATAAAGAAATGATGGGATGCTTGTAAAACCTTTGTGAATGTTCCTACAAATTGTTCTAAACAGAACTTATGAGACCTTCTGTCCAGGTCACTAAAACCTTCCCTGACCTACATAGTGCACTGATCCAGAGAAGAGCTGCCTTTAAGTTACGAGGCTGGTTGCTATAATAAACCTCCAGTCCTTCACCAGGAAAGGAAAGGTCCTATTTTTCTTGAAATAAAATGATAATGTAATTTATTAGAAAAATATGGTCATGTACTTTTTTGGCCCTTACTCATATGTGGATATGAGTTTCCCCAATCCATCTAAAGCCATTTGTAAAGATAAGCTGCGGTCAATTAATAAACTCCACTTTATCATGCTTTGCAGCAAAAATGATAACCAGCATCTTCTAGGTCAGCATGAATGATCAGAGGAGTACGATGACATTCTTGACTGTGGCTGATAATCTTAACAGTCAGATGATACCGATCAGCTGAGAGAGTCTGAGGTTTTAAAGCTCAACTTAAATCAACACAATGCTTCTGTATTTGCTGCCTTCATAAGCAAAAAAATCAAAACAAAACAAAAGAAATATCAGATGACCACACACATGCAAGATGGTAAGACAAATTCATGCTTTTAAACCAGTCCTCATTGAGATGGAGGAGCAGAGCCACTCAACCACACTGATGACTCAGGTCTGATAACTGCCCGGTGATGTAATGCCTCAGGGAGAAACTGAAAGCTGCAAGTAACAACACACACACACACACACGTTCCACCAGACACACAGGCACCTAGACGTGCTATCTCACACACTAAGATAAATAAACCCAAACTACTTAAGCAAACTGCAGAATTTCACCATGATTCGGCTTCTGCACATATTAAACACATTCCTCACACAGGCACACACACACAAAAAAAAAAAAACGACCAGACAGAATCAAGAGGAACCCAACAAGACAAAGAGAAGTATGTACAGTTAACATGTGTGAGCACGCACCAGCACACACACATGCATCCCTTTGAGAGTTGTCTCATGGTCTATAAATAGTTCCACTGGTATTACGCTCACATTACAAGCCATTACATCAGATAGGAGTTGCTAAAAGACTATTATCCATTAGGCATACAATCCTGCACTCACATCAGGAGCTATTAGTTACAAATGATGTGAATCATTTGAGAGCAACCTGGATAGCAGATGCGCTAGTGAGATGAGTCGCTGTGACCGAACTCCAAGACAGTTTGTCCCCAATAAGAAAGTTTAAACAGAGTCTCCAGGGTTGAAGCCAGTTCTTGTGTATTTTTTTCTAGAAAACTGAAACAAAAAGGGATACTTCCCCCCATTAAACTATGCAGGGACTTTCTTGTTCTGAGTTCAGTTTCAGTACGTACGATTCCGTGTCATTTTAGGTGTAACGACAGCTCCTAAAAGAGCCTTAGTCATCCATTAACTTCTGACTGGTGGAAATTTTTAGCAGAATTACATTTGACACCTTGAGGTAATCTATTGCAAATAAGGGTCAAATTATGTGGTTTCACATTATAAGAAACCAAAGTATTTAAAATGCAAGACAACACTAATGATCATACTAATAATAGCTTACTACAAATTAAAGCTGGAACCAGAACATTTCTAAAAAATATTGCCAATGCAGCTACTAATCAGCACACACTAGGACAAACAAATAAACTGCATACGAAGTGGAAAGAGTACCAACATTAAAACTCATTAGGGTCACTATGGTAACCATACACTTGTGTCTTTCACTTCCTGACAACAAACTAGATAAAAATCAGCCATGAAAACTGCAAGAAAGCTTTAATAGTCACACATAATGTTTTATTTTTTTCAGTGTTTTATGGAGGAGGCATGACAGGTTAAAATACACACCACTATGAATTTTGAAGAGAAACTATAGTGTGCTGAAGCTTGGATTGGAGCGTGGATTTCATTCAAAGCTGAGGATTGTGAAAGTGGATAGACTCTCATAAAACTATTAAGAGTATGTTAATGCTTTAGCAGTCAAACTCTTATTACTTTATATGAGACCTATCTAGTTGACAAGTATAAAACATAGATATAAATAACCTTTTAAATAGTTTGTGTCCTTTCCCCATGTCCTTTTTAATTTGTGTTTTTAATTCACTGTATTCATTCTTCTGTTGTCTCTTGATCACAGTTTCCACTGTCCTTATACGATCTTTTCACAGGTCATCAGTTTGACAACGGCACATGTCAACATTTAGCTCAACTGGCTGCCACCACTTTTTCTAAATCTTTACATGTTTCCAGGAAAGACGTGAAGCCCGTGATTGGTGAATTTGGCTCACACAACCCACCAAGGCCCCATATTCCCACTAACAAGTACCCTCCATAAAAGCCCCTGTGACTGTAATTCTGTGCTGTGTGTGGTCCAGGCTGCCCCTGGAAATGTCCCAGATGATGAGCTGGATACACAAAACCCTGAATGAGCCTCGGACAATTGGCTGTCCCCACTTAGCACCTGCAGTCAGCAGGGGTGGGAGGCTTTAGCTAAGAAAACTCTGCTGACTCATGAGGAAGACCCACTGAACTGTCCCTTGTCGTCTAATTACAGCGTCAAATTAAGAATTAAGATCCATAAGCCTATCTGGGCTCAGTGAACCAAAAGAAGTGTGTTTGGTGACGTCCTTCAAATGCTTTAATTAGACAAAACACAAACAGTAAAGGAGGATCTCAATATTTGGATCATTAACTTTCCAGCAATATGTTTCTCAAACTAGGGAACAACTTTATTACACCAACATCATTACAGAGAGAGAGAGAACAGACGAAGGCTGACGTTTAATGAGAATGTAGAGGAATGTATGAGAAACAGACTCAAAGTACAATGGAGATCTGCCACCCATACCGCCATACTACTGTGCAGCCATTCATCACACAGAGGACTGCATCAGAGCCGAATCTGTCTGGAAACAATAGTTTTAACACAATCAGACTCAGAGTTCTGTAGGTTGGAAGGTTCTGGAAAACAAGCAGGGTCAAATTTAATTAGCAACCCAGGTCAATTCATGCAGAAATCTGGGTCAGACATTTAGATGAGCTTCACATAAGCAATTATATACAGCAAATCTCAGTATAACAAGTATGAATGTAAAGACAAGGTCCCTTTTCTTTATTTGTGTGTGTGTAGTTGTGTGTGTGTGCATGAATTGTAGCAAAATATCTCATGAACCACTTGACGTATTTTAATAAACCTCTCAGAAAGTTATCATTTGATGTCCACTTAAAACACAAAAATTGTACATTTAACATGGTTGTAACTGAGGTCATAAAAAATTGTGCATTTTTTGCAATATTGCTTGGGATCACTAGATTCAGCCAAAATGACAACTTCCATCATTTTCAACATAAGGTGAGTTTAATTTAAAACTGTAGACTTACATGCAGTCCTTTAAGTAATGCTTGATATTTCATTTTCATGATTGTTTTTATTTCTGATAAACAATGCCAAACATTAGCATAAGCAAGCATAAATATAACAACTTGTTTTCTGAGGAATGCATAGTACAGAAAGAATTGATCACATACAATTGTGGAAATAAATCTAGTAGTCTGTAAATCTGGTACATTAAGACTCTTGTTTTATTAAATTTAAATCATTGTACCACCTGGTTAGTGTTAAATTATTTCTGCCCTTACAATAAATAGTTATAGTCTACATGATACCAAAACAAAACACGTAAAACTAAAACTGGGGGGAAGAAAAACTAAAAACTTAAATGAGCACCAAACCAACCCCAGACAACAAATGTCCTGTCAGACTGCTGCTGATCTGAAGCCACTGTCTAATTACAGCAAGAGGACAAAAGGAGGAGGCTGAAATGTCGTAATTGGATGAAAGAAAAAAGAAACACTGACCATTTATTGTAAATAATGTAGAAATGCTTCACTTGCTGTGTGGCCGAAACAGCTGCCCTAAGGTCACTGACTAAGGTTAAATTAAAAACTGACATTTTTTCTTATCATATGAAACACAGCAGTTCTATACAGCCGTGTGCTGTTTGGTGGGTTCTCTCCTTTTCAGCCTGTAGGGTGAAGGTTTTACACATTTTGAATAATCAGAGTACAGGTAAGATTTAAAGTTAACCTCGATTCATCAGGTCAGGTCAGGAGCCTTGTTTATCTGTTGTTTTGTTTTATTTTGTATTTCTGTGGTATAGAAACGGCAGAAATGGTTCACTGACTGCAATATTTGAAAATGTCCCTATAAGTTAGTTTATGTTTGCATGAGGCATTTTTAGAACACAGTTTGTCTAAATAAGAGGTAAATGTGATAGTTTTTAAAAACAATACCAAAATGTAAAGACTGCAGCTAGAGTTATTACAACATTTTTTGGGTTAATCGTTATATTTAGTTGCCTGTAACTTGTTTGAATAAAGATGGTGGCTACATTTAACAAAAGTTTCTCCTTTTATTTGTCCTGACTCTTTGATTTTTTTTTAAATGTTGAAATGTAACCATTGAATCAATTTCCCCAACTATAAATGCTCATCTGTGTAAGATTGTATGACATTATCCCATTTTTAAACATTTCATTTTACATTTTTCTTTTCCCCCCTCCTTATGCTCATTCCTACTTCTTTTTGCCTTTTCACAGCAGCAGTTTCAGAAATCTGAGTTGTCCTACTTTTCCCAAACAGAATGTGAACGACTTGGAGAGAGAGAGAGAGGACAGAGAGATGGCAAAAGGAGAGAGGGAACTGCAGCCTCCATGACCTACATGAGTCCTAAAGCTGTGTTCAGCTCTGGCCAGATGAAATGTCTACAGGCAGCAACACATAGCTGTCTTTGTGCAACACCTGAATACAAACAGGCCTGGGCATATGCAAAACATGATCTCTCTAATAAAAAACTAATTAAAAAATCACATTCTTGCATTTATGAAACAAACACCTTCACATGGTGTAAATGGGTCTGGTTTTAAAAAGAGGATGCTTAATAATAAGTAATTAATAAGCGCCTGATCCTGGTTGAGGCTGATATCAAAACATAAGGATCATGAACTAAATGTAAAATACTTTAATAATAGTTTGGTTCAGGTCCAATAGAACTAGGAAACAGGCAAGATGACTCATTTAATTATTGCAAACTGTTCTGATATCAGTTTGACTAAAATTTAAGGTTAAAACTGTGAAAAAAATTGATGATGAAGAGCTGTTCTGTCATTAGCTGCATTAGAAATATAAATCCACCATAACATCTGAAGCAACAGTTCATCTCTCAAAAAATTCCAAAGGTCATACAAGCTGAAATGATGACTTTTGTAGTTCAACAATTTCCTTAAAGGTCATTCTACTTTATGTTAAAATATCAAATAGAACTATATTATTATTACTTTTGATCCAATTTGGGTTGACACTGAGCAGAAATCCAGACAATAGAATATTAATGTTGGTGTAAAACAGATCCTGTAATTTACAGTAACAACCTGACCTTTAGCTTTGGGACAGCAGGTACAATTCTTATTTATTTAAATCAAAAACACCAGAGTTATCAGGCAAAAGATGCAGCAAAAGATAAAAGGCGAGGTTAAAGTCCAGTGTTGGTTTTGACAGAAAAAGGATCTTTTTAACATTTTTAATAACGGTTTTGATGATTTTTCTTTTATTGGCAGAACTTCTGTGAGAACAGTGGGAAATAATAAAGGGAGAAAACCTAGATTGTGACAACTTTTAAACCATTTTTCATTAAATTATCTAGTGACTCATATCTAGTGACCCTTTTGTTTTTAAACCAAATTCAGGTTGGACACCACAGCTATAAGCTAATCAGTTTAACAGATGCTGAGCTAAGAAGCTGAGTCATTCACAACACATACTGAGTGTCACTGTGCACAATCTCGTGATACGTTGGCGTAGATTCCCAGTCTTCCAGGACATGATAAAAAAGTGATACATTTTTTTTTTATAACTGAAGAAGTCTCTTTGATGACAGGTGAAATGTTTTCAGGAAACAAGAGAAGTCAAGTTGACATTTTAACTTTATAAAAATCACTTAAGATCTTGTGGCATTGTGTGAGTTTAATGTAATTGTCAAGATTGAACTAAAACCTGTCAAATCTCCATCATTCTTCCACACAAGATGAGCATATTTAAAACTCTAGCAGATGGTGAACAATATGCATTCCTTTAATTCATGATCTCATGTAGTCTTTCTGCTGTCTACAAGAGTTTATCAACACATGCATTACCGTATGGAACACTGTTTGACATATAGTACATTGATCGCAACACTAGATTTCCCTTTAACTCAGGTCATGCATATGACACATGCAGATTTCAGCTCTATGGTGATGATACTGACTTTATCTTTTTATAAAATAGTAAATCATTCAACACAATAGCAGCATGTAGTCTTAGACTGCTGGAATAAAAGAAAAGGAAAACAGTTCCTCATTGCAACAAAATTATTTCTCTCAGAAGGTTCCTATAGTGACAGAAATTTGACAGATTTAAAATCTAATTTAATTGAAATGTAATCTTTGCACATGTCATGATGTCCTTCTAATTCAAGATGGATTTTATATCAATTTCAGTATTATATTTTTAAATAAAGCTGTTACTCAAAATCATCCTCCTAATGCGTTTCTAAACAGGACATGTGATGTTTCTGTTAGCGTGCATCTGTGGCAGTGTGGCAGTAGCAGACCTAGCTCACAGGTCGAGGCGTGTTTCCATTTAGCAGCTTGGGATAAATATGGTGCTGACACATGAGATGTTCCAGACTAAACCACAACCTGCCTGGCTCCTCTCCAGGTCAGATTTGTTCAACAGCAGTGAAACAATTTGTATTTCACAACAGTGAATGCTGCAAATCCACTCAGTGCCCTTGATGCACTGAGTACGAGTTGGTTTATGTTGGTGTCAAGAGCAGAAGAAGACATGTATGCTGACAAAATGTGACTTTAGAGGAGGAATAAATCCTTTTTTAAACAATGCTACAAATAAATTATCAATAATTAGGCCAACAGGCATGCATGGGTTAAGTGTACACACATGCCCAAACCTCACAATTCAAATGACATACAAAACAAATAGACCCACTAAAAGAAACTGACGTGCAAAACGATTGCATTTCTCAAGTGCCTGTATGGATGTGTTTCACTTTAGGATCCATTCAAAAGCAGATCAGCTGCAGGAGGAGTGAGCCAGCAGATTTCTGGCACCGTGTCACCTCTGATCTCTGCACGGTGCAGCTTGCAGAACCCATCAGCTCCTCAATGAGAAGCAGAGCTCACGCGAACATAAACATATCATCAAACACTCTCGCAGAGGCAAACGTTAAGTATTCCTGCTTGTAAAGATGGGTGCACAGATATCTCACATGCGCACGCAAAAAAAAATACACAAAACAGAACCGCCTTGTAGGCAAGAGCCCTACTTTTAAAAATACACGCTTATGCACACGGCTGCAGCCGTTCTCACACATCGAAGCCAAGAGTTTGGGCACTGACGGCATTCCATTCTTTTACAGAGGAAAAATCTGACCTTTGACACAGAACATTACCACCTTGCAGGAAAGCAACAGCCACAGAGTGTAATGTTTCACTGCTTAACAGAGGCACAAATCAATAGCCACTGTTTACATATCAGGTGCTAATAGCTACATGTTAGTCCTTCATAAGATGGATCTAAATAGTTTAGGGCATGTAAACAATTTAAGTCAAGTAAAATGTATATTGAAACTTTATTTTTATAACTTTTAAACAATTTAGGCATAGACCTAGCTGTCAAATTTTCAAAGTAATCTGATAAGATTTCATCCCATGCTTCCTGGAGCGTCTTCCACTAGATGGATAGGCATGACGGAGTCTTCCTTGTACGATCAAGCTGCTCACACAACAGCTCAGTAGGGTTCAGATCCTCAGACCCTGAGTCTTTGTCTTTCAGGCCACAAAATTCTGGCTGACTGCTCTTTCTTGAAATACTGTTGACACATTTTGGGGGTTTGTTTTGGGTCATTATCCTGTAACGGGATGGACCCAATTTACTGCTACCCATATGGCATGGAAGGTCATTGCAAACTCATAGCTTTCCCCCTCATAGTCCCTTTCACTTTGATTCACATTCTTTTTTTTTTCGTGCAAAATAGCATTTTTAAAATTCCCTATCCCAAAACACCCCAAACTCCAAGATGAAGTGTCACTTGACTAGTGAGTTAGCCTAAATGCTCTGCAAAAAATGTATCTTGAATCTGAATGTACGATGTACAAAGTACAGTGATGTGGAAAAAGTGTTTGCCCCCTTCCTGATTTCCTTTTTTTTTTTCTTACACTTCCGTGTTTCAGATTATCAAACTAATTTAAAGATTAGACAAAAATGACATAACACAAACAACAGTTTCTAAATGAAGGTGTTTATTATTAAGGGGAAAATAATCCAAACCTACCTGGCCCTGAGTGTAAAAGTAATTGCCCCCTAAAACCTTATAACAGGTAGTAACACTCCTGATGGCAACAACTACAATCAAGTGTTTGTGAAACTAGTAATGAGTCTCTCACGTCACTGTGGAGGAATTTTGTCCCACTCTAATCTTTACAGAATAGTTTCATTTCAGTCGCATTGGAGGGTTTTCCAACATGAACGGCCTGTTTAGGTCAAAGGTCAGACATACTCCAGATGGAACAGGACACACTCCTTACAGAATGTTTCACTTTTGTCTCGTCAGTCCACAGAAAGTTTTCCAAAAACTCTTGATGAACACCATGATGTTTTTTTTTTTTTTTGCAAATTTGAAACAGGTGTTCGTGTTCTTTTTGGTCAGGAGAGGTTTGGCCATTTTTGTTCTGTATTTTTCTTATTGCTGAATCATGACCTCTGACCATTACTTTACCCAAGTAAGGCCTGCAGTGCTTTAGATGTTGTTCTGGGCTCTTTTGTTCTGGAGTTTCTTTAGAACAGAGCATGATGTGTTGCTTTTTGAGATCTTTTAGCCTGCTTCATATTATCGGACAGGTTTTATTGTATTGATATTTTAAGTAAACAGGTCTGGTAGTAATCTGGCCTGAGTGAGGCTAGTGGAACTGAACTCAGCTTTCATTAATAATTGAAATCATCATTTGAAAACTGCATTTTTCATTTACTTGGGCTATCTTTGTCTGACATTGTAATGTACTTGCTCATGGTAGACCTTGTCACTCTGGCAATAATGAGAATATTTTATGTATCAGATAGTTTTGTGTTAGTCCAACCAATTCACAACTTGTGCTTAATCAAAGACCTTGTCAAACCACACCACAATTATAAACTATGTGCAAAGTGCATCTCATAGAGTACATCAATGCAGCTATCAGACACATGACGCAGCAAACATGTGGTGTGGAGCAATATAAACAAGTAATCATACCTCAGTGCAGTGATCCTAATACTTTCTGCATTCACAAAATGTTTTATGACGATTATCTGTCACAACTCTAAGGTCTGACTGGCTCAGTCCCAGGCAAAGCCAAGTAGACACGCAGAGCAGTGACAGGTGAGAAACAGAGACGGGAGATGAAGTTACAATCAGCGCTAGAATAACGAGAGCAAACGTTAATGGTCCCTTCAGGAAAAAAATGTTCAATCCATATGTTCAAATAAAATAGAGGAAAAGTAAACAAGTATTCTCATATGATTACAACATTGAAATTATAGAAACCACAGCTGTTCTAACTATAGTTAAACACAAAGCATATGGAACTCATTGAAACTCACTAATTTTCCATAAATGCAAAAAGAAAACTAAAGACAGATACAATAAACTTTTGCAAATATGCAGCAGAAGTATGCTTGAAATGTAAATAAAAAACACCAAACGTGTGTGTTTACATTGGCAAATACAGCATCTTGATGATGCTTGGTCATGGGTTTTGCTAACATTTCTAGATTCACTTTTTTCAATACTTTAAAAAGCTGGAAATTTTACATCCTGTGTATTTGCCATTTGATTTCTCCACAATGATGCATTTTCTGGTCAGACGATGAGATCAGGCGCCTTATTTGTATGACCTGAAGGACGAGAAAAGGTAAGATGTTGTTTTGTGCACGATAAGAGTTGCGATGATAGAAGCTCGTTTGCTCCTGATATTATTAGCAGCAGCAGCAGTTTTTAGTTCCATTAACTAAACTTACACCAATGCTTCTACAGGGGGAGCAACAGCTCATTTGCAAGTAGCCGTCTCAATTTTCCAGTGTTGTCTGGCACAGTTGGCTATTTTTGGACATTTATTTTGCAATCTAAAAATAAGTAATATATAATGTCATTATATGGTTTAAATTGTGCTTAATGTTTCTGAATGATGAGCATTTTGACTGAACTAAGTAAAGAACAAATTGGAGCAAAGTAGAGAAGGATGAGAAAGAAACAAGAAAAACTAAAATTACAATTCAGTTTTAGAGTAAGAAACACTCAGCAGCCATTTTATTGGATACCTCTTTGCTTTCAGAACTGCCTAAATTCTTCATTGAAAGTTCCAGGAGATCTCAGAACAGCCCATCTGGGATCAACAACCATACCACAATCAAAATCACATAAATCCCATTTCTTCCCCATTCTGATGTTCAGTTTAAACTTCAGCAAGTCGCTAGATGACGTCTAAAAGCATTGAGTCGCAGCAATGTGATTTGCCAGTTAGTTTTAAAGCAACTGAACAGGTAAACCCAATGAAGTGTCTGATGAGTGTACATCAACCATCATAAGGACCATGATATTTAGACAAAGAAGAAGAAGTAGGGGCAAGATGTGAAGATCCTATCACTCGAAAGATTAAGATTACATTAAATCCAACAAAATCTGATGTTTCAGTGATCAAAGTGTGTTCCCACACTAACAGCAGAAGATAAGCCAGCATAGAGCACATGTAAGCACTTATTACAATAGCACTGTTTATTACACAGCTGAGGACAGATTAACAGGAACCTATGCTGAGAAAAGAATCAGATACTAAATATGTTGCATTTAAGGGTTTTCAGAGCTTAATTCATTGAAGAACTCTCTTAGAATGACACAAAACTAAAATCAGTTAGCTGTGATCCTTGAGAGGGACAGGGAGTTTGTTGTTTTAATCAATATGTGCTGGCGTTTAACACAGAGTTGACTGTTAGTTATTCACCATTATGTAGCTGTGAGATACTTCATCGAGTCTGCATTTACAAAACATGACGTCAACTTTAATGTGATGCATAGTAAACACTGCAGAAGTGGTATAAAGCAGGAAGGTCATGTCACGGTCACCTAAAGGGGAGAGGGTTTTCTTTCATTTCTAGTCCATGTTCAGATATCATCCTTCAAGAGTGAGCAGCTGAAAAGACAAGCTGTGGAGGAAGGCTGGTTCAGGGGTGGGGGTGGGTAGCTGGAAGTCATATGGTCATGTCAAACAGCTAGCCCAATGATTCCTGACAGCCCTGCACTACAACCTCATGTCTCCTTCGCAGAGGCTCAAGGAATGAGGTAGGGAGGAGCAGAGAGAGAAGTATGTTAGAAAGCGCCGGGAGGTAGGAAAATTCAGTAAACTTAAACAGACAAACTCAGCAACAGCTTGACAGTGGATGTTTGGAGGGCAGGGAGATGGGTAGACACAGATTAGACAAAGACAGTCCATGTAGGAGATAAGCAGAAACAGTGAAGGAAAATGGCACAAAGCAGAGCACATGTGGTTCTATTGACTAAAGTCAGAGGTCACGGAGAGTGGGCACAATAATTTACCTTCTCCCAAACCTGCCAAACCCCAAACAGATCACCCTACTCCTTTATGGTTCTGAAGCAACAAAAAGCAGGAACATGTGTGATGAGAAATCTTCCACAGGGGAGATTTTCATTGGAAAGGTGCTGAGTTTCCACTTAGGAGCGACTACAATGAGCCATACTTTCCATTGCCATCAACAACGCAGAGACACTGCCAGTGNGTGTTTTATGGAGGAGGCATGACAGGTTAAAATACACACCACTATGAATTTTGAAGAGAAACTATAGTGTGCTGAAGCTTGGATTGGAGCGTGGATTTCATTCAAAGCTGAGGATTGTGAAAGTGGATAGACTCTCATAAAACTATTAAGAGTATGTTAATGCTTTAGCAGTCAAACTCTTATTACTTTATATGAGACCTATCTAGTTGACAAGTATAAAACATAGATATAAATAACCTTTTAAATAGTTTGTGTCCTTTCCCCATGTCCTTTTTAATTTGTGTTTTTAATTCACTGTATTCATTCTTCTGTTGTCTCTTGATCACAGTTTCCACTGTCCTTATACGATCTTTTCACAGGTCATCAGTTTGACAACGGCACATGTCAACATTTAGCTCAACTGGCTGCCACCACTTTTTCTAAATCTTTACATGTTTCCAGGAAAGACGTGAAGCCCGTGATTGGTGAATTTGGCTCACACAACCCACCAAGGCCCCATATTCCCACTAACAAGTACCCTCCATAAAAGCCCCTGTGACTGTAATTCTGTGCTGTGTGTGGTCCAGGCTGCCCCTGGAAATGTCCCAGATGATGAGCTGGATACACAAAACCCTGAATGAGCCTCGGACAATTGGCTGTCCCCACTTAGCACCTGCAGTCAGCAGGGGTGGGAGGCTTTAGCTAAGAAAACTCTGCTGACTCATGAGGAAGACCCACTGAACTGTCCCTTGTCGTCTAATTACAGCGTCAAATTAAGAATTAAGATCCATAAGCCTATCTGGGCTCAGTGAACCAAAAGAAGTGTGTTTGGTGACGTCCTTCAAATGCTTTAATTAGACAAAACACAAACAGTAAAGGAGGATCTCAATATTTGGATCATTAACTTTCCAGCAATATGTTTCTCAAACTAGGGAACAACTTTATTACACCAACATCATTACAGAGAGAGAGAGAACAGACGAAGGCTGACGTTTAATGAGAATGTAGAGGAATGTATGAGAAACAGACTCAAAGTACAATGGAGATCTGCCACCCATACCGCCATACTACTGTGCAGCCATTCATCACACAGAGGACTGCATCAGAGCCGAATCTGTCTGGAAACAATAGTTTTAACACAATCAGACTCAGAGTTCTGTAGGTTGGAAGGTTCTGGAAAACAAGCAGGGTCAAATTTAATTAGCAACCCAGGTCAATTCATGCAGAAATCTGGGTCAGACATTTAGATGAGCTTCACATAAGCAATTATATACAGCAAATCTCAGTATAACAAGTATGAATGTAAAGACAAGGTCCCTTTTCTTTATTTGTGTGTGTGTAGTTGTGTGTGTGTGCATGAATTGTAGCAAAATATCTCATGAACCACTTGACGTATTTTAATAAACCTCTCAGAAAGTTATCATTTGATGTCCACTTAAAACACAAAAATTGTACATTTAACATGGTTGTAACTGAGGTCATAAAAAATTGTGCATTTTTTGCAATATTGCTTGGGATCACTAGATTCAGCCAAAATGACAACTTCCATCATTTTCAACATAAGGTGAGTTTAATTTAAAACTGTAGACTTACATGCAGTCCTTTAAGTAATGCTTGATATTTCATTTTCATGATTGTTTTTATTTCTGATAAACAATGCCAAACATTAGCATAAGCAAGCATAAATATAACAACTTGTTTTCTGAGGAATGCATAGTACAGAAAGAATTGATCACATACAATTGTGGAAATAAATCTAGTAGTCTGTAAATCTGGTACATTAAGACTCTTGTTTTATTAAATTTAAATCATTGTACCACCTGGTTAGTGTTAAATTATTTCTGCCCTTACAATAAATAGTTATAGTCTACATGATACCAAAACAAAACACGTAAAACTAAAACTGGGGGGAAGAAAAACTAAAAACTTAAATGAGCACCAAACCAACCCCAGACAACAAATGTCCTGTCAGACTGCTGCTGATCTGAAGCCACTGTCTAATTACAGCAAGAGGACAAAAGGAGGAGGCTGAAATGTCGTAATTGGATGAAAGAAAAAAGAAACACTGACCATTTATTGTAAATAATGTAGAAATGCTTCACTTGCTGTGTGGCCGAAACAGCTGCCCTAAGGTCACTGACTAAGGTTAAATTAAAAACTGACATTTTTTCTTATCATATGAAACACAGCAGTTCTATACAGCCGTGTGCTGTTTGGTGGGTTCTCTCCTTTTCAGCCTGTAGGGTGAAGGTTTTACACATTTTGAATAATCAGAGTACAGGTAAGATTTAAAGTTAACCTCGATTCATCAGGTCAGGTCAGGAGCCTTGTTTATCTGTTGTTTTGTTTTATTTTGTATTTCTGTGGTATAGAAACGGCAGAAATGGTTCACTGACTGCAATATTTGAAAATGTCCCTATAAGTTAGTTTATGTTTGCATGAGGCATTTTTAGAACACAGTTTGTCTAAATAAGAGGTAAATGTGATAGTTTTTAAAAACAATACCAAAATGTAAAGACTGCAGCTAGAGTTATTACAACATTTTTTGGGTTAATCGTTATATTTAGTTGCCTGTAACTTGTTTGAATAAAGATGGTGGCTACATTTAACAAAAGTTTCTCCTTTTATTTGTCCTGACTCTTTGATTTTTTTTTAAATGTTGAAATGTAACCATTGAATCAATTTCCCCAACTATAAATGCTCATCTGTGTAAGATTGTATGACATTATCCCATTTTTAAACATTTCATTTTACATTTTTCTTTTCCCCCCTCCTTATGCTCATTCCTACTTCTTTTTGCCTTTTCACAGCAGCAGTTTCAGAAATCTGAGTTGTCCTACTTTTCCCAAACAGAATGTGAACGACTTGGAGAGAGAGAGAGAGGACAGAGAGATGGCAAAAGGAGAGAGGGAACTGCAGCCTCCATGACCTACATGAGTCCTAAAGCTGTGTTCAGCTCTGGCCAGATGAAATGTCTACAGGCAGCAACACATAGCTGTCTTTGTGCAACACCTGAATACAAACAGGCCTGGGCATATGCAAAACATGATCTCTCTAATAAAAAACTAATTAAAAAATCACATTCTTGCATTTATGAAACAAACACCTTCACATGGTGTAAATGGGTCTGGTTTTAAAAAGAGGATGCTTAATAATAAGTAATTAATAAGCGCCTGATCCTGGTTGAGGCTGATATCAAAACATAAGGATCATGAACTAAATGTAAAATACTTTAATAATAGTTTGGTTCAGGTCCAATAGAACTAGGAAACAGGCAAGATGACTCATTTAATTATTGCAAACTGTTCTGATATCAGTTTGACTAAAATTTAAGGTTAAAACTGTGAAAAAAATTGATGATGAAGAGCTGTTCTGTCATTAGCTGCATTAGAAATATAAATCCACCATAACATCTGAAGCAACAGTTCATCTCTCAAAAAATTCCAAAGGTCATACAAGCTGAAATGATGACTTTTGTAGTTCAACAATTTCCTTAAAGGTCATTCTACTTTATGTTAAAATATCAAATAGAACTATATTATTATTACTTTTGATCCAATTTGGGTTGACACTGAGCAGAAATCCAGACAATAGAATATTAATGTTGGTGTAAAACAGATCCTGTAATTTACAGTAACAACCTGACCTTTAGCTTTGGGACAGCAGGTACAATTCTTATTTATTTAAATCAAAAACACCAGAGTTATCAGGCAAAAGATGCAGCAAAAGATAAAAGGCGAGGTTAAAGTCCAGTGTTGGTTTTGACAGAAAAAGGATCTTTTTAACATTTTTAATAACGGTTTTGATGATTTTTCTTTTATTGGCAGAACTTCTGTGAGAACAGTGGGAAATAATAAAGGGAGAAAACCTAGATTGTGACAACTTTTAAACCATTTTTCATTAAATTATCTAGTGACTCATATCTAGTGACCCTTTTGTTTTTAAACCAAATTCAGGTTGGACACCACAGCTATAAGCTAATCAGTTTAACAGATGCTGAGCTAAGAAGCTGAGTCATTCACAACACATACTGAGTGTCACTGTGCACAATCTCGTGATACGTTGGCGTAGATTCCCAGTCTTCCAGGACATGATAAAAAAGTGATACATTTTTTTTTTATAACTGAAGAAGTCTCTTTGATGACAGGTGAAATGTTTTCAGGAAACAAGAGAAGTCAAGTTGACATTTTAACTTTATAAAAATCACT